>VZQC01001459.1:1272680-1290619 GCA_009823505.1 Rhizomys pruinosus
GGACCCTCCAATTGCTAATGCACCCTGTAGCCCCCTGTTTGTACTGTGAAGTCCCTGCACTGGTATACTCATGTAAGACTCAACCAGCTTGTCCTTTCAGTTGCAGAGAAAACATCCACTGAGTACTGGCCACTATCGATCTGGACCAAACCCACCGGGCAAAGTACCCCAAATAGCCAAAATGAAAAACTGGACTCTAACCCTCCAGCCTGACAGCTGTTCCCCCAGAACTTCGCCCCTGACCAGCTCTGAAGCAGCTACAGAAGACAGAACTTCACCCCTTTTCCTATAGGAACAAAAGGCTGGAATGTCAGGGTGTGAGCTCCAGAAGCCCATTGGAATGCAGAGGCACCTAAGACTGGAGGTCCAAAAACCTGCTCTACCAGGCATAGCCTTTGGCTATGCTAAAGCAGGCCACCCCTGATTACTCAGGAATCTTCTGCCTCGCCCCTCACCCTTCGGAAGCCAGATTCCAGATTCCGACCCACCCCACTCCCACTGAATCCCACTGCCACCTTCTCCCTTAAATTCCCAAGCGAGACACCATTCTTGGCTTGGCTCTACCTCTCCCCTGAGCCTAGCCCCGGATACCCTGAATTAAACTTTTCTCCGAAGAACTCAGACCTCGTGGCTTTTCATTCCGGGGGAGCGCGCCATAACCTTACACTTTCCTAGTCTCTTCAGGATTTTTTGGCTCATTTTTTATTGAACATTTGCATACTTCATACAATGGTTCCCAATCAAATTCAGGCTCCCCGTGCCCCAACCCCCCGTCAGAACCAATGAACCAGCCCATCCAAATTAAACCCCATCAAGCCAAGCCCCTGAACCCAGCTATTCCCCTGTGTAAACTCATCCACTGGAGTCTGTTAGGTTCATTTTGAGGGGAGTCTCAGTGCAAGGAGGAGAAAATGTCAGGACTCCAATGAGAAGGAAGTCGGGTTTATTTCAGGCATGGCAGCTGGCCTGCCTGTGTTGGGATTAGGATGACCAGCAAACAGAATGTCCCAAAGTGGCGGTTTTTATACCAAGCACACAAGAAAGTGGGCTTACAATGAAATGGGTGTAGGGGAATGGGCATGGTTGGATCTGTGGCTGGTATTAGTAGAAGCATCTCCAGATAAACTGAGGCTTGTGACAGATATCAGTAGGACCCTGATTGGAGCAACTTTCTCAGAACTTCTACCTCAGTTGGCTTCCTGGAAAATCCCCAACTAGGTGGGCTTATGACCTTACATTCCACCCTTTTGTGTCATAGGAATAGGGGTGTCAGGTTTTTTGTTCTAGCTGCTTTGAGCTGATGGGAGACAATGAAGAGGGGACTAATGACACAAGAGATGCTTTACACCTGGGTGTGAAGGGTGAGATGCTTTCCACCTGGATGTCACCATTGTCAGCAGAAATGAATCCGTATTTGTCTGAAGAGAGAGCAAGCAAAAACTGATTAAAACTGGTACAGGTCAGTTGTTGGATAGGGTCTTGAAAGCACCAGATAAGGCAGCAAGCTATTACTAGGATGAGGGATGAGGCCTAAGGTTACTTAGGGGTCCAGCTAGGGGATATAGCCATGGGGATTATGCAGGATTCCCATGGGGGAATCCTGGGATTCCCATTCTGAGGCTGGGGGAAGAGACAGTTTTTGGCATCCCCAGCCTTTACCACAGACCAGGCTGCTAAGAAACTCAAGAAACTAGCTACTTTTTTTTTGTCTTTTCGAAAAAGGGTCTCCCTGCAGCCCCAGCTGTCCTGGAACTCACTCCATAGACCAGGCTGTCCTTGAACTCACAAAGATCCACCTGCCTCTGCCTCCCAAGTGCTAGGATTAAAGGCATGCCCACCACACCCAGTGAAACTAGCTACTTTTGTCTTCTAAGATCTGAAGTTTTATACCTGAAGTACAATTTCTAAGGCCTTAGTGAGAAGTATAACCGACGCTAAGAAAAGGCCAAATCTGTCTGAATTAAAAGTCTATAAAGGTAGGCATTTATTCCAGGAAATGCAGTCTCTCTCTTGGGCAAATCAACGGCTGCCAGCCATCCTCTGAGGGTCATGGAAAGCGGGCTTCTGAGAGGTGGGGAGAACCTGTTATTGGGGGCAGGGGAGATGGTAACTTATTGGAATCTGGCCAATTAAAACAGGCCAGGGGCTCAAATCTGGAGGTGGGTCTAAGGTGCAGAGGTCTCATGGGAATCTGGCCTGACTGGAAAAGAAAGGAGCGTCTTTCCAATCTGTGCCATCTTGGATTTGCCCCCGGCCTGACCTAACATCCCAGACTCTTAGGGTATAGGGGGTGATGACTCTGCTCTGGCTTCTTCCTGCTGAGCTGGCATGGTGAAGGGAGGGAGAGTTGGGAGTAGTCAGGGCTGTGGGCACAGGGATGTAGGGATTGTAAAGACCACTCTGGAGACCTCCTGGATGTGTTTCTGCAAGAAGCGGAGGAGACCAAATCTAAGATCAGAAGGAGTCTCCTGGTTGAGGTTAGAGAGGCTCCTCTTGCTGTTAGATGATCTTGATTGGAGAACAGGGTCTAAACATGGCCTCTCCAGTTTCATCCGTCCAGGTATCCTGAGCATGGACATGCCAGCAGTATGTCAAATCTGGTACAGCATCACCTGGTCAGGTGAAGACTGAGACAATAACAAGATAAAGGGCAACTGGGCAGAGGTGTCACAGAGTCTGGTACCTGTGGCAGCAGGGGGAGCAGAGGAAGGGTGAAAGTACAGAGGGCAAAGGCTGCCATACCCGACCATTCAGACCTGTCCTTGAGGGTCTCTGGAAAACGTGAGAATAGTGGGTCCCAGCTGTTTGCCAGACCATCTATCCTGGGTTGGGTCTCTCTTGAATGTGGACAAATGATAAGAATATGGCTGGCCTAGAAGTTTGGCTGCCGATGGCTTACTAAGGATGATGATGTCAGGTCCAGCCCACCTGGGATCAAGAGACTCAAGAGATAAAGTTTTTATTTTCTATGTGTATGAATGTGCTGTCTGCATGTAGGTTTGTGCACCGGTGTCGTGCAATGTCGAACAGGTCAGAAGAGGGTCTCAGATTCCCCTGGAACTGGAGTTCTCCTGGAATTGGAGTTACAGACGGTTGTTAGCCGCCATGTGGGTGCTGGGGATCAAACCTGGGTCCTCTGCAAGAGCAGTTGGTGCTCTTGAAGGACCTCTGCCCCAAGGTTTTATGCACCCTTGAAATCTGTCTTTAGGAACCAGGGTACCGCCATCTTATGAGGCCTCCAAGTCATGTACACTATAAGCCCTCCCCGCGACCCCCCCTTCCCCCTACTGCCTGCTCACTAATCCAGGAACTAGCTAACCACAAAGACCGCTGCATTCTCGGAAATATTTGCTTAACTGATTTTAAGAAATGTTTAAACTGATTTTGAGAAACATTGTTCCAGAAATGCTTGCTTAACTGAGTCATGCCCGCTTGTGTGTCAAGATAAGGTTCCCCTCCCCACTTCCTCATACCTTGTGGGTTTTTTTCCTTTAAAAACTCCTTACCCCAGTCTCTGGGGGTTGATCTCTCTCTGCCCCTGAGTGGGTTACGAGTTCGGCCCCAGTGCACTGGTTTTTCCCGAATAAACCTCATGTAGTTACAGCAAGAATGGTCTCTGGCTGATTTTTTTGGCGTCGTTCCATCCCAAGATTTGAGTGAGAGTCACCCCAGTCTCTGGGGGTCTTTCATTTGGGGGCTCATCCGGGATCAGAGACCACCCTCAAATCACCAAGACCCTCTTGGAGGTAAGATTCTTTTTCTGTCTGTCCGTCTACTGTGTCTGTCTGATTCTCGGAGGCACCAAAAGTCTGTTACTTTCGGTTTGCAGTCGTTCCATGCTCGTGAGAGCAATGAACTAACCATTCCGGATGAGGGGGGAGAGTTACCAACAGACGTGTCAGGAAGGTAACTGACTGTGTCGCCCTGGGAGACATCCCAGGAGGTCTGAGGGAGGCCCGAGGATGCTCGGAGCCCTCCCGTCTGGGTGCCGACATGGACCTATGAGAGGTCCATGGGTTGAGGCTCTCATAGAATTGAGAGTTTTCACGTCTTCTCGGCCTTCTGAATCTGTTTCTTGGTGTTGGAGGACTCACAGAAGATGGGTTCTGGTTTCTGTTTCTATAATATCTTTGAGTACTTTGTTCGTATTCTGTGTGACTTTGACGATGGGACAGACTGTCAGTACTCCACTTGGACAGACATTAGACCACTGGACTGAGGTTAAAAAATGAGCCCATAATCTGTCTGTGGAGGTGAAAAAGGGACATTGGAAGACTTATTGCTCCTCCAAGTGGCCGTCCTTCGGGGTAGGCTGGCCCCCTGAAGGTATGCTTAATCTAACTGTTATTTTTGCCATTAAGGAGATTGTTTTACAGAAGGGACCGGGGTCGCACCCCGATCAAGTCCCTTACATTTTGTCTGGGGGTCTTTCATTTGGGGGCTCTCCACTGGTAGAATGCGAATAGTGGGTTCGCCTCAGCAATTTGGAATTTGGGCGAGGGGTCCAGATTTCTGGCTCTGGGGCTGATAGGGGGTCAGCTCTGTGCACGCAGCATTGTTTCTCTTCATGTCTGTATAGTCTTTGTTGTTAGGCCCTTATTCTATCTGCTGCTTTCATCTTGTTTCACTGAGATTGCTTTCATTCTCATTCTCTGGGATCTCAGGATGGGAAATTCTAAATCTACCCTGATTTAAAGGAGGTATCTATGTCTTATGTTTATGGTAACTGTGTGCCAAAGATTCATGTAGCTTGTTATGCATCTAAGTTTGTGTGAGTGTGTGTGTGTTTGTAATTCAGTTATTGTGTTTGTCTCATGTTGGTTCTGTCAAACAAAGTGGCCACTTCAAGTTTCAATCCTTTATGTGCACAGAATCATTTCATTTTGGCATGCCAGACTAGATATGCATGTGCAAAGTTTAAAAATTGATATTTAAAAATGCATTTAAAGGCCTAAAATTTGGATACTGTAGTCATCTAAATTTATTGTCTCTGAGTCTCTCAAATGCTTCACAACAGGTGATAGTTGTTTATAGAAATCAGCCTCAGAGCTGACTGTTTAAAGATCCCATTTTGGTTTGTGTTTGCTTTCAAAATGTAACTTGCTTGCTTTGGAATTATCTATTTTTTTAAGACCTTTGTGGACCAGATTCAGGACTGGAAATGGATTCTTGGACTGGATTTTGTTTTGGGTGGGGCAGTTTTGTTGCCCCTTGGGACCGGGTGTGGTGGCACACACCTTTAATCCCAGTACTTGGGAGGCAGAGGCAGGCAATTCTTTGTGAGCTCAAGGTCAGCCTGGTCTACAGAGCAAGTTCCAGGCCAGCTGAGACCAAAGGGAGACCCTGTCTCAAAAAGACCAAAAGACAAAAAAAAAAAAAGAGAGAGAGAAAGCATGTGTGTGAGCATTGGTAATTCCCACATGCATGGAAATTACACATATGTATGTGACTATTGGTAATTTTCCACCTGAAGTAAATAACATGGAGTTAGAGAAAATAAAAGGCAGCTATCTCCATTGAAATAGTTCCTGGTTTTGGGCAGGTCCTCCATGGACTCACAGCCCCTGGCCACAGGGGTGTGTACCATACACACAACTCTGGCTAGAGAGTGGGAACCCCTCTCTAGCTTAAGGTCCCTGCCTTACTCCCAATCCCATCTGGTCAGTGGGCTGGGCCTTAGGTGTGAGTGAGAGTCATTTTTGAGTAAAAGGATGCATCAAGCATATTGGAGCCAGTAAGAGGGATGTGGGCAAGATGAATGTGCGTGTTTGATGTGGCTGGGGCTTACCGTCCCTGCACTGGGAGGAGGTGTGGATGTTTTCTAGGCAGAGAAGGTATGGAAAGGCTGAACAAGGGACTGGAATTGTGCTGTTTTTACTGATGGAAGAAAGGAGAAGCCTATTTTGAGTCTCTGATGAGAAAAAAGGCAGGTTAGAGATTTTTGTGATGCATCAGACAGGGCTGGAGTTTGGTCATAGGAGGGCCATTTCTCACCTCTCACCACCTGCACTTGCTTCAGACTCAAGTCACATTTGAACCCTGACTGCTCTGGTGACCACTGCTCAGAGGTGGGTCACTTTAATGTTCACACCCACTTAGAGCCCCACAGTAGACTCTGGATCAGGACTCCAGCAGGCTCATCTGGGAAGGTGACTTCCCTTGTCTCTAATGACCCAGTAGGGTGCCTGTCAGTAGCTGTGAGAAGCAGGCTACGTCATGAGCAGCACCTTGTTTAAAACATGTATTTACAAAAATCTACCCAGTTGCTATCACAAAGGACCAGAGATAATCTGCTTCTTACAGGCTAGTAAAATTTGCATCAGCAGTCTGCCTTGGGAGGAGGACTTTAGAGCTTGGGGAACTCCTGAGCACTCTGGAGGGCACACGTGGCAACCTTTCTATCTTTGCTGGAGACTGATTTTGGAGTCTGGCGTCTGGCATCTGGATCAGTGGGGTGTTGCATGGCTTCCAGGGGTGCATTACAGGCTCTTGCCTCCAAGGAGCAAGGGAGAGCAATCTGGAGCAGCTTTTTGGGGCTCTGTTATGTTTCTGCAAGAATTTTTGAGCCTGTTTCTCCTCCCTCCCTTCCTCCTCATGGGAGGAAAAGGGACCTCTCTGGGTCTGTGCCCTCCTTGCTGATCAGGCTGGCAGACTATGTGTTTGTGTTGAGGAAGGGTTGGTCTCAAAGAACTGGGTGAATCAAATTTATGAAAACTGTACTTCATGTTTTTAGTCTCCTAGCCAGGCATGGTGGCACACACCTTTAATCCTAGCATAGCCAAGGTCTTTAGGTGCAGAGATCATTACTGTAGAATTTCTGAGTACTGTTACAAACTTAAGAGTCATATTTTACTTGATTTAGGTTTTCATCTCTAATTTAGAGTTTTCATCAATGTGCTAAAATTTTGGGTTTGAAACTAGTTAAACATATTTGTTTCATGGAGCTGTTTAAATAAAGAGGCTTGCATCTAATGCTAATGATTTACTTGATACATTTTTGTCTGGGAAGATTTAGCTCAAAGACCTCCCCCTTGACTGAAACCCTGGATGCAGGAAACTGGCCCCAGCTCCCGAGTTTTGGCGGTCCGACGAGACCAACTAAAACAAGAACTACCAAAAGTGAAAACATCTGCGGTGGATCCCGACCCGCCTCAAAAGCCTTCGGCCCCCCAAAGATGTATCCCGAGATTGAGGAGACAGCCTTATGGGAAATGCCCCCCCTTATCACCCTCCTCCCCAGGAAGTCCACCACCCTGACCAGGGTGCAGCCAGTGGAACGGCAGAAGGACCGGCTGCCGGGACTCGCAGCTGATGCGCCCAGAGTCCCAGGGTGCCCGATTCAACCATGGCGCTACCCCTGTGTGTTTACAGCCCCCCGGTCGATCCTGGACAACTTCAACCTCTACAATATTGGCCCTTTTCATCGGCTGATTTGTACAGTTGAAAAACTAACCATGCCCCTTTCTCTGAGAATCCTTCTAGTCTTACAGGTTTAATTAAATCATTGATGTTTTCCCATCAACCGATGTGGGATGACTGTCAGCAGCTGCTGCAGGTCCTGTTCACTACAGAGGAGAGGGAGCGAATCCTGTTGGAGGCCCGAAAGAATGTTCCCGGCGTAGATGGACGACCAACCCAGCTCCAGAATGAGATAGACGCCGGATTCCCTCTGAATCATCCCAATTGGGAATACAATTCAGCTGAAGGTAGGGAGAGGTTGACGGTATACCGTCGGGCTCTTGTGGCGAGTCTCAAAGGAGCTGGACGATGGCCCACCAATTTGGCTAAGGTAAGAGAGGTTTTACAAGGAGAAAGGGAGCCCCCTGTTATATTTATAAAGAGACTCATGGAGGCACACCAGCGCTATACACCTTTTGATCCCGCTTCCGAGGGACAACAGGCAGCAGTAGCTATGGCCTTCATCGGGCAGTCAGCCACAGACATAAGGAGGTGATTGCAGTGATTAAAAGGTCTCCAAACTTTGTCCTTGCAAGACCTTGTTAAAGAGGCGGACAAGGTATATCACAAGAGGGAGACGGGATAAAAAAAAAAAAAGCTAAAGAAAGAGAGGATAGGAGAGACAGGAAATGAGAAAAATATTTGACTAGGATTTTGGATGCAGTAGTAGGTGAAAGGGAAATCCGAGGGACAGAGAGAGAAAATAGATAGGGTACCTGGGCAACTCAGGGCTGAGAAGACCCCGAGGTCCTGAAACCCCATGACCACTTCTGGCAAAAGATCAGTGTGCATACTGTAAAGAGAAGGGACACTGGGCTCGAGATTGCCTGAGAAGAGGGTAAACACCAAGGCCTCAAAAGTCCTGGCCTTGGGGTCAGATGAAGATTAGGGGAGATGGGGCTCAGACCCCCTCCCCGAGCCTCATGGTACCGCCATCTTATGAGGCCTCCAAGTCATGTACACTATAAGCCCTCCCCGCGACCCCCCCTTCCCCCTACTGCCTGCTCACTAATCCAGAACTAGCTAACCACAAAGACGCTGCATTCTCGGAAATATTTGTTAACTGATTTAAATAAAATGTTTAAACTGATTTTGAGAAACATTGTTCCAGAAATGCTTGCTTAACTGAGTCATGCCCGCTTGTGTGAGCAAGATAAGGTTCCCCTCCCCACTTCCTCATACTTGTGGGTTTTTTTCCTTTAAAAACCCTAACCCCAGTCTCTGGGGGTGATCTCTCTCTGCCCCTGTAGTGGGTTACGAGTTCGCACCCAGTGCACTGGTTTTTCTGAATAAACCTCGTGTAGTTCAGCAAGGATGGTCTCTGGCTGATTTTTTTGGCGTCGTTCCATCCCAAGATTTGAGTGAGAGTCACCCCCCAGGAGTTGGGGGTCTTTCATTTGGGGGCTCGACCGGGATCAGAGACCCCCTCAATCACCAATACTTCCTCTTGGAGGTAAGATTCTTTTTCTGTCTATCTGTCTACTGTGTCTGTACTGATTCTCGAGTGGCACCAAAAGATTGTTACTTTCGGTTTGCAGTCACTCTCACGTCTCGTGAGAGCAATGAACTACCATTCCGGATGATGGGGGGAGAGTTACCAACAGACATGTCAGGAAGTAACTGGACTGTGTCCCCTGGGAGACATCCCAGGAGGCTGAGAGAGAGCCGAGGATGCTCGAGAACCCTCCTATCTGGGTGCCGACAAATGGACCTATGAGAGGTCCATGGGTTTGAGGCTCTCATAGAATTGAGAGTGTTCACGTCTGCTCGGCCTTCTGAATCTGTGTTTCTTGGTGGTGGGGACTCACAGAAGATGGGTTCTGGTTTCAATGTTTCTATAATAGCTTTGGTACTGACTTTGTTCGTATTCGTGTGACTTTGAACAATGGGACAGACTGTCAGTACTCCACTTGGACAGACATTAGACCACTGGACTGAGTTAAAAAACGAGCCATAATCTGTCTGTGGAGGTGAAAAAGGGACATTGGAAGACTTATTGCTCCTCCAAGTGGCCGTCCTTCGGGGTAGGCTGGCCCCCTGAAGGTACGCTTAATCTAACTGTTTATTTTTGCCATTAAGGAGATTGTTTAAGAAGGGACCGGGGTCGCACCCCGATCAAGTCCCTTACATTTTGTCTGGGGGTCTTTCATTTGGGGGCTCTCCACTGGTAGAATGCAAACAGGGAGTTTGCCTCAGTGATTTGGAAACTTGGGCAGAGGGGTCCGGATTTCTGCTCGGGCTGATAGCGGTTCGCTCATGGTGCACCAGCTTGTTCTCTTCATGTCTCAATAGTACTTTGTTGTTGTGGCCCTTATTCTATCTGCTGCTTTCATCTTGTTTCACTGAGATTTGCTTTCATTCTCATTCTCTGGATCTCAGGATGGGAAATTCTAAATCTACCCTGATTTCAAGGAGGTATCTATGTCTTATGTTTTATGGTAACTGTGTGCCTAAGAATCATGTAGTGGTTATCAATCTAAGTTGGTAGTGATGTTGTGTGTGTTTGCTATTCAGTTATGTGTTTTGTCTCATGTTGGTTCGTAAACAAAGTGGCCACTTCAAATTTTCATCCTTTATGTGCACTAGAAATCATTTCATTTTGGCATGCCAAACTAGATATGCACATGTGCAAAGTTTAAACAATTGATATTTAAAAATGCATTTTAAGCCTAAAGTTGGATATTGTAGTCATCTAAATTTATTGTCTCTGAGTCTCTCAAATGCTTCAAACAAGTGGTAATTGTTTATAGGAATAGCCTCCTCAGAGTTGACTGTTTAAGATCGATTTTGGTTTGTGTTTGCTTTCAAAGTGTAACTTACTTGCTTTGGAAGTACTCTATGTTTTTGGACTACTTTTGTGACCACATTCAGGATCTGGAATGATTCTTGGACTGCCTTTTTTTGGGTGGGGGCAGTTTGTTTGCCCTTGGGACCAGCGTGTGTGGTGGCACACACCTTTTATATCCCAGTTCTTGGAGGCAGAGGCATGCAGTATTCTTTGTGAGCTCAGTCAGCCTGGTCCTACAGAGCAGTTTCCAGCCAGCTGCAGACCAAAGGGAGACCTGTCTCAAAAAGACCAAAAGACAAAAAAAAAAAAGAGAGAGAGAAGCATGTGTGTGAAGTCAGTGGTAATTCCCACATGCATGGAAATTACACATATGTATGTGACTATTGGTAATTTTACCTGAAGTAAATAACATGGAGTTAGAGAAAATAAATAGGCAGCTATTTCCATTGAAATAGTTCCTGGTTTTGGGCAGTTTCCTCCATTGGACTCACAGCCCTGGCCACAGGGGTGTGTACATACACAAACAACTCTGGCTAGAGATGGGAACCCTCTCTAGCTTAAGGTCCCTTGCCTTACTCCCAATCCCATATGGTCATTGGGCTGGCCTTAGGTGTGAAGGAGAGTTGTTTTTGAGTAAAAGGATGTCATCAAGCATATCAGGGGCCCAGTAAGAGGATGTGGGCAAGATGAATGTGCTTGTTTGAGGTGGCTGGGGCTTGCTGTCCCTGCATGGAGGAGGTGTGATGTTTTCTAGGTGAGAGAAGGTAGTGGAAAGACTGGACAGGGACTGGAATTGTGCGTTTTTACTGATGTTTGCATACTTCATACAATGGTTCCCAATCAAATTCAGGCTCCCCGTGCCCCAACCCCCCGTCAGAACCAATGAACCAGCCCATCCAAATTAAACCCCATCAAGCCAAGCCCCTGAACCCAGCTATTCCCCTGTGTAAACTCATCCACTGGAGTCTGTTAGGTTCATTTTGAGGGGAGTCTCAGTGCAAGGAGGAGAAAATGTCAGGACTCCAATGAGAAGGAAGTCGGGTTTATTTCAGGCATGGCAGCTGGCCTGCCTGTGTTGGGATTAGGATGACCAGCAAACAGAATGTCCCAAAGTGGCGGTTTTTATACCAAGCACACAAGAAAGTGGGCTTACAATGAAATGGGTGTAGGGGAATGGGCATGGTTGGATCTGTGGCTGGTATTAGTAGAAGCATCTCCAGATAAACTGAGGCTTGTGACAGATATCAGTAGGACCCTGATTGGAGCAACTTTCTCAGAACTTCTACCTCAGTTGGCTTCCTGGAAAATCCCCAACTAGGTGGGCTTATGACCTTACATTCCACCCTTTTGTGTCATAGGAATAGGGGTGTCAGGTTTTTTGTTCTAGCTGCTTTGAGCTGATGGGAGACAATGAAGAGGGGACTAATGACACAAGAGATGCTTTACACCTGGGTGTGAAGGGTGAGATGCTTTCCACCTGGATGTCACCATTGTCAGCAGAAATGAATCCGTATTTGTCTGAAGAGAGAGCAAGCAAAAACTGATTAAAACTGGTACAGGTCAGTTGTTGGATAGGGTCTTGAAAGCACCAGATAAGGCAGCAAGCTATTACTAGGATGAGGGATGAGGCCTAAGGTTACTTAGGGGTCCAGCTAGGGGATATAGCCATGGGGATTATGCAGGATTCCCATGGGGGAATCCTGGGATTCCCATTCTGAGGCTGGGGGAAGAGACAGTTTTTGGCATCCCCAGCCTTTACCACAGACCAGGCTGCTAAGAAACTCAAGAAACTAGCTACTTTTTTTTTGTCTTTTCGAAAAAGGGTCTCCCTGCAGCCCCAGCTGTCCTGGAACTCACTCCATAGACCAGGCTGTCCTTGAACTCACAAAGATCCACCTGCCTCTGCCTCCCAAGTGCTAGGATTAAAGGCATGCCCACCACACCCAGTGAAACTAGCTACTTTTGTCTTCTAAGATCTGAAGTTTTATACCTGAAGTACAATTTCTAAGGCCTTAGTGAGAAGTATAACCGACGCTAAGAAAAGGCCAAATCTGTCTGAATTAAAAGTCTATAAAGGTAGGCATTTATTCCAGGAAATGCAGTCTCTCTCTTGGGCAAATCAACGGCTGCCAGCCATCCTCTGAGGGTCATGGAAAGCGGGCTTCTGAGAGGTGGGGAGAACCTGTTATTGGGGGCAGGGGAGATGGTAACTTATTGGAATCTGGCCAATTAAAACAGGCCAGGGGCTCAAATCTGGAGGTGGGTCTAAGGTGCAGAGGTCTCATGGGAATCTGGCCTGACTGGAAAAGAAAGGAGCGTCTTTCCAATCTGTGCCATCTTGGATTTGCCCCCGGCCTGACCTAACATCCCAGACTCTTAGGGTATAGGGGGTGATGACTCTGCTCTGGCTTCTTCCTGCTGAGCTGGCATGGTGAAGGGAGGGAGAGTTGGGAGTAGTCAGGGCTGTGGGCACAGGGATGTAGGGATTGTAAAGACCACTCTGGAGACCTCCTGGATGTGTTTCTGCAAGAAGCGGAGGAGACCAAATCTAAGATCAGAAGGAGTCTCCTGGTTGAGGTTAGAGAGGCTCCTCTTGCTGTTAGATGATCTTGATTGGAGAACAGGGTCTAAACATGGCCTCTCCAGTTTCATCCGTCCAGGTATCCTGAGCATGGACATGCCAGCAGTATGTCAAATCTGGTACAGCATCACCTGGTCAGGTGAAGACTGAGACAATAACAAGATAAAGGGCAACTGGGCAGAGGTGTCACAGAGTCTGGTACCTGTGGCAGCAGGGGGAGCAGAGGAAGGGTGAAAGTACAGAGGGCAAAGGCTGCCATACCCGACCATTCAGACCTGTCCTTGAGGGTCTCTGGAAAACGTGAGAATAGTGGGTCCCAGCTGTTTGCCAGACCATCTATCCTGGGTTGGGTCTCTCTTGAATGTGGACAAATGATAAGAATATGGCTGGCCTAGAAGTTTGGCTGCCGATGGCTTACTAAGGATGATGATGTCAGGTCCAGCCCACCTGGGATCAAGAGACTCAAGAGATAAAGTTTTTATTTTCTATGTGTATGAATGTGCTGTCTGCATGTAGGTTTGTGCACCGGTGTCGTGCAATGTCGAACAGGTCAGAAGAGGGTCTCAGATTCCCCTGGAACTGGAGTTCTCCTGGAATTGGAGTTACAGACGGTTGTTAGCCGCCATGTGGGTGCTGGGGATCAAACCTGGGTCCTCTGCAAGAGCAGTTGGTGCTCTTGAAGGACCTCTGCCCCAAGGTTTTATGCACCCTTAAAATCTGTCTTTAGGAACCATGGTACCGCCATCTTATGAGGCCTCCAAGTCATGTACACTATAAGCCCTCCCCGCGACCCCCCCTTCCCCCTACTGCCTGCTCACTAATCCAGGAACTAGCTAACCACAAAGACCGCTGCATTCTCGGAAATATTTGCTTAACTGATTTTAAGAAATGTTTAAACTGATTTTGAGAAACATTGTTCCAGAAATGCTTGCTTAACTGAGTCATGCCCGCTTGTGTGTCAAGATAAGGTTCCCCTCTCCACTTCCTCATACCTTGTGGGATTTTTTCCTTTAAAAACTCCTTACCCCAGTCTCTGGGGGTCGATCTCTCTCTGCCCCTGAGTGGGTTACGAGTTCCGCCCCAGTGCACTGGTTTTTCCTGAATAAACCTCATGTAGTTACAGCAAGAACGGTCTCTGGCTGATTTTTTGGGCGTCGTTCCATCCCAAGATTTGAGTGAGAGTCACCCCAGTCTCTGGGGGTCTTTCACTCTTAACCACTAGGCCATCTGTCCAGCCCAAGAGATAAAGTTTTAAGGAGAACACTGGCCCCTGGTGTGAGAGGGGAGGTCAGTGGTTGTGGACTCCACTGAGGAAGGAGCAGGGAAGGGAAGAGAGGAAGACAGTGGGGTCAAGCTGTTTGGAGAGAAACGCTGCTGCCTGGTAGGAGGGCTCGATGGGTGGAGCTAAGGCCCCTGTGGCTACTCCCAACTTTCTGTCTGTAAGAGGTAGAAAGGGCATAAGAGTCCAGGAGAGCCAAAGTTGGGCAGTCAGGAGGGCGTCCTAAGGGGAGAGAAGTGGACAATGGTGTCAGGTATAAGGGTAAAGCCATAACAGCAAAATTAGGGATCCAGTGACAGAAGAAGCCCACTAATCCTAGAAAAGAGGATATGGTCTGCTGTCTCTGGAGGCTGTAGGTCTCATATGGTGTTGACTAGCTCTGACCTGAGAGTACTGGAAGGGTACGTTAGGACCAGAGTCAAAGGAGGAGATCCCTGGCCAAGGCTTGGCCAAAGAAGTGTGGGCTATCCCGGAAGCCCTGAGGAAGGACTGTCCATGTAGGCTGTTCTGCAGACCTGGTGTCTGGGTCCTCCCATGTAACAGCAAAAGGGAGTATGAAGGCACAGTAAAGAAGGCCAGGACAGTGAAATGGGAGACTGAGGTTTAAGGGTTAGGGTGGCCTGAACTAGACAGTAGGTGCCAGAGGGCTTACAAACCGGAAGAAAGGGGGTGTTGCAGGGTTAGTTAGTGGAGATAGGAGGCAGGTAATGGTAGGCTTGAGCCCATGGCGGCGGGTTACAGAAATAGGAAACTGAGGCCTGGAAGGAAAAGAGCTGGGGTCCTCAAGGTGTATCAGGACTGGTTGGTCGTGGGAGGTGATTACTGGAGTGGAAATGTCCCCGACCTGAGGGTCGACAGGATCAGGAAGGGCAGAAGCTGGACAATCCAGGGTGGGGACCTGGGAGGCTGTTAGGGATAAAAGAAGGTGAGAGTCTGGAGAGGGTGTGAGGAACAGAGACACGGTTGCCTGGAAGTGGCTGAGGCTGTCACGGCCCAAGAGGGGCACTGGGCAGACAGACATGACTAAAAAAGAATGGGTGAAAATTGACCTGCAAGGACACAGGGGAGAGGTAGAGTCCTTCATGGAAGAGAGGGGGGCCCATCCACTCCTGTGACAGAAATTGATGAGGGAACTCTAGGGCCAGAGGGTGAGGTCAGTACAGAAAGGAAGGAGATGGACTTACCCACTACCTGGAGCATCAGCCTAGGGTCAATGGGGTTTCCGAGTCCAGCTGGCATCAGCCCTCTGCCAAGCAAAGAAATTCAGAGGCCAGAAGAGATTGGGGTGCTTGGAGTAATGGGGCTGAACCTCTGTGGTGAGGCACAGGGGACGAGCCTGTGCTGGGCACTCAGACTTCCAATGACCAGGTTGCCAGAAGAGAGGGCATGGAGTGTTGGATGGCCTGAGGTTTGGACAGTTTTTAGCCCAGTGACCCCTTTTGGCCACACTTGAAACAGGCTCCTGGTGGAATAGACTTAAACTGGGCCCCTGCGTGATGGAGCTTGACGGAGCCCCGGGTGTCCCTCTGTGGGAATGACGTTGGCCTCAGGGCAGCTGCCAGGGCTTGGGTATAGAGCGTAGCCTTTCGCTGTAGCAGAGCCCGTCAGGAGGACTCAGCTGCCTCCTATCAGCCTAAATACCTTAAAAGCCATTTTTCATCAAATCCTGCACAGGAGTGTGGGGGACCAGTTCGGCCTTTTTAAATTTAATTTCTTTTGATATCTAGAAAAGACTGAGAAATAAAGTGAGAAGCCAAGATCGTGGCTGCCACTGGGAAGCAGGGTCAAGGCGATCTTTGAGTATGGTTGTCCTTGGGCTGGAGAGATGGCCTAGCGGTTAAGAGCACCGACCGCTCTTACAGAGGACCCGGGTTCGATCCCCAGCACCCACATGGCAGCCGAGAACCATCTGAAACTCCAATTCCAGGAGAACTCCAGTTCCAGGGGAATCCGACACCCTCTTCTGACCTCCACGGCATTGCACGACACGGGTGCACACACTTGCATGCAGATAGTACATTCATACACATACAGAAATAAATAAAATTAATTAAAAAAAAAGTATGGTTGTCCTTAACAAATTCTGAATTGCAGAGGGAAAAAAAAAAGAGGTGGGGGGGGATATTTTCACATGTCTTCAGCAGACAGGAAACAGACTTAAAATCTCCAGCTGTGGAATAAGGATCTAATAATTAATGGTGATGGCAGTTTATAAAAGTTGTACTGAGCAGAGGCACATAACATGGAAATGGTTCATTCAGACATTGTAGAGGTCATTTACAGCAGGCAGCCCCAATAAGCTTCTTTGCATTCTCATGGCTGAGATCATCAAACTGGTCAATGCAGTTTCTTTATCATGCTGGTACCAAACATTGTATCATACAGTTTCATCAAGGAAAAAGCTAAAGGATGGGGGGAAAGGAGACATTCAGTCCTACTGAGGCAGTACAGATAATTCAGCAACTGCAGCATATATAGCTACTTAATTTGGAATTTATTCTTAAGCGATAAGGAACCTGGGTTCATTTTAGCCTTTGATTATAATAGGTTCTGTGCACAATATAACCTAGAAGTGGCCACTTTTTTGACAGACACATAACAGACTCATGCATGTAATAGTAAACACACATGAAACAGTAAACACACATGTAACACTAAACACACATGAAACAGTAAACAGACATGTAACAGTAAACACACATGAAACAGTAAGCACACAGACAGCTTGGACAGACACATGCCTGACTTAATCGCATAAATATATTGAACAGTTCTCAGAATGAAACTGCAAGGGAGGGAGGCCAGCTTTAACCATGGGAGCCTGGCTCACAGCACCAAAAGCTTGCAAAAGGGTGAGTTAGTAGGTGCAGATACAGCAGATCTGGCTTACGGCATGGCTCGCCTGTTTCTAATAAGTGTTGGATTTACCTGCTAATTTAATGAAAAAACAAAACCACTGTTTGTTAAAAGCCAGTAGCTTAAGCACATGGCATGAATGCATTTACCAGGCAGATTAACAAATTAATCCCAAAATGTCCACTATTGGAGTTTTACAATTTTATCACCGTGTTTTCATCTGTTTCTAATTAAAATCGTTTTTCCATTTTAGCTTTTGTATGGGTATAGTTAATGTTTTCACAGGATTGCTGCTTAAGCAACTGTCTGGAGACTCCCAGGAGTGGCCAGACCAGCATGACAGCAGTTCAGGCCCAGGGAGGTATGTTTGCTTCCTATGAGGAGGAAGGCGGGTGGAGGGAACAGATAGGAAATCACTGCAAGAAAACAATAAAGCCCACTAGCTATCCCAGGTTGCCCTCTCCCACCCCTGGAGGCAAGAAACAGGGCTGGCCTAGGCCATTCTGGTATCAGTTCTCCACCCAAACCAGATCAAGATATACACATGCCTGTGCCTCCCAAGGTTGGGACACCAAAGGGAATATCAGGACTTCAGATTAAAAATAAGTAAAGCTGGGCTGGAGAGATGGCCTAGCGGATAAGAGAGCAGACTGCTCTTGCAGAGGATCCGGGTTCGATACCCAGCACCCACATGGTGGCTAAGAACCGTCTTTAGCTCCAGTTCCAGGGGAATCTGACACCCTCTTCTGACCTTCGTGGCATTGCACAACATGGGTGCACTGACCTACATGCAGACAGTACATTCATACACGTAAAAAAATAAAAATTATAGCTGGGCGTGGTGGTGCACGCCTTTAATCTTAGCACTTGGGAGGCAGGACGGCTGGGATTCCAGGACAGCTGGGATTGCAGGGAGACCCTGTCTCAAAAAGACCAAAAAAAAAAAAAAAAAGAAAAGGTTAAAAACAGTGATCTCA
>VZQC01001459.1:1298765-1313762 GCA_009823505.1 Rhizomys pruinosus
AAAAAAAAAAAAAAAAAAAAAAAAAAGATGGTCACACATGGGCAGTAGCTGGAGAGAAAAACCTGGAGAGGAGAGCCTTAGAGTTGAGGTTTGGGGTGTCAGTGACACCAGGGGTGAAGGGAGGGATTGGGATTTGTCAGGCTGGAATCAGATGTGTGTAGAACTGAGGATCCTTGGGAGAGAGAGAACCTGGAAAGAAATTTGTAGTGAATTAAACTTTAAAGGATAGAGTGGAAAAACAAACAAACAATGAAATGGAAGGGATGGAAATCACAAATAGCAAAGCAAAGGAATGAATGGTCTCAAACCAAATGAGCCCATGTCACTCACCACCTGTTATAACTGTGAAAGTGAAGCAATACCTTCTAGATCCCTTCATTACTAGATACAAGCTGTTGCTGGAAAGGGAACTTTTTTTTTTTTTTTGGTCTTTTCAAGACAGGGTCTCTCTGTATCCCCAGCTGTCCTGGAATTCACTCTGTACACTAGGCTGGCCTTGAACTCACAAAGATCCGCCTGCCTCTGCCTTCCAAGTGCTAGGATTAAAGGCGTGCACCACCACGCCTAGCTAAATGATCTTTGAGTGAGTGAGCAAGCAAGTGAAAGTGGACCTTATGGGTCTATGAGTGACTCGAGCGAGAGGTGACCACAGCAGGAAAGGAAAGAGAGAGAGAGAGAGAGAGAGAGAGAGAGAGAGAGAGAACTTGGGGGAGAGAGAGAAACAGAGAAAGACACATAGAGAGACTAGGAGAGAGAGAGAGAGAGAGAGAGAGAGAGAGAGAGAGAGAGAGAAAGGAGAGAGGAATTAGGTAATGGAAGAGTACCTCTTGGACAAAGTTGGATCCATGGTGGAACAGAGCCTGTACCTGGCAGCCAGTCTGATGGAAGTCCATCAGCCATGCCTGACCCAAAGCAGCCAGTCTTGAACCCGTCCTGGGTTTTGGCACCAGATGTTAGGTTCATTTTGAGGGGAGTCTCGGTGCAGGGAGGAGAAAATGCCAGGACTCCAATGAGAAGGAAGTCGGGTTTATTTCAGGCATGGCGGCTGGCCTGCCTGTGTTGGGATTAGGATGACCAGCAAACAGAATGTCCCAAAGTGGCGGTTTTTATACCAAGCACACAGTGAAGTGGGCTTACGATGAAACGGGTGTGGGAAGATAGGGGAATGGGCATGGATGGATCTGTGGCTGGTATCAGTTAGAAGCATCTCAAGGTAAACTGAGGCTTGTGACCAGTATCAGTAGGACCCTGATAGAAGCAACTTTCTCAGAACTTCTACCTCAGTTGGCTTCCTGGAAAATCCCCAACTTAGTTGGGTTTACGACCTTACAGAGTCCAGTCAGCACATCCAGAAATCCCAGGCAAGGCATACTCTTCCTCACCCAGCAGCAATCAGTCTCCTGTTGTTCTCAGTCCTAGGCCAGTTCCCCACACATTTCTCTTGCTCCACTCTGAGACCTTGTCTGTGTTAGCATTGGTCCCATGTCTGATGTCAACATTACCACAAGTCCACATGTGAAGCTTCCAGTGGGCTGCAAGTCACTGCCTCCCTAAGTTCATGCACCATCTCGGGCTCTTACAATCTTTCCACCGCCTCTTCCACAACAATCCCTGAGCTATGGTGGGTGACGTTTAATGTAGGGCTCCTATCCAGGTATACACACTCTGGAGGCTCCCATTCTTTGAAGCTTGGCCAGTCGTGGCCTTGGGTTGAATAGTACTCTATTGTGTAAGGAAGCTTCACCGGTGAGAATTGGGATGCACTTATCCTCTCTCCTCCCCTCATTCCGTGAAGTTCCACAGGTCTTAGGTGTGGAGGCTCAACTGCAGATGTGTCTTCTAGGATTGGGCATCTTTGAGATGTATATTTTCTGTGTCTGACCAGTTCTGGGACTCTGCAGTAGCCTCCATCTGTTGCAAAGAGAAGCTTCTTTGATGAGTGATATATGGTATGCTTGTCTGCAAATATAAGATTCCATATTTGGGGCTGGAGAGATGACTCAGCAGTTAAGAATGCTGACTGCTCTTGCAGAGAACCCAGGTTCGATTCCCAGCACCCACATGGCAGCTAAGAACCGTCTTTAACTCCAGTTCCAGGGGAATCCGACGCCCTCTTCTGACCTCTGCAGCATTGCACAACACAGGTGCACCAACCTACATGCAGACAGTGCATGCATACACATAAAAAATAATAAATTAATGGGGCTGGAGAGATGGTCTAACAGTTAAGAGCCCCGACTGCTCTTGCAGAGAACCCAGGTTTGATCCCCAGAACCCACATGGTGGCTGAGAGCCATCTTTCCAGGGGAGTCCGACACCCTCTTCTGACCTCCACAGCATTGCACGACGCTGGTGCACAGACCTTCATGCAGACAGTATGTTCATACACATAAAGAATAAATAAAAATTTAAAAAATGAATTAAAAAAAAAGAAATCTGTTCTAGTTTGGTTCTCTATTGCTATGATAAAACACTAACCAAAACCAACTTGGGGAGAGGAAATGATTTAATTAAAAAAAATAATAAATTTAAAAAAAGATTCCATGTTTAACATATGATAAGAAATTGCATTTATCTAGAGATGTATACCAATAGTGTTTTTTTTCTAGGATCTATGTCCTCTCTAGCCCTGTTCAGTTGGCTGAGTTTATAGTGGCTGTCATGAGTTCACTCCAGTTGAGAGAGTTTTAAGTCCGATTAGATAGCTGTTGATCGTCCCCCAGATAACAGTGCCTCTACTGCACGACTAGAGGTAGCTTCCTGTGCAGCTCATTATTAGGCTTTAGGGGTGGGTTGTACCGTTGATTGAGTTATCTAGCATTATGAGTGCTGATCTTCAGGTAGAAGGCTTCCAGGTCAGCTCCTGCTCCATTACTCTAAGTCCTATTTTTGAAGTATGTCCTGTCTTGAGTAGTAGGGTCTCATTTTCTATTTCTGGGAGATAATCAAGAGCTTTGGTGATACCCTATGTTATTTTGAGAGTCTCTTGAATCACTCTCAACAACCATTCAAAGGGAGGTGTCTTCTGTCTGGCACAGCGTTCCTTGCCATGTAGCCCCCAGCTTGCACTACCTGTGCACTACTGTTCAGACAGGGTGTGTGCATTTCTCATGCAGTCTTGGGGGCATCACATTACTTTGTGTTCCCTAGCCAACTGAGATCCAATCATCTCTATTCTTTCTTCTTCCCTTCCCGCCTCCCTCCTCCTCTTCGGCCCCAGCATCTCCATTATTCCCACCCTCTCCGTCTTCTGAATTCCCTCACCCCCATCACACTCCCCTGTATGTCTCTCCCTCCTCCCCTCCCAAGTCAACACTCCCACTTTCCTTACCTCCCCCCACCAAGTAACATCTATTCCTTACTGTCCCCCTCTTTCAGCTTATTTCTTTTCCTTTACCTCCATGTATCCTTTCTGATTTCTTGGTGTTACATCATGATATATACTCATACATAGGGGATTGGTGCTATAATCCACAAATGAGGGAGAGCATACATCACTTGATTTTTTGCCTTTGTGCTACTTCATTTAGTATAACACTCTCTAGTTCTATCCATTTACCTGCAAATTTCATTATTCCATCTTTTCTTACTGCTGACTCCATTGTGTAGATGTACCACATTTTCATTATCTATTCATCAGTTGTTGGACATTTAGGTTGTCTCCATTTCTTAGCTATTGCAAAGAGAGCAGCAACAAACATGGATGTATAGGTATCTACACAGTATGATGAGTCCTTTGGGTATATGCAAAGGAGTGGTATTACTGGGTCATATGGTAGGTTCATTTTTGGTTGTTTTGAGACTTCCCCACACTGCCTTCCATAGTGGCTGCACTAGTCTGCATTCCCACAGCAGTGAATGAATGTTCCCCTGTCTTCACATCCTCACCAGCATCTGGTGTCCTTCATTCTCTTGGTCTTAGCCAGTCTAATTGGGGTAAGATGGAATCTTTTTTTTTTTATTAATTTTATTTATTTCCGTATGTGTATGAATGTACTGTCTGCATGCAAGTTTGTGCACCCGTGTCGTGCAACGCCGCGGAGGTCAGAAGAGGGTGTCGGATTCCCCTGGAACTGGAGGTCTCCTGGAATTGGAGTTCAGACGGTTCTCGGCCGCCATGTGGGTGCTGGGGATCGAACCCGGGTCCTCTGCAAGAGCGGTCGGCGCTCTTAACCGCTAGGCTATCTCTCCAGCCCGGAATCTTTTTTTTTTTTTAATGTATATGAGTGTACTGTCTGCATGTAGGTTGGTGCACCCGTGTCATGCAATGCTGAGGAGGTCAGAAAAGGACGTCGGATTCCCCTGGAACTAGAGTTAAAGATGGTTCTTAGATGCCATGTGGGTGCTGGGACTTGAACCCAGGTCTTCTGTAAGAGCAGTTAACTGCTGCTCTTAACTGCTGAGCCAGCTCTCCAGTCCCAAGATGGAATCTTAAAAGTGGTTTTATCTGCATTTCTCTAATTACTAAGCATGTTGGGCAGTTTTTAAGGTTTTTCGCAGCCATTTTTATTTCTTCATTTGAGAACTCCCTGTTCAGATCTATAGCCCATCTTTTTATTTGATCATTTATTTTCTTGCTACTTTGTTTTTTTAGTTCTTTGCATATTCTGGATATTAATCCTCTGTCAGATGAGTAACTGGTAAAGATTTTCTCCCACTCAATGGATTTCCTCTTCACTTTGGTTGTTTCTTTTGCTGTTAGAAGCTTTGTAGCTTACTGAGGTCCCACTTATTGATTGTTGACCTTAATGCCTGAGCAGCTAATAAAAGAAAGTCCTTTGTGCCTGGCGTGGTGGCCCACGCCTTTAATCCCAGCACTCAAGAAGCAGAGGCAAGTGGATCTCTATGAGTTCAAGGCCAGCATGAACTATATAGAGAGCTCCAGGCCAGCTGGGAATAAAGGGAGAGTCTGTCTCAAAAATGCAAAAAAAAAAAAAGTCCTTTGCTACACTTACATGTTGGAGGGTACCCCTTATCCATTCTTCTAGCAGCAGTTTCTCAAGTTTTATACTGAGGTCTTTGATCCACTTGACATTAACTTTTGTGCAGGGAAAAAGATAAGGATCCAATTTCATTCTTCTATGGGTAGTGATCCAGTTCTGCCAGCACAATTGCTGGAGATGCTGTCTTTTCCCCATTGTGTATTCTTGGCACCTTTGTCAAATATCAGGTGGCTGAAATTGTGTATATTCTTGTTTGGGTCTTCTATTCTGTTCCTTTAATCTACTAGGACTTCTAACACAAATGCATGTTGGAGTTTGTCAAAGGCCTTTTTATGCATCTTTTGATATGACCATGTGATTTTTGTCTTCAAGTCCATTTATATGTTTTATGACATTTATTGACTTATGTATTATGAATGAGAATATCCCCCATAAGCTCAAACTAGTTGGATATTTTGTCCCCAGTTATCGGCACTGTTTTAGGAGGTCTTAGATACGGCCACACTGGAAGAAGCTCGTCACTGAGGGCAGGCTTAGAGAGTTCAAAAAGACTTGCCAGGGGCTGGAGAGATTGCTCAGTGGTTAAGAGCACCAACTGCTCTTGCAGAGGACCTGGGTTCAATTCCCAGCACCCACATGGCAGCTAAGAACCATCTTAACTCCAGTTCCAGGGGAATCCAACACCCTCTTCTGACCTCTGCTGCATTGCACATCATGGGTGCACAAACTTACATGCAGACAGTACGTTCATACAAATAAAAGATAATAATAATAATAATAAGTTTTTAAAAAAGCCTTGCCAATCTCCAGTCTTTCTCTACTTCCTGTGCCCATGCCCACTTGAAGATGTGAAGCTCTGCTTTCTACTCTGGCCGGGGTACCTCCTGCCACTATGCCTCCCTGCCATGATGGAGTCTAATTCCCCTTGAACCATCAACTATAAGCTCAAATAAACTCTTCCTTCTATAAGTTCCCTTGGTCATATGGTTCTATCACAGCAACAGAAAAGTGACTAGTATACATATATTGAACCATCCCTGCATCTCTGGAATAAAGCCTACCTTAACGTGATGGATGATCTTTTTTTTTTTTTTTTTTTTGGTCTTTTCGAGACAGGGTCTCCTTGTGCCCCAGATGTCCTGAACTTGTCTCCTGTAAGACCAGCTGGCCTTAACTTACAAAGATCCGCCTGCCTCTGGCCCTCCCAAGCTGCTAAGATTTAAAAGCCGTGCGCCACCAACACCCAGCGGATGATCTTTTTGATATGATCTGTATGTGGTTTGTAATATTTTGTGAGCATCTTTGCATCTATGTTATTAATTTTCTTATAAGTTCTAAGATTTTCTTTCCTTTGCTGTATCTTTTACTTGGTTTTGTATTATAGAGTGTGCTCCCTCTAAAAGGAAATTTGGGAGTTCTCCCTTTGTTTCTATCTTTTTGAATAGTTTAAGCAGTATTGGTTATAGATCTTCTTTGAATGTCTGCTAGAATTCTGCTGTGAAGCCATCTGGACCTGGGCTTTTTTAGTCAAAAGGTTTTGTATTACTATTTAATTTACTCATTTGTTCTGCATCTGTTTAGGCTACTGATCTCTTCTTGGTTTACTTTGGTGGTGTCCATGACTCTAGAAATTCTGACATTTCTTTTTTTTAATTTTTTTTTTATCTTTATTTTGTAATGTATATGAAATGTATTGTTTGCATGCAGGTCTTGCACCCTGTCGTGCAATGCCCACGGAGTCAGAAGAGGGTCTCAGATTCCCCTGGAACTGGAGTTCTCCTGGAATTGGAGTTACAGACGGTTCTTAGCCGCCATGTGGGTGCTGGGGATCGAACCCGGGTCCTCTGCAAGAGCGTCGGTGCTCTTAACCGCTAGGCTATCTCTCCAGCCCCCATACATTTCTTTTAGGTTTTAAATTTAATGGAGTGTAAATTTTACAAGGTTCTGGATTTGGGGGGAATCTGTTGTCATGTTTCCCATCTCATCTCTGATTTTGTTCATTTGGATTTACTCTTTCTTTCTTTTGGTTAGCTGGACCATATGTCTGCCTATCTTGTTTAACCTTTCAAAGAACCAGGTCCTAAATACATTGATTTTTTGTATTGTTTTCTTTGTTTCTATTTCATTAATTTCTCCTCTGGCTTTTGTTATTTCCTCTCCTCTACTTAGTTTGGGGTTCATTTGTTCTTGCCTTTCCAGAGACTTGGGTTGTGGTGTTGTCTTTTATATGTTCTCTTTCTGATTTTTTTAAATTTTATTTATTATTTATGTGTATGAATGTACTGTCTGCATGTAGGTTTGTGCACCCGTGTCATGCGATGCTGCAGTGGTCAGAAGAGGGCGTCAGATTCCCCTGGAACTGGAATTCTCCTGGAATTGGAGTTACAGACGGTTCTAAGCCGCCATGTGGGTGCTGGGGATCGAACCCGGGTCCTCTGCAAGAGCAGTCGATGCTCTTAACCGCTAGGCCATCTCTCCAGCCCCCATCTTTCTGATTTTATAATATAGGCACTAAGACCTATAAATTTCCCTCTTAGGGCTGCTTTTGAGGTGTCCCAGAGATTTTGTTGCATTATATTTGTTAGATTGTAATGGCACAACTCCCCCGCCCCCCATAAAAGACAGGCACAGGACTGGAAAGATAGCCTAGCAGTTAAGAGCACCGACTGCTCTTTCAGAGGACCCGGGTTCGATCCCCAGCACCACATGGCGGCTGAGAGTCGTCTGTAACTCCAATTCCAAGAGAACTCCAGTTCCAGGGGAATCCGACACCCTCTTCTGACCTCCGCAGCATTGCACGACACGGGTGAACAAACCTACATGCAAACAGTACACTCATACACATACAAAAAAAAAAGAAGTGCATTAGCATAGCAGTTTCCACCATGGGAAATCTGACCACAGTCATAGCAAGAATAAAAAAGTAACTTCTATTAAAAGCATTTATTCTGGACGCTAAAATCATTGCATGATGCATACCTGGCCCTGTTCATCTTGAAGCACTATATAGGAGTAAGGTGACTTCTTTTAAGTATGTCATGACACGCTTGCAGCCATCAGAAGACAACTTGGGGGAGTCCATTCTCTCCTTCTGCCACATGGAGCCCAGGGAGCCAACTCAGGTTGTCAGATGTGGTGGCAAGTGACTTTACATGCTGAGCCATCCCACTGGCTCAATATNAAAAAAAAAAAAAAAAAAAAAAGACAGGCACATGAGACTTAAGTCACTCCGGGAACATAATTCACTTCAGGAATTGCCAGGGCAGACTACCTGCTGGCACGTGGTGGAGCAGCAGGCACAGCAGTAGCAGGATGGCAACTGAGGCCCACCCGTTAATAGCCATGGAGCGGCACCTCAGGTAGAGGGGAAGAGGTCAGAAGATTGACGGCCTCTGGAGGAAGTGGACATCTGTGTGTCCCTTGGAATTCTGGGAATCCCAGATCTAACAGTAATCTCATTTTCACTTAGTTCAAGGAATACTTTCTTAATTTCTTCTTTGACCCATTTATCATTCAGGAGTGTGTTGTTTAATCTCCATGAGTATGTATGGCTTCTAGAACTTCTTTTGCTGTTGATTTTATTTATTTTTTTTATTAATTTTATTTATTTCTGTATGTGTATGAATGTACTGTCTGCATGCAAGTTTGTGCACCCGTGTCGTGCAATGCCGCGGAGGTCAGAAGAGGGTGTCGAATTCCCCTGGAACTGGAGTTCTCCTTGAACTGGAGTTTCAGACGGTTCTCGGCTGCCATGTGGGTGCTGGGGATCGAACCCGGGTCCTCTGTAAGAGCGGTCGGCGCTCTTAACCGCTAGGCCATCTCTCCAGCCCTTTTGCTGTTGATTATAAGCTTTATTGCAGTGTGGTCTGATAGAATGCATGGAATTATTTCAATTTTTTAAAATTTGTTGAGATTTGTTTTGTGTCTCAGAATGTGGTCAGGTTTAGGAAAGCTTGCATGGGTTGCTGAATAGAAAGTTAATTTTTTTAATATATTTTTTCTTTTTTTTAAAAGATGTATTTTTTTTAATGTGTATGAATGTACTGTCTGCATGTAGGTCTGTGCACCCGTATCATGCAATGCCTTGGAGGTCAGAAGAGGGTGTCAGATTCCCCTGGAACTAGAGTCAAAGACAGTTCTCAGCTGCTATGTGGGTGCTGGGGATTGAACCTGGGTCCTCTGTAAGAGCAGTCAGCGCTCTTAATCTCTAGGCCATCTTTCCAGCCCCTTTAATATATTTTTTAAATTTTTATTTATTTTTTTTAATTTTATTTATTTTTGTATGTGTATGAATGTACTGTCTGCATGTAGGTTTGTAATGCCTCGGAGGTCAGAAGAGGGTGTCGGATTCCCCTGGAACTGGAGTTAAAGACAGTTCTCATCGACCATGTGGGTGCTGGGGATCGAACCCAGCTCCTCTGCAGGAGCGGTTGGTGCTCTTAACCACTAGGACATCTCTCCAGCCCCAATTTTACTTATTTTTTTATGTGTATGAATATACTGTCTGCATGTAGGTTGTGCACCCATGTCGTGCAATGCTGCAGAGGTCAGAAGAGGGCGTCGGACTCCCCTAGAACTGGAGTCAAAGATGGTTCTCAGCCGCCATGTGGGTGCTGGGGATCAAACCCAGTCCCTCTGCAAGAGCAGTAGGTGCTCTTAACCACAAGGCCATCTCTCCAGCCCCATTGAATGTTAATTCTTTGATGTATGGGTGGAATATTCTGTAGCTACCCATTAGGCCCATTTCTTGCAAGGTGTCATTTAATTCAGATGTCTCTCTGTTTATTCTTTGTCTAGTTGACCTGTCTATTGAAGAGAATGGGGTATTGAAGTCACCTACTATTGCTGAATTGGGGTTAATCTGTGTTTTGTAGTCCTGGAGTACTCTTTTTATGAAATTGGGTGCACCAGAATTTGGTGCATATATATCCATGATTGTAATATCTTCTTGATTGGTTGTTCCTTTGATTAGATTGAAGTGATCCTCTTTATTTCTTCTAATTAGTTTTAATTTAAAGTCCAATTTTTCAGATAGTAGAATTGCAACACAAGCTTGTTTTTTAGAGTCCTTTGCTTGGGAAATTTTTTCCATCCTTTCACCCTAAGGGAGTATTTATCCTTCAAGGTGAGATGATTTTACTGAAGACAACAAAAACATAGGTTTTCTTTTCTGATCCATTCTGCTACTCTGTATCTTTTGACAGGGGAATTCAGGCCATTGTTACTATTGAAAGATGTGCAGTGGATACTTTCATTTTAATTTCATGCTTATGGACTTATCTTTTTCTTTCTTTTTTTGGTCTTGTCGAGACAGGGTCTCCCTGCAGCCCCAGCTGCCCTGGAACTCACTCTGTAGACCAGGCTGGCCTTGAACTCACAAAGATCCGCCTGCCTTTGCCTCCCAAGTGCTAGGATTAAAGGTGTGGGCCACCATGCCCAGCTTGGACCTATTTTTTGTTTCCATTATTGTGGGAATGGAAATTTGTGTGTGGCTTGAAGCAAGGACTTGTAAGACCTGTCCCAGAAGATCTCTGGTTATCTGATATCTCTGTGGGCATTCAGAATTGCCTCTTGGAGTTATCTGTAGCAGAAAGATTTGAGATATTGCAATGATTCTTGCTTTGCACTATCTCTGCAAAGTTCCAGGCCCCTTCCCTTGAGGCATTGAGCAAAATTTCACACCTCTAGTTACCTGTTGCACAAACCTGAGCTCTGTAGCACACACCCTGCCCCGATTAGAACCAAGGTGGCTCACCCCTCCCTTCTGCCTGTCCCCCACTTACTTGCCCAGAACACAGTAGCCTTCAATACATAGACCTCACTGACAGAAAATAAATGGAGTTACTATTCTTCTGACTCTCCGAGTGTGTGAGTCTACTCTCTGTGTGAGTCTGCTCATATTTCCGTGGGTGATCTCCTGCGGTTTTCCCTCCCCATTTCTTTTTTTTTTTTTTTTTAATTTTTTTTATTATTATTTATCTTTGTATGTGTATGAATGTACTGTCTGCATGCAGGTCTGTGCACCCATTTCGTGCAATGCCTCGGAGGTCAGAAGAGGGTCTCAGATTCCCCTGGAACTGGAGTTCTCCTGGAATTGGAGTTACAGACGGTTCTTAGCCGCCATGTGGGTGCTGGGGATCGAACCCGGGTCCTCTGCAAGAGCTGCGGTGCTCTTAACCGTAGGCTATCTCTCCAGTCCATCTTTTTTTTTTTTTTTTAAAATATATTTTTGAGCAGGCGTGGCAGGAGGGACAAGTCCTGGAGCGAGCCAACGAAGAGGGAAGACGCATGGTGGGAAATTTCTGATCATGGGTGATCACAAAACATTGAACAATGCACATTATTATACCCTCCTTGTTTTTCTTTCTGTAACCTCTTTTCTGTCATTGTCCTTTGTTTCAAGTGTTTTCTGAGGGGCAGTTAGGTAGACATGAATTCTTTTTTTTTTTTTTTTTTGGTCTTTTCGAGACAGGGTCTCCCTGTAGTCCCAGCTGTCCTGGAGACTCAGATCTGATCACACCTCTGGACATTCCTTCAGGGCTCTAGTTATGAACATTGTCCCTGCCCCTGTGCAGCTCTTCCAAGTCCTATGCACTACTTAAGTTCTCTGTGAAAGTCCCACATGCACTTTGGACCCACCAGGGTTTCAGCTCACCCAGTGCTGTACAGATCTTATTTAAAGTTATTTTCTGCAGGCTACCACAGTGTTGGGTTTGTCAGGTTTCAGAATATAGTTCCTGGGACACTTGGTCTGAAATTCTTGAGAGTACGCTTCTGAGAAGGTTTCAGGCTCCTAAGCCAACATAAGAACAACAACATTGCCAGGCGTGGTGGCGCATGCCTTTAATCCTAGCACTTGGGAGGCAGAGGCAGGAGGATCTTTGTGAGTTCAAGGCCAGCCTGGTCTACAGAGTGAGTTCCAGGACAGCTGGGGCTACAGGGAGACCCAGTCTCAAAAAGACCAAAAAAAAAAAGAACAACTATAATAATTATTATTATTGGGGGCTGGAGAGATAGCCTAGCGGTTAAGAGCACCGACTGCTCTTGCAGAGGACCCAGGTTCGATCCCCAGCACCCACATGGTGGCTGAGAACCATCTGTAACTCCAATTCCAGGACAACTCCAGTTCCAGGGGAATCTGACGCCCTCTTCTGACCTCCGTGGCATTGCACGACATGGGTGCACAAACCTGCATGCAGACAGTTCATACATACACATAGAAAATAAATAAATAAATTTTAAAAATTAAAAAAAATTATCATTAATTATTGTGTATGTGTCTGTGTTTCTGTATGTGTGTAATCTGTGAGAGAGGGGCAACCTATGCCATAATACACATGTGGAAGTCAGAGAAAAACTTTATGGAGTCAGCTTTTTCCTCTCACCTTTACATGGGTTGGGATCAAATTTGGTCACCAGGCTTGCGTGGCCATCTCTCTGACCCCATAAGTCTCTGTTTGTTTGTTTGTTTAGATTTTAATATTTTATTTTAAATTTTAATTTAAATATTTTAATTTATATTTAAAATTTTAAATATTATTTAAATTTTTTACTTTTTTTAAAAATATTTTTTATTAATTTTATTTCTGTATGTGTATGAATGTACTATCTGCATGCAAATTTGTGCACCCGTATCGTGCAATGCCGCAGAGGTCAGAAGAGGGTGTTGGATTCCCCTGGAACTGGAGTTCTCCTGGAACTGGGGTTTCAGACGGTTCTTGGCCACCACATGGGTGCTGGGGATCGAACCCAGGTCCTCTACAAGAGCGATCGGCGCTCCCAACCGCTAGGCCATCTCTCCAGCCCAATTTTTTGCTCTTTTTGTGACAGGGTCTCCCTGTAGTTCCAGCTGTCCTGAAACTCTCTATATAGACCAGGCTGGCCTTGAGCTCACAGAGATCTGCCTGCCTCTGCCTCCTGAGTGCTGGGATTAAAGGTGTGTGCCATCACACCTAGCAGAAATATTTTATTTATTATTGTTACTTTAAATGCACGAGTGTATTTCCTGCATGTATGTGACTGCATCCCTGTTGTACAATGCCACGGAGGTCAGAAGAGGGTACTGGGTCCCCTGGAACTGGAGTTAAAGATGGTTCTTAGCCACCATGTGGGTGCTGGGAATCAAAGTCAGGTCCTCTGTAAGAGCAGTCAGTCCTCTTATCCACCGTCTCTCCAGCCCCTATTATTTGTATTTTTGAGACAGGGCCTGGAACTTGCTCTGTGGACCAGGCTGGCCAGGAGCTCAGAGATCTGTGTGACTCCATCTCCTGAGTGCTAGATCTAAAGGCATACACCACTGCACTTGGCATGTATCATCTTGTGTGGTGCTGGATTCATTTTGCTAGTATTTTATTACAAATTTTGCCTCTGTATTTGTATTCACTGGGCACATGGATCTATGACTTTTGTTTGTTATTGCTTCTGAGATGGTCTCTCTATAGAGACCATGCCGGCCTCAAGTTTTCTATGATCCTCCTGCCTCTGCCTCTTTTTCCAGAACTGAAGACTGATCTCAAAGCCTTGCAGTTGCTAGGCAAGCACTCTGCCACTGAGCTATTCTGCCTCTTGAGTGCTAGCACTATAAGTGTAGGCCTCCACACCCAGCAAGGTCTGTAGATTTTTGTCCTCTGGCAGAATTCCTTCCATTTCCGTTTTTATTGTTGTTTTGTTTGGATTGGGACACTCTCATTTAGCTTAGCCTGGCTTTGAAGTTCTCCTCCTCCTGCCTCAGCCCCCTGAATGCTGGGATTACAGCCATGTACTACAATGCCTGACTAGGTTTTCGCTTATTTGTTGAATTCTTCAAGATGAATTAGTTCTTTTCTTGATTTTTTTTTTTTTTGTCTTTTTTTTGAGACAGGGTCTTCCTGTAGCCCCAGCTGTCCTCAAACTCACTATGTAGACCAACCTGGCCTCGAACTCACAGAGATTTGCCTGCCTCTGCCTCCAGAGTGCTGGGATTATAGGCATACACCACCACACCTTTTCTTAAGGTCAGTTGAGAATCTGATCCTCAGACATCAGGGCCCCTTTGGAACTTAAAAGCAACTTGTTTACCAAAATTTTCATACCAGGTATCATTAAATATTACAGGTACCATGACAAAAGGGGATTGTTTTACAAAGACTGAGGTGGTACAAAGTACATCTATGGCAACAGGTCAGGAATCCAGTAAAATCTGACTCTATAAATCAGAACTATTAAATAGGATAGTTACAAGTTACAGGGTGCAAGGAAAGTCCAATAAGTTCCTCATTTACTAGTACCAAGAAGTGGCTGGAGTAGCTCTTCTCCAGTGCCTAGGAAGTTCCTGGGTCCCCTGGTGGAAGAGTTCTGATCTGTCCTCAGCTTGGAGTGCTGGCTCCCTTGCTGCTCTGGACTGGAAGCCATTTGTTCAGGCAGTCATTGGAGTCATGGCATCCCGTGAAAAAAACATAAGCATAACCTTGCCCCCAAACTAGTACACTAGAAGGATGTCATTTTTCTGCCAAGGGATCCTTCCGGGGAGCCTGTCCACAAGGGGCAGTCCCACACTCCTCCAAAGCCCCAGGCCCAGTGCCTCCCAATTGCAAAGAGACCATGTGAAAAGAGAATATCAATGAGGCCATTTAACTTTACAGTAACGGGGTTGGGAGAAAGGACTAGGATCATGCCCTCTTCTCAGGCACCATTGTATCATGTTTGGAAGGGTCAGACAGGTGCACACAGGAAATAACACAGACCTTCAATGAAGTATCAGAAAATGGACCAGCAGTCGACCCAAATTCCCAATACCCATGGGAGTCCTTGAACTATCCAGGAGTGTCACATGAACAAACTACAGATGTTAGTTGTTGAATTTAAGGTTGAACCATAAAAGGCCATGCCAGGTTAGTGTAGAGCCAAATTTTTTTTAAAAAACAAGTTTGTTTTACTATAGGTTTTTCCCAAAAAGCATGAGAACTGACCTCTCACAGCAGACAGCATGATCAGACGTAATGAAGTGTCAGGTGTCTGGCTGGGTACTGCCCTGCCTTAGGAAACATTTTCTTTCTTTTTTTTTTTTTTTTTTTTT
>VZQC01001459.1:1321572-1352952 GCA_009823505.1 Rhizomys pruinosus
AAAAAAAAAAAAAAAAAAAAAAAAAAAAAAAAAAAAAAAAAAAAAAAAAAAAAAAAAAAAAAAAAAAAAAACCAAACAAAACAGTATGGGAATCTCAAATGCTATATACTAGATGCTAGTGTTATCAATCTTCAATTTTCCAAGTCTTGAGATATGTGGTGAAATAACTGGCATTTCTCTGAACACGAAAGTGGACAGACCTTTAAGAAGACTTATATTACCTTTAAGACTTACATTACTAGAAAATGGTGGTGCATACTTGTGGTCTCAGTAGATCAGGAATTCCAGGTCAGTGTCATCTACATAGTTTGAAGTGAGCCAAGGCTACGATGGGACCTTGTCTCAAAAAGCAAAACAATATAAAACCCCCAAGCATCCTCTGGCTTCTGATTCTACTAGACTAAGGCTGTCAGCCAGACAGTTCTAGTACAGGTGGCCAGTCTGTGACAAATCCATGAGCAATACCCAATCTTTCCTCTTCATGGACCCATCAACTTTTTAAAAAATATTCTTTAGTTTTATTTTATTTATGTGTACGAATGTACTGTCTGCATGCAGGTCTGTACACCCGTGTCGTGCAATGCTGCAGATGTCAGAAGAGGGCACCGGTTTCCCCTGGAACTGGAGTTCTCCTGGAACTGGAGCCACAGAAGGTTCTCAGCCGCCATGTGGGCGCTGGGGATCAAACCCGGGTCCTCTGCAAGAGCAGTCGGCGCTCTCAACTGCTAGGCCATCTCTCCAGCCCTGGACCCGTCAACTTTTAAAAGCCCATCACTCATCTGACTTTCATTCTAAAAGAACCATTCTGCCTGCAGGTTGGAGACTAGGCTTCTAGAGCCAGGACAGGAGAGAGACCAGTTCGTGACCTCTGCGGTTGTCTAGGAGGGAGTCAAGGCTGACCTGCCCAGCACTACTGGGTTTGGGGTACTGGTCAGAGGCCACATTCTGGATACATGTTGAAGACAGAACCAAGTGTTGGCTGGTGGACTGGGTTTGTAGTGTAAAACTCTTCTAGGATGCTGTTGTCTTGTTTTTGTTTTTTTAGGATAGAGTTCTCCCTACAACACTGGAAATTCTGACCTCTTTCTGGAATCTTCCTCATCTTTGCAACATGTACACAAGGCAGTGTCTATCTAGGCAGTGCCTATCTAGGCAGTGCCAACCAGCCATATGGCTTGAAATCAGCTAGACACCCATCGCTCTCAAATACACGTCACTGGCTGACTCGTCTTCCAGATCCAGTCACCTTACTGTCTAGTGGACATGCCCACTGTGTATGTAGTAGGCACCTCATACTAAACATGTCCATGTCTTTGCTCACCACATTCATCCCCATCCCAGTAAATGACAGCTCCATTTTCCAGCTGTTCAGGGCATGGCCACTGGAGTGTGCACTCTCAGCTGTTCCTATCAGCAAATCCTTTTGGCTATATAAGGTATTGTATTACGAATGCCTAGATTCTAACCTACTTCCAACTGCCCTTCTAAAAACTCTATCTTCCACTGCAAAGCAAAGCAAATAGCAAAGCAAAGAGTTTTTTGTTGTTGTTTTGGTTTTTTTTTTTTTGGGGGGGTGGTATTTTGGTATAGTCCCAGCTAGCCTGTAGCTTGTTCTGTAGACCAGGCTGGCCTTGAATTCACAGAGATCTGCCTGCCTTTGCCTGCTGGGATTAAAGGCGTGCACCACCACACCCGGCACTAAAGATGGTTCTTGGCTGACATGTGGGTGTGGGAATGAACCCGGGTCTTCTGTAATAGTCAGTGCTCTCAACCTCTCAGCCATTTCTCCAGCCCAGCAAGAACACTTAAAGGTTCCCAGATTATACAATTGCACTTTTTTTTTTTGGTCTTTTTGAGACAGGGTCTCCCTGTAGCCACAGCTGTCCTGGAACTCACTCTGTAGACCAGGCTGGCCTTGAACTCACAAAGATCCGCCTGCCTCTGCCTCCCAAGTGCTAGGATTAAAGGCGTGGGCCACTAGGGTTTCACTCTGTATCCCAGGCTGGCCTTAAGTTTGTGGCAGTTCTCCTGTCTCAGCTCCATGGTCCTTGGGCTGCAGGCATGAGCCCATACTCAGGCTGTTTGCTTTGCGGTGCTGAGGACTAAACCCAGGACATTGCGCATGCAGTGCAGAACACTACCACTGAACTACGTCCCCAGCTAACGGTCCAGTTTAAAAACTTTTATTCATAATAGATTATACAATGCAGTAGGTTCTTAATAGAATTCAGCATGTACTGAAAAAAGAAGATATATTCTGGCAATCACTGATTTATCAACTGTCCTTCCTCTTTTTTTTTTTTTGGTATTTTTGAGACAGGGTTTCCCTTTAGTCCCAGCTGGCCTGGAGCTTACTCTGTAGACCAGGCTGGCCTTGAACTCACAGATCCGCCTGCCTCTGCCTCCCAAGCGCTAGGATTAAAGGCGTGCTCCACCACGCCCAGCTTCCTTCCTCTTTTCTGAAGTAAATGGTTCATGAGGCGGAAAGAGTAAAGATTGGTTACACATGGGGTTATCATTGCAGTACTTATTTTTACTTTTTTCCTTGTGCATATGAAGGGGTTGCCATAGAATATTGGGACGATTAAGACAGTAAATGTAGGGGCTGGAGAGATAGCCTAGCGATTAAGAGCACCAACTGCCCTTGCAGAGGACCCGGGTTCGATCCCCAGCACCCACATGGTGGCTGAGAACCGTCTTTAACTCCAGTTCCAGGGGAATCCGTCACCCTCTTCTGACCTCCGCGGCATTGCATGACATGGGTACACAAACTTACATGCAGTCAGTACATTCATACACATAATAAAAATAAATTAGGCCAGGCATGGTGGCATACGCCTTTAATCCTAGCACTTGGGAGGCAGAGGCAGGTGAATCTTTGTGAGTTCAAGGCCAGCCTGGTCTACAGAGTGAGTTCCAGGACAGTGGGGCTACAGGGAGACCCTGTCTCGAAAAGGCAAAAAATAAATTAATTAATTTTTAAAAAAGACAGTAACTGTAGCATTTCACCTTTTGTCTGACACAGAATGAATATTATACTTTATGCTTTACAGAGAAACAATCAGCACATTAAAGTTCAGGTACATATGAAGTTGTTCCTATCATTATACAAAAATCTCAAATTCAGTGGCTGGAGAGATACCTTAATGGTAACAGCACTGGCTGCTCTTGCAGAGGACTTGGAATCAGTTCCCAGCACCTATAAAAACTGAGAAAATAGGGGGCTGGAGAGATAGCCTAGTGGTTAAGAGCACCAACTGCTCTTGCAGAGGACCCAGGTTCGATCCCCAGCACCTACATGGCGGCTAAGAACTGTCTGTAACTCCAATTCCAGGAGAACTCCAGTTCCAGGGGAATCCGACACCCTCTTCTGACCTCTGCGGCATTGCACGACAGGGTTGCACAAACCTACATGCAGACAGTACGCTCATACACATAAAAAAAAAAAAAAAAAAAAAAAAAACCTGAGAAATCAAATGAAAAAAATGCATCAAATATGAACTCAGCACTGTGCCAGGAGCTCCGTGCCTACAGGGGTTTCCTCTGCCCAGGTATTTAGACTGGGTGTATGACATCTAGCCCTTACCAGAAGGCCCCAAAGCAGAGAGTCTCAAGTACTAGGCTGACTAGAGTCTGGAATGATGTTTCATATGAAGAAAGGAAAAAAAGGCCATTTATTTGTATTTATTTAAAATCATCTCCATTTTATGAACAGTAGCTGACAGGGAAAATAAGAATATTCAGATCCCATTAAAAGAGTTCATAGTATAAGAGCAGTTACTACTGAGATGAATACTCATTGACAGCAATTTAGGTACAGCTAACACATTAATGATAAACAATGCAGATGGAAACAGCATGCCCTGAAAAACCATTTCCAGTGAACCAAAATTGCCCTGTAGATACAAGACAATTGGTAGCAGTGATTCATGAGAAAATCTTAAAAATTGGTTCATTCCTCTGAGAATGAACTTGAAGAGCCCATCACTGACTGTGCTTCAGACCAGAGGTAGGCGAAAATCAGTAAACCACCCAATAATAGGACAAGAAATACAGGGACTACAAGCAGTAAAATTTCCAGCCTCAGATCTTCCTCCTCTATTATCCTAGGCTTACCACCATCGCTACCTGAATTTGTACTTAAATTTCGATCAGCTAGCTTTCCAACAGGACCACTGTCCACACTCCCCCCATTTCCTGGGCTGCTGCAGTTAGGAGGGGCAAAGCCATAATCACAATGACAGTGCTTTAAATTGTTGCACACTCCCCTCCCATGACACATCTCCTGTGGTTCACAGTCGTACTGGAGCTCTGGGTGATCAATGCAGGTGTAATCCATACAGACTTTGTTTGGGGCACAGTAAGTGCCACTCTGCACAACTCCATAATCAGGACCATCTGTAGTGTTAAAGGAGTCCATGCTCCAGCACCAGTCCTCTCCATGAGGAATCTGAATCAGTGTATACAGAGGTCTGATTAGTGGCAAGTTCTCAATACCTGTGCATATCAGTTTCCCACAAAATATATTATCATCGGTACACTTTTCATATCCTGAATTAGTCTCAATGACAGGGCCACAGCTCCCAAACCGGTCCCCTCTGGTGTTCATTGAAATGTAGCAGTCTTCAGGGGCAGATCTTGCATGATATCCATATATTTCTGCACACTGCTTATCAGGATTCCTACACTGACCCCCAGAGCAATAGTAAATTCTGTCGCACAATGTGCCATCCTGCTTGTAGCTGTTTGCAGGACATTCTCTAGAAGTACCATTACAGTATTCTGGGAGGTCACACACATCCTCAGCAGGACGACATAAAACCCCTTCACTTCTGAAATTACATTTATAGCAGCAGAGTCCATTACCACACTGTGCACCTTCCTTCAGTGTACATGTTGGTTCACAGCATGGGTGACTGTCACAAGCAGAACCACAATCACACTGCTCCCCTTCCTCCACCACACCATTTCCACAGCGGACAGCTCTGCGCTTGCGGCCTCGCTGCCTTTGGCTCCATGGCTTGTTAAATAGGCAGGTCCCTTTGTGGTCATGGAGGAAACGGTGGAAGTAGTCAGAGCTGCAGTTGCTGAAGCCACTTTCCTTAGTGATATTCTCATCCATGAGGCAAAAGTGCTTATCTTTACAATGACAGGTCGGGAGGTCATGCTGGATACCCAGGTTGTGCCCGAGTTCATGGACCATGAGCGCTGCAAAGAGGAGGACATCTTCATGATGGAAGGACTCGACGGCCGCAGCAAACCCGCGTGAGCAGGCTCCGTCCAGAAACGCCTGGCCTGCGTTCTCCCCAGGGTGATGACCGACGATCATGTGGGCCACATCGTGCCTGGCCCTGTCCAAGAGCTTCTCCTGTCTCCACTGGTTGAAATTCCTGAGCGCAACCTGCAGGTCCACTGGGACTTCGATCAGGTCTCCCTCGGTCCAAATTTCCATTCCGGCCAGCACCACCACTGTGTTTATTCCCCTAGTGAAGCTGTTGGCCAGAGCAATGATGTCCACTACTGCCCCCATGGTCACACTGACATTACTGCCCCACATGCGGAACCTCTGGTGATTGACCACAACAAACATCTCCACATACTTGGTGTGTGACCACAAGTAGGACGGCCCCTGTAGGTCAAGGTGGTTCCTGCTCCTTTCCTGCTGGCTGCCAACCCCTTGGCTGTCCTTGGAAGAGACATTGCAGGAGACTCGAGGTTGATGTGCCACGGTGTACAGGACATGTTCAAACCTTTTGGAGGAGAGCATGGGCTCAATGCCATAGGATGTTTCCTCCGTGATCAGGACGCCCCGCAGGCCTGAGCAGATGTTGACAGAAACAAAAGAACCTGGCACTCCTTCTATGTAGCCTTCATAGTGGCAGTCCCAGGACAGGAAAGGCATTTCTTGCCTCAGTGCGCCATTGTGGTAGCTGTAGACTGGAAAGTCATTCACAAAATAGTCTCTCTTTACCTCCAGGCGAACCAGCTGCTTCCGGCCCTGCATCAATACCACATAGGAGATCTTTTCTACTGGCTTATCCCTTTCCCCAAATGTTAGCCTCTTAGGAATGATTATTTCATGGAAAGAGTAATACATTGACTCCAGGTGACAGTACATGCTTGGCAGAAAAATTAGCAGCACCAGGATCCCTAACCTGACAGATGAATGTCCCGACACTACTCCCAGCCTCAAATTCCACTCAGGGGGAGCCCAAATCTGAGATGTTACCTTAGCTTCCTTTAAAGCCATTTGCCTTGTTGGTAAAGAAGGCAGGATGGAGACAGTCCCTCTCAGTGATGCCACCACTGACATGGCCCAAACTTGTTGAGAATGTGGGATCTATGTCCATCAGTAGCTGTTCTCCCTGACAGGCAAACCAGATCCAGGAGCCCAGATCTGTGCCAATTACTTTAGGGGTAGTTGTTGCCCAACATGGATTCCTGTGGCTTTCAGGTCTTGTCTCTTCCTATTCTTGGTTCTCTTTTGGCCTTCACTAGGATCTATAGTATAGGAATTCCCTTCACCTGAAAATTCTTCAGTGTTCCTTGCAAGTTCCTTTGACATTCATGGAGAAATGAACCAAGTACATCTGTAACAACTTAGCCAGTACTATAACTCAAATGATCCTTCATGTTCCCCAGGCCATGTACACCTGCTATCTATTAACATGGTCACTCTTTCAAACCCAACATTCTGGCTGGGGGTGTGTGGGGGAGGGGAAAGAGATTCTCTGGGTTCTTTTGAACAATTAAAGAGTTCTCTGTTGTTCACTGACACTTCATTTCTACAGTATTTGGGATGCTGTTCCTCAGTTCTCTTTTAGTGACTTTTTAAATTATTATTATTTAAAACAGGGAAAATTATATGTGGATGTCAAGTTTTCACTCATTATCCTTAGTTCATACCAAATGATTTTAGACATTCTATATAACTGCTTTAAAAGTAATTCTCGCCTGGCGTGGTGGCGCACGCCTTTAATCCTAGCACTCAGGAGGCAGAGGGAGGCGGTTCTTTGTGAGTTCAAGGCCAGCCTGGTCTACAGAGTGAGCTCCAGGACAGCTGGGGCTACAGGGAAACCCTGTCTCAAAAAAAAAAAACAAAAGCAAACAAACAAAAAGTAATCTTCTACCAAGAAATTTTTGCAAGGCATAAACCTGTTAAATGAAATTATCTTATTTTCATCACAGACTTATATTAAAGTCCAAGATGTAAGTTCAATTCCTCCCAAATGTCTCAACATAAAAGTAAAACAAAATATAAAATAAATTGATCACTCAGGTCACTAGTAACCAACCATCAAGAAAATTACAATGGGTTCTCCAAGAACATGTAAAAATTTCTTCACCTTTGTAACTATAATTGACCTGTACTGCCTATGGAAATCTAGGACTCAGATTCATGTTAATTTCCTTGGTGTATTTAGCAGAAATTATTTGCCCATTCATTGATTCATTCTCCTGCACACTCTAAGATTAGTTAAAATAAAACTCTTCATCTTTTACTTGGCATAAAAATAATTTTATATTAAGTCAATATTTACAGCATAAACCCTACACAAGATATAACTGGGGACAGGAGAGGTGGCCTACCAGTTAAGAGCGCCGATTGCTCTTGCAGAGGACCCAGGTTCAATCCCCAGCACCCACACGGCGGCTGAGAACCATCTTGACTCCAGTCCAAGGGGAATCCGACGCCTTCTTCTGAACTTCGAGGCATTGCATGACATAGGTGCACAGACCTACAGGCAAACAGTACATTCATACACATAAAAAAATAAATAAAATTAAAAAAAAAAACATTTAATAAAAAAAAAAAAAGAGTTGGCGTGATAAAAAATAAGTTAAAAAAAAAAAGATATAACTGCAAGTAACATTTGAATATGGGAAAATGCCTTGCCTAATTCAGAAAAGAATTGGAGCCAGGCAAGGTGGTGAATGACTATAATCTCAGTACTCAGGAGGCAGAGGCAGGAGGCACAAGTCCAAGGCTACCCTGGTCTATAGAGTGACTTTCTAGGCCAGCCACAGGTACAAAGCGAGACCTTCTCTCAAAAAGGAAAATGAGGGGCTCAGTGGTTAAGAGCACTGGGTGCCCTTACAGAGGGCCCAGGTTCAATTTCCAGCACCCACATGGCAGCTAACAACCATCCCTAACTCAATGCCCTCTCTTCTGACCTCTACAGGCATTGCACAACACAGGTGTACTTATACACATCCAGGCAATATACTCATACACATAAAAATAAAAGTAAAAAAACTTTTTTTTTTTTTGGTCTTTTCAAGACGGGTCTCCCTGTAGCCCCAGCTGTCCTGGAACTCACTCTGTAGACCAGGCTGGCCTTGAACTCACAAAGATCCGCCTGCCTCTCCCTCCCAAGTGCTAGGATTAAAGGCGTGCGCCACCACGCCTGGCCAAAACTTAATTCCGATGGTAAAATATTTCATCAGCACCTAGCAAGAAAACTGATAAGTCACTTCATAAACTCACTAAAAATTTACAGCAATAAAGGTAAAATGATTTCCAGCTGGACTTAGTTTTCTTCCTGAACTTTTGTTCATTTTATCTTTTTGAGATAGGGTCCCCCTATAGCCCTAGCTGTCCTGGAACTCACTATGAAGACCAGACTAGCCTTGAACTCACAGAGATCCACCTGCCTCTGCCTCCTGAACGCTGGGATTAAAGGGGTGAGCCATGACACCTGGCACTGAACTTCATATAAAAGCAAAACCTCGGGCTGGAGAGATAGCCTAGCGGTTAAGAGCACCGACGCTCTTGCAGAGGACCCAGGTTCGATCCCCAGCACCCACATGGCGGCTAAGAACCGTCTGTAACTCCAATTCCAGGAGAACTCCAGTTCCAGGGGAATCCGAGACCCTCTTCTGGAACCCCTCCGGGGCATTGCACCACACGTGTGCAACAGACCTGCATGCAGACAATACAATTCATACACATAACCGAAAAATAGAATAAAAAAAAAAAAAAAAAAAAATTTAAAATAAAAAAAAAAAAAAAAAAGCAAATTTTTTTTTTTTTTTAAGTATTTATTTTGGGGGGCTGGAGCGATGGCCTAGAGGGTTAAGGAGGCACGTCGACTGCTCTGCGGAGGCCCCAGGTTCATCCCCGACCCCACATGGTGGCTGGAACCGTCTTTAACTCCAGTCCAGGGGAAACCGACACCCTCCTTCTGACCTCCGAGGCATTGCATGACACGGTGCAGCAAACCTACATGTAGACAGTACTTCCAAATAACCATACAAGAATCAATTTAAAAAATTAAAAAAAAAATGCAGCAGAGGACAGAGAGATAAAAAAAAATTACAAAAAAAAGTATTTATTTTGGAAATTATCAATCTTCTGTTTCCCTGTGTCATAACTAAAAACCAGTGTGGGTTCGTCTCTCCAATGTATTTAGGGCATTAAGGCCATTGGAAGTATAAGACGCAAGAAATCAGTAAGAAGGAAACTTTTTTTCTCTTTTTTTAATTAAAAATATATAATTAAAATGAAATCTCTAATTTTCCAGTTCTCAAGTTGAAACATTTTCTTTCATAAATATACAGATGCACACAACCTGACACAAAAGATCTGATTAAAATCTGTGACTTCTTTGACCGGCAATACCTCGTACTATTTCATCAATTTTTTCTTTCTCACACAAATATAAAGAACATAAACTCTTCAAACAGCAATTATCTACATGTTTCAAAAAATAATTTCTGAGAGGTGTTCTCCTATAATCACACAATATATTAGCCAGTAAGACACCTGTTTGTCTACATCAAGCAGACAAAACTATGGTAAGATCTAAATGCATTTGAGTGACAAGTAATGGTTTTACTAAGCAGAAGTTTAGCAAATAACGTGGGAAAACTCGGGACTATACCTTGCTGCTTTGTAAGAACTGTCCTTATAGTTTCCACAGATAATCAGTCATAGACAATAAAATACAAAGAGGGTTTCACTTTTCATTATGTGTGGATTTTTGCATTATTATGAAAACTGACTCCCACCAGGCATGGTAGCGACACCGTTTAAATTCGCAGGTGCTTGGGAGGCAGAGGAAGGCGGAATCTTTGAGAGTTGCAAGGCGCAACCTGGACTCAGCTGCCAGGGTAGCTGGGACTGAAATGGAGACCCTGTCTCAAAAAGACCAAAAAAAAAAAAAAAAAAACCCAAAAAAAACTGACTCAGACATTAAAGCAAAATTTACTTCTGGCCTAGGAATATACAAGAAAACTCAACTTTGACACAGTGCTGAGTCTCTTGGGAACTACCATTTCTTTTTCTAAGGAACTTTGTCCAGGGTTGGACCCACTTTTGAGTTACAACATTCTCTAGGACTTTTACAAATATCAAGCATGATTGCCCTCTGTACAGTTCTGGGCACAGTTATCATTGTGAGGGCTAGATAAATTCAACCTGAAGTTAGTGAAATGGACAAGTGATGCTCATACTAAAAGTAAGCAGCTATGATATCTAAAATTCACCACACTGAAGGAAAAAAAACAAAAACCTTGAACTTTTAAAAGACGCTGCATAATAAATTTCAGAAGTCCATATGCTAAAAGGTTCCTCTACATAAAAGAGTACCAAAAGTAATTCTTACTGTCCTGTCCCCACAGAATACTGGGCTTCTGCCCTAAGACAGGACTATCAAAGGTTTTTAGTTCTAGAAAAGTACAGATTTTTCCTGGAGATCTGTAAAATACCATTTCATTGAAAAACTGAATAGGCCTTAATTTACCTATCTTGAAAACTGCTCCTATCTTCTTATGGGATTCTATCTACAACAGCTACCAGTTACCCAAGACTAATGATCCTCATCTTAAAAATACCTCCACTTGCCAGGTGTGGTGGTGCACGCCTTTAATCCTAGCATTCAGGAGGCAGAGGAAGGCAGATCTCTTTGAGTTCAAAGTCAGCCTGGTCTACATAGTAAGTTCCAGGACAGCTGGGGCTGCAGGGAGACCCTGTCTCAAAAAGACCAAAATCAAAAAACAAACAAACAAACAAAACTCCACTTGCATACTCTCCAAAGGGAATCCTTGTAATAAGGTGATTCTTAAAAGATTCTTGGTATTCTTTTATCATATAATCTCACAATCAGTAATATACACATGGAACATAGTAACCAAATACCACCCTGAAGATATATTCAGAAAACTGGAGAAGAATGAAAATAAGTGAGCTCTACAGAATCCAGTTTGATTAAAGAGATTATGGTGAGGTAAACTGAATAACTGAGGCTATTTATCCTGTCTGAGCTGGAGTTTGTCTATCAGCTCTTCTATTTGCCAACAGAGGTACTCAGCAAAAACAGCATTAAAACAATGACAACCACAGCTAGACATGATAGCACATGCCTTTAATCTCTGTACTTGGAAGGCAGAGGCAGGTGAATATCTCTGAGATCAAGGCAAGCATGGTCTACATAGTGAGTTCTAGGCCAGCTGGGGCTAGATGAAGAGTTTGTCTGAAAAATAAACAACAACAACAACAACAACAAAGCCAACCACCACCAAATGAGAGAGGGGTTGTTTGTTCCTATTTACATAACAGAAAACAAGGGCAAGGGGAGCTGCTTTCTGGGCCATAATTAAATGAAACATACTGAAGAAAATAAATACAGCTGAAAGAATGCCATTAAGAAACCCAAGCAGATTTTGTCCCATGAAAAATGGTTGTCAAAAAAAAAAAAAAGAAACCCAAGCAGAAATATCACAAAGGGAAGGTAAGAAGAAAACAACAACAAAAAAAACAACAAAAAACCCCACCCTGGACCATCTTTATGTTTGGTTTCCCAGGAAAAATCATCCAAGAAAGAAGGCCAGAGGTTCAGGGAACAAGTGTAAACAACAGAGCAGGTAACACTGGGAGGGAAGAACAGCATAGCACAGGGGAGGAGAAAAGGAGGCTCCAGCTAAACACGCAAAGAATAAACCTCAAAGCAAACCTCATCTGATTTAAAAAACATATCAAGGCCCTTGTGGGTAAAAGGGGATGAGAGAAAGCAAAGCAGAGCTGTTGCTTCCCAGGACTCAGCTCCTAGGGCCCCAAGATTTGTGTATCCCATGAATTCTAGCAGGCTGTTGCCAGCAAGTGGTCCACAAAAAAATTTTGGCTCTAGAGGTAATCTAACCAGGGTACAGAAAATAAATATACAGAGCAAATGAAATGAGATTCCAGACAACTTGATTCACCTGTTTACTAAGCAGAAAGTCTAGCACAGCTGGTCCTTTACCTTCCTTTGGAAAAGTGGTTTTGAATACTTTGACAAAAAGCAATCTTTTTGATAATACCATCATCTATCATCCCTACAAATAATAGACCTAAATTAATAATATATCTCTAGAGAACTGAACATCCCTTGAAAGCAAACAATAATTATACTATTAGTAAACTCTGAACCTAAATCTATGTAGCAACTTTAAGCAATGTGGGATGAAATTACGATTTATTAATTTACATAAAAATTACTTTTTACATTAAGGAATAATTTTCAAATTGTTAAAAAAAAGTTTTGAAGCTGTTATTACTGGGATTCATGAGAAGTGATTTGCTCTTCTATCACTTGCTTCACAATTTCTGCCAGTTTAAGTCGATCTACTTTATCTGTGAATCCACGACCTGAAACTCAAGAAAGAACAAGGTCAGTTCTCAAACTCTTCTAAGAAATAATGGACCCTTGACAAGAACCCAGTGAGGTATATCAGTCTTAAATTTATTGGCATCGATAGAAGACCCACCCCTAAGACTAACCAAAACCAGTTCAGATTCCCTATTTTCAGGTAGCAATTGAGCAGTTCAATTAATGTGTCAATAAAAACCCAAATTTCACTACAACATTTGAACTACAAATAGAAAGATCATTATAATATGTATATCTGACAAGGAACTTATATCCAGGGTGTGTGTGTGTGTACACCCCTACACATGTATAAGAAAATTACAACTCAATAGAAATATGGGCCAAAAAATTAAAATAGGCACTCCACTAAAGAGGGAATCTTTTTTTTTTTTTTTTTTTTTTTTTTTGGTCTTTTTGGACAGGGTCTCCCTGTAGCCCCAGCTGTCCTGGAATTCGCTCTGTAGACCAGGCTGGCCTTGAACTCACAAAGATCCGTCTGCCTCTGCCTCCCAAGTGCTAGAATTAAAGGCGTGCGCCACCACGCCCGGCCAAAGAGGGAATCTTCAGTGGTTAATAAACATATAAAAAGCATATTAACTATCACCAGGGTAATACCAGCTCAAATCACATTGCAATACTACTGCATTTCAACTAGAATGGCTGGTGTGGATGCAGGGTGAGGAAAGCCCTCAAACCCCTCTAGTGAGACTTTATAGATTTGTACAACTGCTTTCAAAACTGCTGACAAAGCCTGCTAAAGTCAAACAGGTAAATACTTCATGAACTAGCTACTATAATATATGACTTTATCCCAAACATGGTGGTGGATGCCATTAATCCCAAGGAAAAGCAGCTGGATCTCTGTGCTTCCCAGGGCAGCCTGGTCTATATAGCAAGTTCCAGGCCAGCCAGGACTACACAGTGACACTCTGTCTCAAAAAAAATAAAACAAATTTCACAAGTTGTTCATCAAGACAAAGAAAAGTTTTCACAACAGTCTTTTTCTTGTTTACCAGAACCTAGAAACAAACCAAATGTCCACTCAGTAGCAAAATGGATATGGTTTATTCACATCAAGAGATGAGTCATTGACTATACACGACATGGATATCACAAATACAATGCTGACTAAAAGAAGCCAGAGACCAAAGAACACAGACTGTCCAATTTTGTTTACATAAATACTAAACTAGGCAAAAAACAAACTATACTGCTAAAAACTAGAATTGCAACTAGGAAACACTAAAAGACAACAGTGTACTCTACTGTATGACTGTAGGTGTTAGTTATACAGAGTGTTCACTCTGTCAACATCCAAAGTACATACTTTATCTGTGATCATTTTCCTATCCTGATAATATATTTCAAAGTTATAAAAGAATCTTGTGATGTTAATTTTGTCCAAGTGTGGGGATGGCCAGGCTGGCATTTTAGATTCCTTATGGCATGTCCAAGAAAAAAAGTAAGGGAACCACATCAAAGAATTGGCTCTCATCCATAAGCATCCTGGAGTTGGCCTAATATTGTCAAATGACAATATAAAAATAAATTCAAACATTGCTGAAAGACAAGGTAAGAGAAAAGAAAAGGAGGGGAAAGGAAGGGAAAGGACAGGCAGGGCAGACCAGGAAAAATGTTTCTCTCCACTTTGTTTACCCAGGGAAAAAAATTTAACAGCAGCAGACCTGGCATACCTTTTTAGTAAAATGACTCTAAGCTAAATAGATTGTTAAGGTGAACTTTGTGGTATTTTGTCCTCTTCCCCCACTTCACTATGTACTATTCCTTAATGGACTAGTGACAGCCCAGGTATATGGAATAATATCTGGATTTTGTCTGTGTTTTGCTCCAGTGGTATTTGCCAGACTCTTCAATGGTGAGTCTGCCTCATGTGATCCATGTGAACTCTAGAGAGTAAGTGAAAGGTCGGAATCCAGATGATGTGCTTGGACAGTTTAACCAGAGCCACCCCCAACACATACAACACTCTATTCACTCTCCAGCCACACTCAGTGTAAAAAAAAAAAAAAAAAGATCTAGCTTGGGCCTTAAAGACAGTCTATGTGTTCTAGACATAAAGACTTCTCTGTGCTCTGAAGACAAGAGTGACTCAAGGTTCTTACCATTCCAGCTGAAGCTTTGCAGAGTATCCCTCAGGAGTTTGCACTCACGGTTATACTTCCAGGCCTCCTGCATTACTTCATTCAGCTTCTCATCTTCGTTCTCTCCTATTGGTAAGGATGGAGAGGAAATTTCATTTTTCCTGCAGCATCATGGGATTTTAGTATCAGAAATGGAAGGACATGATGTCCACTTAGTTGAGCAATATGACTAAGTGTGCAGCCTCACTATCACAGGCTTTCTTACTAGTCCTAACACGACATGCTGGCTGCTTATCACTGAGTCTTTTTTTTTTTTTTTTGGTCTTTGAGACAGGGACTCCTTGTAGCCCCCAGCTGGCCTGGAGCTCACTATGTAGACCAGGCTGGCCTTGAACACATAAAGATCTGCCTTCCTCTGCCTCCAGAGTGCTGGGATTAAAGGCGTGTGCCACCATGCCTGCCTCACTGGCCTCTTCTTAATTTGCAATCTCTATACAATGCTTTAATAGCCCCAAAGTGTCAATGTTGAGGGATAAGAAAAATGTTTCAGATCTGCTACTGTGCAACAACATCTAGCCAACCTTAAACCAAGAGAGGGAGGAAGACCAAGGCTGTGTGTGCCCTTTCTCCTAAGCTCATTTTTTCCTTTAAAATGCTGGGCACATTACATGAGTGTTCTTAAAAGGCAATGAATTTAGGAAGACAGGTCAACCCAACATTTTCTGACCTAGTTTAACATGATGCATCTATTCATTAACTGAGAAGCCTCTCACATCACAACTATTTAAAAGGAAAGAGAACACACAGAATCAAAGTTTTACTCAATATGGCCATGTACAAGTCTAGTGACACAAGCAGGAATAGGAACTAGTTCTGAACTTGTGCTCTCTTTATATTCACAAACTAAAGGTGGTATTGCACTCTGAAGGTGCTAGAAATGGTGTTTATATCCTATAGCTTTAACCCCGAGTCTGGCCACATTTTCATTCTCCATTCTCTGTGCCTTCAGTGTCAAACTAAGACAACACAAAACTACACACTGCACTTGGCATTGGCAATTAAGCCTAGACTAAAATTTGAGACCCCAAAGGAAGCATAGCACTTAGCACATGTCTGAACTTATACTGTCTATACATTCTAATTAACCTATTTACTATTAGACTGCATAGACTATTAATGTACTTATTATAATAACACTGAGATAAAACAGACTATCACAGGGGCTGGAGATGGTTCAATGGTTAAAAGCACTGACTGCTCTTACAGAGGACCCAGGTTCAATTCTTAACACCTGCACGGTGGCTAACAACTCTCCCTAACTCCAGTTCCAGTGGAATCTAACACCTTTTGACTCCACAGGCATCGAACAACATGGGTGCGATACTACGCTCAAACACATAAAATAAAAATAATAAAATTTAAAAAACAAAATGCAGACTAAATCACTCCTCTTGTCACGTGCACACCCATGTGTGCTCACACAGAAGAACACACATGCAGAACATTAGGAAGTGGCATGACCTTTACCAGCCTGGGGAAGGATACACTGGGCAATGACATCTCGAAGCTTTTCCAAGGCAACATTTGAATCCTCAGCTCCATTCTCATGGTCGTGGATATAAACACCATCCTTTGGCTTGGTGCTTTACAAGTTTGGGGAGAGATAACAGCAAGGTAAGACCTCAGAACCCAACTGTGGGTTATTAACTTCAAACAAGAACTCAGAATTTTAAGAAAAACAGAGGGTGTCCAACTTCTCCATTTGCCATTTAAAGAGTTTATACTATATACCATCTGCACAAAAAGAGCACATCTGGGGCTGTTTTCAGCCCCAATACTCAATGATGCCTGCCATGGACAAGAATCAAAGAAATGAGCTCACTTACCCAAGTAACTTCCTTTTTCTCAGAATGGGGTTGTTCACTGAGTGTAGGGGTTTGAGGCTGACTTTGAGGTCCTGGATTCTCATGTTAGCCAGCTGCTCCGCATGAGCCTGCTGAATTCCTGCAACCACCGCCTAGATGTAAACACTGTCATCAATTATTTGGTTTTTTTTTTCCTTGGGGGAGGGGGGCTTTTAAATTTTTTTTTAATTTTTTATTTTTTTATGAAGTCTCACTATGTTGCTAGGACTAGTCTTGAACTCCTGAACTCAAGTGATAGATTCTCCAACCTAAGCCTCCTGAGTGAGTGCTGGGACCAGAAGCATGTTGTGCTGTGCCTGGCTTGTCAGCAGGTTTTTAGATTTGTTGCTGGACATTTGGAAAAGTCAATCTTGGGGCTAGAGAGATGGCAGCTCAGTGGTTAAGAATGCTGACTGCTCTTGCAGAGGACCCAGATCCAGTTCCAGAACCCACAGGCGGCTAAGAACTGCCTTTAAGCTGGGTATGGTGGCACATGCCTTTAATCCCAGTGCTCGGGAGGCAGAGGCAGTGGATCTCTGTGAGTTCAAGGCCAGCCTGGTCTACAGAGTGAGTTCTGGGCCAACTGGGGCTATAGGGAGACCCTGTCTCAAAAAGAGAAAAAAAAAAAGTCAATCTAAGAGAAAGGCAAAGGCTAAAGTATTCAGAAAACAATTTTACTTTTTTTGACTTTTTGAGACAGGGTCTCCCTGGAACTCTGGCTGTCCTGAAACTTGCTCTGTAGACCAGGCTGGCCTTGAACTCAGAGATCCGCCTGCCTCTGCCTCCTGAGTGCTAGGATTAAAGGCGTGCACCACCACGCCCGGCAACAATTTTACTCTTAACAATTTTACTCTTAATGCTAATAGCACGCCAACTTTGGTAAGGCAAAGGGCTCTTCTAAATCAGTGAGGCCCAGAGAAACCAGGCCACCAAGGTGCCACATTCCAGCTAGACTTCTTCCTTGGCAATGGGAACAGAAATCGGAGTAGACCAAGGCCAGCCTGGTCTACAGAATAAGTTCCAGGACAGCTGGGGCTACAGGGAGACCCTGTCTCACCCCCCCCCCCAAAAAAAAAGAAACCAGAGTAAAAAATAGTAGTGGGGGCTGGAGAGATTGCTCAGAGATTAGGAGCATGTTTTGCTCTGACAAAGGACCAAGTTCAGTTCCCAGCACCCATTTCAGGTAGTTCATAGTCTGTAACTCCTGCTCCAGAGATCTGCCACCCCAAGCTTATCCAATTTCCATGGGCTCCTGCACTCAATTGCATATACCCACATGCACGCATGCACAAGTGGGTAAGTAGAGAGATGGGCTCAGGGGTTAAGAGCACTGGCTACTCTTCAGTAGGACCCGAGTTCAGTTCCCAGAACCCACATGTCAGCTAACGACTGTATGTAACTCCAGCTCCGGGGGTCTGCGGGCATTGCACAAGGTGTACTTACATACATGCAGGCAAAAGAGTCATACATATAAAATAAAAATCAATAAATAATGTACATGATGGTTCATATATGTAATCCCAGCACTGGGAAGGTTGAGGCAGGAAGATTGCTATGAGTTTAAGGTTAGCCTGAACTCATAACAAGACTCTGTCTCACAAAAAACAAAACAAAAAAAGGGCTGGAATGTAGCTCAGTCAGTAGAGTATTTGCTTGACATTCAGGAAGACCTGGGTTCCATCCCACACAAACCAAGACACAGTGGTGCACGCCTTTAATCCCAGCATTCGGGAGGCAGAGGATGGCTGATCTCTGTGAGTTTGAGGCCAGCCAGGGGAAGAGAGGGGAAAAAATAAATGGAAAGAATTAAGGAAAAAGATAGGTACACAGCACTCAGGAAGCAGAGGTGGGAAGATCACCACAAGTTAGGGGGCTGCCAGGTCTCCACAGCGAGTTCTATACCAGCCGGGGTTATACATCAAGACCCTGTCTTCAAAAACAAGCTGGGTGCCCAACACTGGGCCTTTGCACAGTAGGTGTGTGAATTCAGAAGGCAGGAGGCATCTCCTGTTTTCCAGGATGCCTTCCAGCACTTCCTTCAGGTGGGAAACAGTTTCTGTCTGAACCACACCTCCTCCAAAGGCGGCTCTGGGGATGCTCCCAAGGCTCCAGCTGAGCAGTCATCAAGATAAACAACAGTCCTCCCAGGCTCAAGAATGACCTCATCCAGGAACACTGTCACTCTTTAGGGCAAGGAACTCCTGGGGACATCAGTCAGCAGCAATGGATAAACTGAGGTCCAAAGAGAAAGCTTATCTAGGACAGGTAGGTTTACCCTGGAGTTCCTTTTCCTTTACCTCCTAAAAAGCAGGGCAGCAGCTAGCTAGATAGCCAAAACTCCCTCTATCCTGCCCTCCCCCAACTTCCTACACTAGGACAAGCAGGTATGGGGGAGGGGAAAGCACACAAGCCCTAGAATTTTCCACCTGTGTCCAACAGAACTCAAAGAAATTCCAGCAAGTACACAGGAACAGAAAGTGGGGAGAAGTGGGGAGAGGTGGGGCTAGGAGGGGCAGAGACACACCTGAGTGGCCAGGGGAACAGGTGGGGCTGGGGAGCCAGGTGTGTGGGACAAAGAAGAGACTTCTGGGAGAGCCTGGAAGTAGCCCTGCACAGAGGAGAGAGCTGAGGACATGTGATGGACAGCTTGTCTTGAAAGGACAAAAAAAAAAAAAAAAAAAAAGAAAATAATGCAAGATTATGAGCTAAGGCTCTAAAGTAGGGCTTGGATAGACACTATTCAAAGTATGTGTACAAGATCATGTTTCTTTCTGTACTTTTTTTTTTTGGTGTTTTCGAGACAGGTCTCCCTGTAGCCCCAGCTTTCATGGAACTCATCTGTAGACAGGCTGCCTTGAACTCACAAAGATCCGCCTGCCTCTCCTCCCAAGTGCTAGGATTAAGTTGCGCCACCATGCCGGGCTCTTTTTTGTACTTCTAAAAAATATTAAAGTAAAAAAAACGCCTTTAATCCTAGCACTTGGGAGGCAGAGACAGGTGGTCTTTGTGAGTTCAAGGCCAGCCTGGTCTACAGAGTGAGTTCCAGGACAGCTGGGGCTACAGGGAGACCTGTCTCAAAACCAAAAAAAAAAAAAAAAAAAAAAGAAAGAAAAAGAATACCAGATCTGAGAGCCACTCATTTCGTTTTCATTAACAAGAGTCTGCATCAGACTTGACTTCATTGTGTTCTGATTTACTAATTTTTTTTTTTTGAGAGAGTTCTCTGTATTCCGAATTGACCTGAAACTTGCTGTTAGTTGAGGATGATCTTAAGCTTATAATCTTTCTGCCTTCATCTCCCAAGTGCTGGAATTACAGGTATGTGTGTCATCACACAGGTTATTCAGTTCTGGGCTTCAGCGTGAGAGGCATGGGAGCTACATCCCCAGCACTGTATATTTTTTTCAGTAACTCCAGAAAGCAATGTTATTTCCTCATTTCCAAGACTGAGAAATGCCATACTGTAACTTCCATGACTGATACCAGGAACTAAGCAACTTTTTTGACTCTGGATTAACAAACCATTTCTGGACAACTGGCACACTTAAACCAAGAAAACAACCACCCACAAATCTAAGAGATGGCAGAAAACTCTGTTCTTCCCAGTTAGTTCTCTTTGGTTTCCAATGTTCCAACTAACTTAGCATCCTTTTCTCCCTATTTACTTACCCTGTCTTAAACTCCAGCTTCATCCTATTTAAGCTGGTAAGGATCAAGTCTGTCACTGCCCTCAACTCTCAGCCACACATTCTTGTCCCATACTGTACATCTCATTCATGTGAATGTCCCTCTGCAACCTCAAATATCAAAAGCCTATGATATGAGCATCCAGCTCACCTAAACCAGCATCATTCCTGATTTCCCCATTTGTCAATGGGGTGACTGACTACTACTCAGTCACCAAAAACCATGGAAATGTTTCTTCACATATATTGAGTTTGCTCATTTATCACCAACTCAGTGTTCCTACAGCTACCCCTCAGAAGCCATACAGGTTGGCAAGTGTGCAAATATATTTGCTTAACCCTAAATACATTCCTAGCAGCAAAGCTCTCAATTGCATTCCACTAAGACTTTAAACCCAGGGAGTGGGGAGATGGCCTACCAGTTAAGAGCACTGGCTATTCTTACAGAGGATCTGGGTTTAATTCCCAGCACCCACGTGGCGGCTAACAACTGTCTGTAACTCCACTTCCAGGAGATCTGACACCCTCTTCTGATTTCCAAGGACATTGCATGATACGGGTGCATGATACATACAGGCAATATACTCATACACATAAAGTAAAAATAAAGTATTTTTTAAAAAGACTTTAAACGTTGTCTAATTGCACAGCCTGGCCTTGCCCATCCATCTGTGTGTCACACACACCCCCCTGAGGCTATTTTTTTCTGCTGGTGCTCTCTTAAATTTTTTGTTCATGCTATTCACCACATACGACCTGGCTGTCTATTCAAATTCAAAACAGAGCTGGATAGATAGCTCAGTGGCTGTGTGAGCACTGCTCCTCCAGAAAACCTGAGATCAGTTCCCAGCACTCATATCAGCTGGCTCACAACCCCCTATAACTCCAGCTCACGGGGACCCAACATCCTCATCTGACCTCCACCAGGAACCTGTATACATGTAGCACACACTCACATAGACACATACTCATAAATAAAAAAATTAAAAAAGAAATAAGTCCAGGCAGTGTAGCACACACCTTTAATACTAGCACTTGGGAGGCAGAGGCAGGTAGATTTCTGTGAGATCGAGGCCAGCCTGGTCCCACAGAAAGTTCCAAACCAGCTTGGGCTACAGGAAGACCCTGTCCCAAAGAAAACCCAAATAAACACTCCCTGAACACTAGCTCTCATTGTACAATAGAATACTACATAAGCTCCCAAGGGAGAAAACTTAACAATGACTGGTCCAGCAAACTATTGCTATTAAAAGTGTGACACTTTTATCTTGGGGATAATAAACAGCTGTCTAATTGGAACTAAGGCCCCCTCTGTAGGAGGGAAGTCATGTTTGGTACTGTAAACAAAGCCAAATACATAAGGCTAGACAGTCACAGATCCTAGAGAAAAATGTACCTTTGCCGCATCCCTAGGCTAATGTAATTACTGGAACTCACTATGTAGATTAGACTGGCCTTTAACTCACATAGATCCACTTGCCTCTACCTCACAAGTGTTGGGATTAAAGGGGTGTGCCACCATGCCTGGCAAATGTGTAGCCCAGGCTGGGCTCAAACTCCAGATCTGCCTGCCTCTGCCTCCTTCAGCAATCCTACTGGTGTATGCCACCGTCACCAGCCTAATTTCTTACTTTATACTAAATATGCATTCTATAGACAAGTATACCTTTTCCCCCTCATCAAAGAACCTGCTGCTGCTTTTTTTTTTTTTTTTTTTTTTTGTCTTTTTGAGACAGGGTCTCCCTGTAGCTCAGGCTGTCCTGGGACTCAATATGTAAACCAGGCTGGCCTTGAACTTACAGAGGTCCACCTGCCTCTGCCTCCCAAGTGCTGGGACTAAAAGCATGCACCACCACACCTGGCTAAAGAAGCTTCTTTTTGAAACAGATGAAGACTATTACAGAGTTTGAAAATTGGCCAAATGCAGAGAATAAGTATCTATGAGACACTTAACCCTAAATGAAACATTTCCTTTTTTTTTTAAATTTTATTTATTTTTCTATGTGTATGAATGTACTCTCTGCATGTAGGTCTGTGCACCTGTGTCGTGCAATGCTGCGGAGGTCAGAAGAGGGTGTTGGATTCCCCTGGAACTGGAGTTAAAGACGGTTCTCAGCCGCCATGTGGGTGCTGGGGATCGAACCCGGGTCCTCTGCCAAGAGCAGTCGGTGCTATTAACCGCTAGGCCATCTCTCCAGCCCCATGAAACATTTTCAATGCAACTCTATACTTAAGAGGAGGCAGAAAGACTTGACAGCCAGAAAGGGTGAAAGACCACAAGGTAACAGAGTCTTCTAGACAGCTGATATGATCTATCACACAGCAATGGTGACAGCATGCACAAATCCTATGCAAGCTCAAACCAGACAAAATCCCAGTACAGACATGGGGAATTGGGTTAGAAATCAAAACCCAACTTAAGCTACTTTTGGCAACTGATAGCTGCTGGGAGGGAGAAAGACAGTGTCTTGCACAGTTAGGACTCTTGGCCCGGATGGACCCATACTGAAGGACATTGGGTAACATGAAGCATAACCTACAGGCCAAACCATATACATATAAGAGAGTTCATTAAATTGGGTGGGGGCAGTGGGCGGAGGTATAGAGATGAGAGCAGATCAAAATGCAATCAAACTATAGTGTATGAATATTGTAAAACTTCAATTAAAATGAAAAAAAATTTTTAATAAAAATAAACAAATAAATAATACCTCATGCCTGAGCCTGCAAAGAACCTAGAGGCTCCTATCCAGTAGGTAGTTAAATGTGTGAGGGTTTCTACCTCCTTACTGGGCAATACACAGCCCCTTCGGAGATGTTCCCATTTTCTGAACTACCACAGCATTCACAGTTCTGACGTCTTGCAATGTTCCCATTATGTTTTATGTGTGCTGGTCTTGTCTTCCCAACTAGCCTTACTTAAACACCTTGGAGGAAGATGTCTTACACTGTTCTGTGCCACCATTCCTACACACAAATATAAAGGATATTGCTTTGAAAATCCCCCTTAGTCCATATTTACCAAGCCTTGATCTGGTCTAATAGAAATTATTTCAGGATCAGGGCTGGAGAGATGGCCTAGCGGTTAAGAGCACCAACTGCTCTTGCAGAGGACCCAGGTTCGATCCCCAGCACCCACATGGCGGCTGAGAACCGTCTGTAACTCCAATTCCAGGAGAACTCCAGTTCCAGGGGGAATCTGAGTCCCTCTTCTGACCTCTGCGGCACTGCACGACACGGGTGCACAAACCTACTTGCAGACAATACATTCATACACATAAAAAAATAAATAAAATTTAAAAATTAAAAAAAAAATTATTTCAGGATCCTGACTTTTCAGGAAGCCAGAGATGTTCCTCTGAGAAGTAGAGCACACCCACCACTGTTTCCCTTTAATCCTTCATTTAGTTGAGCCCCAACTTTCCTTATCAACACAGCCTTTTCAGCCAACAAAATAAGCATCATTCAAAACCTTATCCATCATCAGTTGAGCAGAGGGTAGCACATTATCCAGAGCCTCCGTCGAGTTTAGCCAGGGATGGTCCAACACTCCCTCAATGGTAAGTCTTTCCTCTGGTTTGACCTTTAGAAGCCTGTGGAGAAAATACCAACAAACCTAGTATGCATAGATGTCCCCAAAAGAAATTCTTGAGTCTGGTTCAAATAGGCCTGGCTTCTTTTGACTCGACCAATTCCTGTAGGCCTGGGCCTTCTAGCTGCAGAGCAGGAGTGGTATATAGTTCCTAACTACTTGTGGGTATACTATGGCTTGAGGTAGTCTAGGGAGCACATTAAAAATGGTTTATCCAGGCGTGGCAGGACACACCTCTAATCCCAGCACTCAAGAGGCAGTGGTAGGCGGATCTCTGTAAGTTCAAGGCCAACCTGGTCTACATAGTGAGTTCCAGGACAGCTGGGGCTACAGGGAGACCCTGTCTCAAGACCAAAAAATGAAAATAAAAATGGTTTAAAACGCTTTATCCAGCAATACCTCACACCATGCTGTAGGACTCAGCCAGTTAATCCTACATGACGGCCGGGCATGGTGGCATACGCCTTTAATCCTAGCACTTGGGAGGCAGAGGCAGGCGGATCTTTGTGAGTTCAAGGCCAGCCTGGTCTACAGAGTGAGTTCCTGGACAGCTGGGACTACAGGGAGACCCTGTCTCGAAAAGACAAAAAAAAAAAAATCTACATGGCAATAGTTCCTACAACCTCTAAGTTTCATATCGAGGTTTCTAGCACAATGGTTTCTAAGTCTTTCTGATTGACAATGGCTGTAAAATGAATTCACAGGTCATGCAGTTTTAAAACGTTTCCCATAAAACTAGATGTCATGATCTGTCAGAACCTGAACTTTTCTGTTCTAGAAACACTCAATAGCTAAAGACCAACTCTGAGATGGGTTGGCACCTTTTTTGAAGCCTAATACATTGCTTCTTTACCATGTGCTTTTGGATCATACTTGTTGATCTCTTGTCCATTTAGGCTAATGCAAAACCTTGCTCACTTCAGCACGTTCCTGGGCTCTCTGCAGCACCATCTTTTCTAACTACATATACTCTCATTCCAAATATCTGAGTAGGAACAGCCTAAATGCTAACTTCGGGTCAACTTGAATTGATTATTCATAAAAGAATCCTAAAGCCAAAGAATCACTGTTGCTCTAGGGACAAGAATTAAATTCTACAGAAATTTTCGAAAAACAGATTTGGATAAACCACAGAAAGTAAATGTCTTAGTCCCTAATGTGAAAAGATCACAGTAAATGCTCTCTGAATTTTTTACCCTCCTCCTCTATTCCTCACTCCCTTCCTCTCTTTCTGTTTGAATGCTTGTTTTGAATTTGGTTTTCAGGACACAGTCTCATGTAGTCCAGGTTGCCCTCAAACTCACTATGTAGGTGAGGATGACCTTGAACCTCTGACCCTTGTTCTATCTCCCAAATGTAAGGATTACAGGTGTGAGTCACTACTCCCAGTTTTGGACTGTGCTTTCTTATAAAAGATTTACACTTGTCTCATGAGAAGGGGACAGGAAGAAGGCTCAGTCAAAAAAATGACTGCCATGCAACATCAAGAACAGACTTTAATCCCCAGAACCCATGTAAAAAAACCAGAAGTGGTGGCCTGTACTTATAATCTTAAAACTAGGGAGGGAGAAACAGGCAGATCCCTAGGGTTCACTGGCCAGCTAGTCAACCGTCAAGCCTCCTTCCAAGCCCCAGGCCAGAGAGAGGTCCTATTTACAAAAAAAGAAGAAAAAGTAGGTAAGGGCCCAAGACACAATATCCAAAGTCAACCTCAGACCTCTCTATATAAACAAACATGCATATACACAACCACCAAAGGACTAAAACTGAAAAAAGGAGGAGGAGCATGAAGAGGAGGGAGGAGGGAAGAGGGAAGGCAGAGCAGAAAGCCACTAAGAGGACACAGAGGTCTGTTACAGAGCTGAGCTGACAGCATGGAAGGAATATATGAAAACAGGTGGGAATTTGAACATTTCCCTCATCATCCTAAAAAATTCGTTTTCACATATTATAGGAAATAGGATGTCTGGGGGCTGGAGAGGTGGCTTGGCAAATAAGAGCACTGCAAAGGGAGTTCAGGACAGCTGGCGCTACAGGGATACCCTGTCTCAAAAATACAAAAAAAAAAAAAAAAACTGTCTTGAGACAAGGTCTTTCTATGTAGCTTAGGTTGGTCCTTGAATGCATGATTCTCCTGTCTCAGTCTTCCAAATGCTATACAACAGGCATGTATCATGATGCCTACTACAAGCTCACTTCTGAAAGAGAATAACATATAGAGAAATAGTGTTACTGTCAATGAGGTAGTTTCCAAGCACTGCCTCTTTAACGCTTACCTTCATCACAAAACAGATGAAGAAACAGACCAACAAAGGAAACCAAGCAACAGGAATGCCAGAATCGCATCCAGGTGCACAGCTAACCTTTCCACATGGGAGGATAAAAAAAAAACTATACCTCAAATTTAGGTCTGTTTTCTTTTTAATCTTGCTATCAAAGGTCTGTGTTAGATTTTCCTTATCTACTCACTACCCCTAATTCCTACTAAATCTCTTCAACTTCATATTTGTCAGAGCAACCAACTGGCAAAAGGTAGGCTGGAGAGTGGGCCCTAAGCCTACCACAACTACACATCACAAAAGTACACAAAAAATGAAAAGCCAAACCCATCCAGCAGCCCAGGGACTCACTTCCTCACAACATCTTTGGCCATCTCTGAGATCTGGCTCCACTCCTCTTCTGGAAACTCAAAACTTCCTGTCATGATCTTTCTCCGCATATCCTTTGGGATAGTCCGACTGTGGTGTTTGGAGTAAAAAGGAGGGTATCCACACAGCATCACATAGATAATCACCCCTAGGGACCATAAGTCACAGCTCTGAAAGCAAAAACAAAACAAAACAAAACAAAACAAACAAAAAAAACACACGAAAAAATGGAAATGATCACTCCTATGAGAGACAAAGCCGCCAAATAAGGCCCAGGTATAACCTTGACATGGGCTGACATCACCAAGAATCCCTTCAAAAGGATGAGGACATCTTGGGAGACCTAAGGTTTCTCTTCATACTTTTAATTTTTTAATTTAATTTTTATTTTTGTATGTGTATGAATGTACTGTCTGCTTGTAGGTCTGTGCACCCATGTCGTGCAATGCCGCGGAGGTCAGAAGAGGGTCTCGGATTCCCCTGGAACTGGAGTTCTCCTGGAATTGGAGTTACAGATGGTTCTTAGCCGCCACGTGGATGCTGGGGATCGAACCCGCGTCCTCTGCAAGAGCAGTCGGTGCTCTTAACTGCTAGGCTATCTCTCCAGCCCCTCTCTTCATATTTTTCTATGCCACCAACACTGTGTGTGTGTGTGTGTGTGTGTGTGTGTGTGTGTGTGTGTGTTATGATATGAGGCCAGTCTCAGATAAAATAGTTATTTTTATTTATTAATTTTTTATGTGTATGAGTGTACTGTCTGCATGTAGGTTGGTGCACCCATGTCATGCAATGCCTTGGAGCTCAGAAGAGGGTGTCAGATTCCCCTGGAACTGGAGTTAAAGATGGTTCTCAACCACCATGTGGGTGCTGGGGATTGAACCCGGGTCCTCTGCAAGAGCAGTCGGTGCTCTTAACAGCTGAGCAATCTCTCCAGCCCCTATTTTTTACATGTGTAAGAGTATATTGCCTGCCTGTGAGTATACCCATGTTGTGCAATGTCCAAAGAAGTCAGAAAAGGGAATAAGAAGGCATCAGATCCCCTGGAACTGGAGTTACAGACAGTTGTTACCCATCATGTGGGTGCTAGGAACCGAACCCAGGCCTTCTGCAACAGCAGCTGGTGCTCTTAACCACTGAGCCATCTTTCGATTCCAGGCTTTTATTCTTATAGTGGAGGTCTAAGCTGTTATCTGATCCCTAGATACAAAGGTAGGATACTTTGTTTCTAGCATGCTCTAGTTACTTTGTATTGCTGTGATAAAACACTCTGACCAAAACCAACTCCTGGAGGAAAGGGTTTATTTGGCTTATAGGTCTGGCTCACAATTCATCATCCTGGGAAGCCAGGGCAGGAATTCAAGCATAGACCATGGAGGAGCATTGCTCACTACCTTGCTTCTCTGGTCCATGTTCAACCTGCTTTCTTTTTTAAAATTTATTTTATTTTATTATTTTTGTATGTGTATGAATGTACTGTCTGCATGTAGGTTTGTGCACCCATGCCGTGCAATGCTGTGGAGGTCAGAAGAGGGCATCGGATTCCCCTGGAACTGGAGTTAAAGACAGTTCTCAGCCACCATGTGGGTGCTGGGGATCAAGGGTACCAGGATACCTGGGTACCAGGTCCTCTGCAAGAGTGGTCGGTGCTCTTAACCACTAGGCCATCTCTCCAGCCCCTCAACCTGCTTTCTTATACAATACAGGACCACCTGCCCAGAGGTGGCACCACACACAGTGGACTGGGCCCTCTCATATCACTCAATGATCAAGAAAATGATTTAGACATGGCCTCAGGCTAATCCAATAGAACAAATTTCCCAATTAAGGTTCCCTCTTCCCTGGTGTGTCAAATTGACAGCTGAAGCTATCTAGCACACAGCTATAACAACAGTACATGAAAACCAGATGGATGTAAAACATGTACTGTGTTAATCTAGGCATGAGAGTACAGAAAAAAGCAGTTAAGGGACATGTAGACTAGTCCTATCACACAGCAGAAACCATTTTGAAAAGGGCCAAAACAGTATGAAAAAATCAGGGAAAGGTGCTGAAGGTCTAAAAGAATTCCTCTGCACAAGTGATATTAGACTCATGAGTGCAAGTAAGTTACCTGAACAGTCACACAGCTGAAGACTGATACCAGAGCCCCAGACGTCGAACCAGACTTAGCTCCTTCCTCTGTTATCCACAGCTACTCTCAAGTGCCCAAGGAACATATTTTTTTCTCATCTACTCAGCAACTCTAGGATCTGTGCCCAGAAACCACAACCTCTTGAGCTTCAGCATATGCTGAATATGGGGCTTCAGAGATGCTGGATATGGGGCTATATACATATAATATAAATATGTATATAGCACATAATATTTATATGTATATACATATACCTATAATATGTACATGTATATGTATGTATATATACATGGTAGCAAGTAAATAAGTACTTGCCATGTGCAAAAGAAACTGTTCATGGGGCTGGAGAGATAGGCTAGTGGTTAAGAGCACTGACTGCTTTTGCAGAGGACCCAGGTTCGATCCCCAGCACCCATATGGCGGCTGAGAACCGTCTGTAACTCCAATTCCAGGAGAACTCCAGTTCCAGGCGAATCCGAGACCCTCTTCTGACCTCCTCGGCATTATATGACATGGGTGCACAAACCTAGAAGCAGACAGTACATTCATACACATACAAAAATAAATGAAAATTAAAAAAAAAAAAAAAAAGAAACTTTTCAGAGACGGCTCAGTGGTTAATAGCACTGGCTGTTCTGGAAGAGGACCCAGGTTTGGTTCCCAACACCCACATGGCAGCTAATAACCATCTGTAACTCCAGTTTCTAGGACTCTGATGCCTTCTTCCTGTCTCCATATGCACTTGCATGCATGTGGTTCACTGACACATTCAGGAAAAACACTCAATACACAAAATACAAATAAATTAAAAAAAAAAAATGTTAAAAGACATTGCTCAGAGCCAGGCATGGTGTCACATCCCTTTGGCAGGCAGACAGGTCTTTTCAAGACAGGTTCTCCCTGTTGTCCCAGCTGTCCTGGAACTCACTCTGTAGACCAGGCTGGCCTTGAACTCACAAAGATCCGCCTGCCTCTGCCTCCCAAGTGCTAGGATTAAAGGCATGCGCCATCACGCCCAGCCAGGCTGGTCTATATAGTAAGTTCCAGGCCAGCTGGGCTACAAGGAGATCCTGTCTCATAAAAAAAAAAAGAAAAAGAATCCAGGCGTGGTAGTGTACACCTTTAATCCTAGCACTTGGGAGGCAGGGGCAGGTGGATCGATATGAGTTCAAGGCCAGCTTGGTCTACATAGTGAGTTCCAAGACAGCTGGGACTACAGGGAGACCCTGTCTCAAAAAGATCCCCCCGAAAAAAAGAAAAAGCTGGGTATGGTAGTGCACACCTGGCAGAGGTCCTGAAAGTAGCCTTGTTAAAGATGCCTCGGAAGGGATAGAGAGATGGCTTAGTGGTTAAGACCATTGGCTGCACTTGCACAGAACCTAGTTTCAATTCCCAGCACCCACATGACAGCACACAATTGCCTATAACTCCAGTTCCAGGGGATCTGATGCCCTCTTCTGACCTCTTGAATTACCTTCAGGACCTCTGCAAGACCTATTGGTGTCTTACCTAACAGAAATTCACTGACCTCAGAATCAAGATTTTTATTTATGTATGTGTATGCATGTGTATATGTATGCAGATGTCCAAGGAGGCCAGAAGAGGGCATTAGATCATCTGAAGCTAGAGTTGATGGCAGTTGTGAACCACTGGATGTGTGTGCTGGGAAATGAACTGGTTCCTGCTACAAACACTAACTGAATTAATTGGTGAGACTCTAACTTCATATCTCTTCAAATTAAAATACTAAACTCCAAGCAATTTCCTGTATTCTAGCTGCTTCCACTCTCATAAACACCTGACAGAAGAGGGGCTAGCTGCCTCTGTCCATGGGGTAAAGATAATACCTTGTCCCTACCTTGTTGTAAGTGTAGGGTGTTGGCGAGGTAGGTATGATACCGGACTTCTCCTTCTGATGCCTTCTCTGTGCCTCCAGTACCTATTAGGATCAGACCAAAAGAGGCACTTTGGTGAGAAAAAAATCACACTACCAGCATTCTACAGCTTGGGACAAACTACTTAAGGTTGAACTGACAACAATCCAAAAACAGCTCCACATCAACACAACACTTTTAAACTTTTTTACTTCTTAAGACTAGTAATTTGCACTTGGGAGGCAGAGGCAGGCGGATCTTTGTGAGTTCAAGGCCAGCCTGGTCTACGGAGCGAGTTCCAGAACAGCTGGGGCTACAGGGAGACCCTGTCTCGAAAAAAAAAAAAAAGACTAGTAATTTGGGCTGGAGAGATGGCCTAGCGGTTAAGAGCGCCAACTGCTCTTGCAGAGGACCTGGGTTCGATCCAACACCCTCTTCTGACCTCTGCAGCATTGCATGACATGGGTGCACAAACCTACATGCAGACAGTACACTCATACACGTAAAAAATTAAAAAACAAAAAAAAAAACTACAGGGAGACCCTGTCTTGAAAAGACAAAAAAAAAAAGAATGTATTCCAGTATCAAAAATCATATTTCAACAATGCAAACACAAAATTACTTCTGCTTGTCCTAAATACAGCTTATACCCATCACAAAAGTTACCTCCAAATGAAGGCTCTACATACAAAACTGGTCCCCAGTAGGGGTGGCACTCTTGTCACTGCCCAGCCACTTGCCCTTGTTGCAGTGAACTCAATGAACCTGCTACCTTGAAATCTGTAGTTATTATTCTGTGTCTGAGTGGTGTGTG
>VZQC01001459.1:1355159-1390584 GCA_009823505.1 Rhizomys pruinosus
CGAAAAGCCCCCCCCCCAAAAAAATAAAATAAAATAAAGAACATCTGGCCTGGGGGTGATGACACATGCCTTTAATCCCAGCACTTAGGAGGTAGAAGCAGGTAGATTCAGGCCAGCTAAGGCTACACAGTGAGACCCAGTCTCAAATAACAACAAAGAACATCTGAAAATCTGGAAAGTTTTGATTCCTACTGAGGACTGTTTCTTATAAATATCCAAAATCCTACAATCAACATATATAATGGTATTAACCAAATTATCAAATTATGGTAAATTGTCTCCCACTAATAAGGAAACAAGCAGGCAGTCATGGTGGTGCATGCCTTTAATCCTAGCACCTGGGAGGCAGAGGCAGGTGGATCTTTGTGAGTTCAAGGCCAGCCTGGTCTACAGGGAGACCCTGTCTTGAAAAGACACCCCCCTCCCACCCTCTACCCCCCCCCCCAAAAAAAACAACAACAACAACAGGAAACAAGCAGAAATAAGGAATTAAAAGCACTTTGGCCTAAAACTGCTTCAACAGAGATTCAGTGCGTGTGAAGCACAATACAGCCACTCCTAGGTTGACAGTACTAGTGGGGGCACAGTGGCACACAACTGTAATCCCAGCCAGCACTCAGAAAGCAGACGTAGAAGGGTTTCAAGTTTTAGATCAGCCTAATCTATATAAGGGAGTTCCAGGGCATCCTGGGCTGTCTCGACACTGTCCCCAAAACAAAACAAGAGGGCTGTTCAGTTGGTGCCATGCTTGCTAGAGTATGAGGCCCTGAATTTGATCCCCAACACCACATATATTGTATGTGGTAGTGCACACCTATAATCTCAGCACCGAGGAGGCACAGGAATTAGGATCAGGAGTTCAAGGTCATCTTTGGCTACCTAGTAATTCATGGCCAACCTGGAATACATGAAACCCTGCCTTTTAAAAAAAAGCACCAAAATGTAGGAAAGCAGGTTTTCTTACCAGAGAGTTATCCTTAAAAAGCAGATTTTCAGGCTTGAGGTCTCTGTGCGCAATGTTTAACAAGTGACAGTGCTGTAGAGCCAAAGCAATCTGAAAAAGACACAGTAGAACAGCCCCCTCTTAGAAAAGAACAATCTTTAATGGCCCTAGTGTAGAGAATTCAGGATGTTAAAAACAAACCTTTAAGTTAATTACAATTTTGGTCAGTTTCAATTTCAAAACAAATTAAGAAAGATTTGTATAACAAGAAAGAGAAATAAAGCTTCGTTTAAGATCTCTATTTTGTTAAACAAACAAAATTTAATGCCAAACACTTTTTTTTTTACTGGAATAAACTAGTGGGTACTGCTTGTAAGAAATAGGAAAAACAGCTGGGCGTGGTGGCGCACGCCTTTAATCCTAGCACTTGGGAGGCAGAGGCAGGAGGATCTTTGTGAGTTCAAGGCCAGCCTGGTCTACAGAGTAAGTTCCAGGACAGCTGGGGCTACAGGGAGACCCTGTCTCAAAAAGAGCAAAAAAAAAAAAAAAAAAAAAAAAAAAAAAAAAAAAGGGAAATAGGAAAAAACCAAATGGTCCCTTGCATTCAACAGTTGGTGACTGGCACTGCAGGGGGAACCCAAAGATAACAGCCCTCAGTGGGCATAGGCTTCCCCTGATGGGCAGCAGCAACAGCAGGAAGAAGACCCACTCAGGGACAACTACACTCTGAGGAGATGAAGGCAGGCTCTACCTTTAGCTGGTTGGATTTTTCTAACTGATGCTGCAATTTGCTTACCTTACTTGACAATGCTGTCTGTGTAGGTGGACTTTTACGGTTTTTTGTTTTAGAAATAATCATATCTCATTCTCTGATCTTAATATTTCAAAAATATAATTTAAAAATTAAATAGAATGTATTTTATAGTTCCTTGACCTCAACATGAAACTTTCTCAACATTCCAAATACCAGTTGCTCCCTAGTCAATTGGAAAGGAGGCACCCAAAAATACTTGAAAAATAATCATGGAAAATTTAGAACAGATTTTTAAAACTTAGTGGGGCTGTACTTCCCGGTTTTCACTGCCCTGTTTGCTGGGCCTTACAGTTTCGTTTCTTACTTTCTGTAAGTGGTCAGCAATGGTCAGAGTTCTAGTACTGAATGAGACATAAATCATTTCTACAACAGAATATAAATGGGAATAATTCATGTTTACAAAGATCTGAGAATACTATTAGAATCTACAGAAATGACAGGTGATTAAGTGGAGATGCCTTCAAATATCATCTTGCACCCTATGCTCTTTCAGAAAGTATCAGTATTTTACCTCCAACTCCAGGAGCTTGGAAGTTACTTGTTTTTTTTTTTTTTTTGGTATTTTTGAGACAGGGTTTCCCTTTTAGTACCAGCTGTCCTGGAGCTTGCTCTGTAGACCAGGCTGGTCTTGAACTCACAGAGATCTGCCTATCTCTGCCTCCCAAGTGCTGGAATTAAAGGCTCGTGCCACCATGCCTGGAATTTTTTAAAAAATATGTTATTCAGGGGCTGGAGAGATAGCCTAGCGATTAAGAGCGCCGACTGCTCTTACAGAGGACCCGGGTTCAATCCCTAGCACCCACATGGCGGCTAAGAACCGTCTGTAACTCCAATTCCAAGAGAACTCCAGTTCCAGGGGAATGGAGACCCTCTTCTGACCTCCACAGCATTGTACGACACGGGTGCACAAACCTGCATGCAGACAGTACATTCATACACATACAAAAAAATAAAATAAGGGCTGGAGAGATGGCCTAGCGGTTAAGAGCGCCGACGCTCTTGCAAAGGACCCAGGTTCGATCCCCAGCACCCACATGGCGGCTGAGAACCGTCTGTAACTCCAATTCCAGGAGAACTCCAGTTCCAGGGGAATCCGACACCCTCTTCTGACCTCCGAGGCATTGCACGACACGGGTACACAAACCTACATGCAGACAGTACATTCATACACATAAATAAATAAAATAAATAAAAATAAATAAATAAATTAAAAAAAATAAAATAAAGAGAAAAAAAATGTTATTCATTGCATCGTCTGAATGTAGGTTGGTGCACCCCTGTCCTGCAATGCTGCGGAGGTCAGAATAGGGCATCGGATTCCCCTGGAACTGGAGTTAAAGATGGTCCTCAGCTGCCATGTGGGTGCTGGGGTCCTCTGCAAGAACAGTCAGTGTTCTCAACCACTGAGCCATCTCTCCAGCCCCAGAAGTTACTTCTTAAAGCTATCCAGTTACAGATTCTTTCAATTTATTAAAGTCTCACAATAACCCTCAGGAAACAGTTGGCAACTAATTAGACACACAGTCCTCTCCCCCAAAGAAGGGCCATATTTCTCCTATAAGACATCCTTTCGATTACATAACAAAGCAGGCAATGAGCAATTAAACAGAGCTTTTCTTTAAGCTTTCTTTTATTCCCACTAATGAAATTATACTGGTTAATCAACATAGTTGGCAGTTTTGTTTGTTTGTTTTTATGTGTATGAACGTACTATCTGCATGTAGGTTTGTGCACCTGTGTCGTGCAATGCTGTAAAGGTCAGAAGAGGGTGTCGGATTCCCCTGGAACTGGAGTGAAAGACAGTTCTCAGCCGCCATGTGGGTGCTGGGAATTGAACCCAGGTCCTCTGCAAGAGCAGTTGGTGCTCTTAACCACTAGGCCATCTCTCCAGGCCCATAGTTGGCAGTTTAATTGGTACCCGGGGTTAACTTGCCTGCTTTGTCACTTGGCTGGCTTGCTTCTCTGTAAAGTGCCGGTGCTGGCTGATTCTGTGAAAAAGCTCTCCTCCTTCCATCATCTCCATTACGATTAAGAGTCGAGCCCTGTTTGAAAGCATTTGATTTTGTTAAGTTAAAAACAAACAAACAAACAAAAAATCAAAAAAGTCCTGAAACATTAAAAAAACTGACCTAAAGTGATCTCATGTACAAAGTCTGTAACCATTTCCTAAGTCCAGGGTAATATAGCCATTGAAAAAGAGCAAAACTCTCAGGTTCTAAATTTTAAAAAAGAAAAGAAAAAGAAAGAAAAACCCATGAAGTTTGACTACTATTCTTTCATATAAATGCTTCCAACTTCCATCCAAATTCTTTCACCAACACAGCAGAGCTGTGAAAATAATCATTCATTTTCCCACTGCTCTTTTTTTTTTCTTTTGGTCTTTTTGAACCAGTTTCCCTTTTAGTCCCAGCTGTCCTGGAGCTCACTATGTAGACAAGGCTGGCCTTGAACTTGCAGAGATCTGCCTGCCTGCCTCTGCCTCGACTGCTAGGATTAAAGATGTGCACAACCACACCCGGCTCCACTTGTCTTTTAAATTCTCCACCTATACCATACCTTCTGTGCCTATACAATACCTACTTTCAAGAGCTAGGCTTTACAATGGCCTCCCAGACTCCAATTCCAATAGCACCCCTCCTTTGTAAGGTTTGAATGTTATGGCTCCTTGGTGCCTATCACACTGCATTGATGAAGGATTTACATCTCAGTATCTCACCTAAAGCACTTGCCCAACATTTGGGGGCTAAAAGGATAATGTTAATTTCTTCCTTCAAAAGAAACATCAAATTGGGGCTGGAGAGATGGCCTAGCGGTTAAGAGCGCCGACCGCTCTTACAGAGGACCCGGGTTCGATCCCCAGCACCCACATGGCAGCCGAGAACCATCTGGGACTCCAATTCCAGAAGAACTCCAGTTCCAGGGGAATCCGACACCCCCTTCTGACCTCCGAGGCATTGCACGACACGGGTGCACAAACCTGCATGCAGACAGAACATTGATACACATACAGAAATAAATAAAATTAAAAAAAAAAAAAAAAAAAAAANCATCAACATGTGGGTTTTTGTTTTGTTTTGTTTTTTTCTTGGTTTTTTTTTTGAGAGAGGGTCCCCCATTAGCCCAAGCTGTCCTGCAACTTATATGTAGACCAGGCTGGACTTGAAACTCAAGAGATGCCACCTGCCTCTGCTCCAAGTGCTGGAATTAAAAGCATGGACTCAACATTGTAGGAGAGAACCATCTCCTCAGATTGTCCTCTGACCTCCAGGTGTGTCCACATACACACAAGTAAAAATTAATAAAAATTTTTTTTTTTTTTCTTTTTGGAGACATGGGTACCTCCCTGAGCCACCAGCTGTCCCAAACACCTAACCTCTAGAACCAGGCTGGCCTCAAACTCACAAAGATTCTGCCTGCGCTCTCAGCCTCCCGAGTGCTGGATTAAAGGCGTGTGCCACCATGCCCAGCTAATAAAAATATTTTTAAAAGACTGTGGCCACCTTGAAAGTCATTTGTAACCAGCAGGGACCAGTCTTTCTTTGGCTTGTGGTGGTGCATTTGATGTCATATGATCAGGTTAAGAGCTGAATGTGGATGACTGGGGAGAAGAGCAAGAGGCTTCTCTGCCCCTCTACTGGTGTTGGGCAGGGGAGCAGGTGTTTTTTATTTTGTTTATTTTGTTTGTCTGAGAGGCAGGGTAGCACTGGTATTTGCTATACAGATCACACTCTAACTGAGATTCTCCCCTCAAATCTAGAGTTTTGTGGGAAGAATCTACACAAAGCGGTTGCACTGAAAATTCTTCTGTGATCGTCCAAAAGCTAGAAATGAGGTATAATCCTTTATTTGACTTGGCTTTAAATATGTCTATCATTTCTATCTATCATCTTCACTAATCTAATCTATCTATCTATCTGATCTATCATCTATCTGTATGGTGTGTTGAGGGCATATGCCCACATGGGTTGTGGGTATCCATCCCTGTGAGCAGAGTTACAGGTAGTTGGAAGTCGTCCATCCTGGCTGCTGGAAACCAAGCCAGGTCCTCACAAAGCAGCAGACAAGCGCTCTTAAACGTTGTATCTCTCCAGCTGTTGCAATGTTTGAATTGCCTAGGAATTTTCTGTTTACATAAGGCAGCTTCCTAGAGAATACAGAGCTGCATAAAAAATCTCATGCCCAGACTTCTCTTCCCTGTTTGCATTATCATTATCAAGTCATCCTATCTCAATACAGAAGGCTATCATATAATCTTATGTCCTTTCAGCTATCTCACATTCTTTCTTAAAGCAATAGAGTAATTTCTGAAGTAAAATGAATTATTTGCCCAAATTTTCATGTACTACTAGATAGAATGTAGAAAGTGAATCTATTGGTGTTTTATTAGTGGCAAGAACACTAAGGACATAATGTGCATAGGAAAACTCTGGCTGTTTTTTGTCATTCCAGGTGATAATAGATTCTTACTGAAGTAGGCTTAACCCTTGGACCTAATGTGGTCAGTTTTTGACAGGAAGTTTAGGGGGGAAATGACCTCCTTTTTGCATATAAACATTTCCTCTGCTCTCTTTAAGGTACGTCTGCACATGATGTGTGCCACACACCCAAATATAGTTCAGATTATTGAAGTCTTTGCTAACAGTGTACAGTTTCCTCATGAGTCCAGCCCCAGGTAAGACTGCACAAAGTCACTTTCTAGCCCATGCGTAGGCTAAATGTAGCAGAATCGTCCTTTTTATGTCTTTTTTCCCCCCTTCCCCCTTCGTTTTCTTTTTCCTCTTCCCTCTTTTTTGGTCTCGGTCTCCTCCCTCTCCCCCCCCCCCCTCTGTATTTTGGAAACTTTCAAACACGTGGTGGCGGCACCACATTTAAACCTGAGCACTTGGAGGCAGGAGGCAGGAGGGATCGTTTTGTGAGTTCGAAAGGCCAGCCTGGTCTACAGAGTGAGTTCCAGGACAGCGGGGCTATACAGGGAGACCCTGTCTCAAAAGACCAAAACAAAATAAACAAAAACAAACATTTGTTTTGCAAATGACAGAACTATAAAATGAATCCTTGAGTTCTCATCAATGAATCTCAGCTGTCTAGGAGAAATGGTTTCCTCTGCTGCTCTCCTGCCCCCTTATTATTTTGCTTATTTTCTCTTTGTAAAAAAAATCATCTAAGGGTCAGGGATATAGTCCCGTGGTAGAACGCTTACCTGAAGAGTTTCTAGTTTAATTCAAAACAAAACATTAAATAACCAGGTACAGTATTACATGCCTGTAATCTAAGGACTAGGGAAGTTGAGGCAGGTGATTCATATTCACTTCCATTCGCCAGGGTATACATAGCAAATACCATGTCTTATTTATTTATAAATTAAAAATTGAATTAAGCTTGGTATGGTGTTGCTTCTCTTAATCCCAACACCCTGAAAGAGAGGCAAGCAGATCTCTCTGTGAGTTCCTAGGCAAGCTGGAGCTACAGGGAGAACCCTGCTCTCAAAAGAACACAAAAAAACCAAACCAAAACAAAAAAATTTGGTAAGTCAGGCCTCAGTATTACTCTAGGGAAAGTCTTCGAGGATGATCCAGCAAAATGCCCTTCTGCTTATTGATGTTTCCTTTGAGAGAGAGAGAGAGAGAGAGAGAGAGAGAGAGAGAGAGAGAAACTTAAAATGCTTTTATTTGAAATAGAAAATATCAGTAATGGAGTTGTTTATTTATTTATTTTTTTTGGTGTTTTCGAGACAGGGTCTCCCTATAGACCCAGCTGTCCTGGAACTCACTCTGTAGACCAGGCTGGCCTTGAACTCACAAAGATCCACCTGCCTCTGCCTCCCAAGTGCTAGGATTAAAGGTGTGCGCCACCACGTGTTTGAAAGTTTCCAAAATACAGAGGGGGGGGGGAGGGGGAGACCGAGACAAAAAGAGGGAAGGAGGAAAAAGAAGAAGGGGAAGGGGGGAAAAAAGACATAAAAGAGGACGATTCTGCTACATTTAGCCTACGCATGGGCTAGAAAGTGACTTTGTGCAGTCTTACCTGGGGCTGGACTCATGAGGAAACTGTACACTGTTAGCAAAGACTTCAATAATCTGAACTATATTTGGGTGTGTGGCACACATCATGTGCAGACGTACCTTAAAGAGAGCAGAGGAAATGTTTATATGCAAAAAGGAGGTCATTTCCCCCCTAAACTTCCTGTCAAAAACTGACCACATTAGGTCCAAGGGTTAAGCCTACTTCAGTAAGAATCTATTATCACCTGGAATGACAAAAAACAGCCAGAGTTTTCCTATGCACATTATGTCCTTAGTGTTCTTGCCACTAATAAAACACCAATAGATTCACTTTCTACATTCTATCTAGTAGTACATGAAAATTTGGGCAAATAATTCATTTTACTTCAGAAATTACTCTATTGCTTTAAGAAAGAATGTGAGATAGCTGAAAGGACATAAGATTATATGATAGCCTTCTGTATTGAGATAGGATGACTTGATAATGATAATGCAAACAGGGAAGAGAAGTCTGGGCATGAGATTTTTTATGCAGCTCTGTATTCTCTAGGAAGCTGCCTTATGTAAACAGAAAATTCCTAGGCAATTCAAACATTGCAACAGCTGGAGAGATACAACGTTTAAGAGCGCTTGCTGCTCTTGTAGAGGACCTGAGCTTGGTTTCCAGCAGCCAGGATGGACGACTTCCAACTACCTGTAACTCTAGCTCCAGAGGATGGATACCCACAACCATGTGGCATATGCACTCAAACACACATACAGATAGATAGATAGATAGATAGATAGATAGATAGATAGATAGATAGATAGATAGATAAGATAGATGATAGACAGATATTTAAGCAAGTCAAATAAAGGATTATACCTCATTTCTAGCTTTTGGACGATCAAGAAGAATTTTCAGTGCAAACCGCTCTTGTGTAGATTTCTTCACACAAACTCTAGATTTTGAGGGAGGAATCTCAGTTAGAGTTGTGATCTGTATAGCAAATACCAGGCTACCCTGCCTCAGACAAACAAAAATAAACAAAATAAAAAACACCTGCTCCCCTGCCCAACACCAGTAGAGGGGCAGAGAAGCCTCTTGCTCTTCTCCCCAGTCATCCACATTCAGCTCTTAACCTGATCATATGACATCAAATGCACCACCACAAGCCAAAGAAAGACTGGTCCCTGCTGGTTACAAATGACTTTCAAGGTGGCCCACAGTCTTTTAAAAATATTTTTATTAGCTGGGCATGGTGGCACACGCCTTTAATCCTAGCACTCGGGAGGGAGAGGCAGGCAGATCTTTGTGAGTTCAAGGCCAGCCTGGTCTAGAGGGTTAGTTTTGGGACAGCTGGGGCTACAGGGAGACCCTGTCTCAAAAAGACAAAAAAAAAAAATTTTTATTACATTTTTACTTTGTGTGTATGTGGACACACCTGGAGGTCAGAGGACAATCTGAAGGAGATGGTTCTCTCCTACAATGTTGAGTCCATGCTTTTAATTCCAGCACTTGGGAGGCAGAGGCAGGTGGATCTCTATGAGTTCAAGTCCAGCCTGGTCTACATAGTAAGTTGCAGGACAGCTTGGGCTATGGGGGGACCCTCTCTCAAAAAGAAAACAAGAAAAAAACAAAACAAAACAAAAACCCACAATGTTGAGCCCAAGGACTGAACTCAGGTCACTCAGGTCATCAAGCTTGGCGGCAAGTACCTTACCCACTGAGCGATCTCATGGGCCCTAATGGTCTTGACATCTTAAATGATTTCAGACTACAGACCTATTTAGCTGTAAAAACCTCTACTATTGGCCAGCCTGGTGGTGCATGCCTTTAATTGCAGCACTCAGGAGGCAGAGGCAGGTGGATCTCTCTGAGTTCAAGGCCAGCCTGGTCTACATAGTGAGTTCCAGGCCAGCTGGGACTAAAGGGAGACCCTGTCTCAAAAAGACACCCCCCCCCAAAAAAAAAACTCTACTAAGTAAGCTGGAGAGATGCTTGGCATTAAGTGTACTTGCAGGTGTTACACAGGACCCAGATTTTGGTTCTCAGCACCTATATGACAGCTCCTAACTGTCTATAATTCCAGTTCCAGGGAATCCACCTCCACAGGTACACAGTACACATACATATAGGCAAATATTCATACACAAAATGAATTAAAAAAAAAATGCCCAGGCATGCCTTTAATTTCAGCACTTGGGAGACAGAGGCAGAAAGACCTCAATGAATCAAGGTCAGCCTGGTCTATAAAGCAAGTTCCAAGCCAGGTCAGCCAGAGCTACAGAGAGATCCTGTCTCAAAAAGTCCCAAAAAAAGGGGCTGGAGATATGGCTCAGTGGTTAAGAGCTGTTGTTGGCTGCCAGCATCCACATGGCAGCTAACAAATTGTCCGTAACTCCAGTTCAGGGGAAGCCAAAGCCTTCTTCTGACTTCCTCGGGGACTGCAGAACTTGGATGCACTTACATATGTGCAGGCTGTATATGCATACACACAAAAGAAAAATGATATTTTTTAAATACTTTCTTTTTTTTTTTTTTGGTAAGATTACTGTTTTTAATTTTTTTAAATTTTACTTATTTACTTATTTATTTTGGTATTTTTAAGATAGGGTCTCCCTATAGCCCCAGCTGGACTGATCTATTTATTTATTTATTTATTTATTTATTTATTTACTTATTTTGGTGTTTTTGAGACAGGGTCTCCCTGTAGCCCTGGCTGGACTGGAACTAGCCCTGTAGACCAGGCTAGCCTTGAACTCACAGAGATCTGCCTGCCTCTGCCTCCTGAGTGCTGGGGTTAAAGGCATACACCACTACACCCGCCTTAAAGATAATTCTTAGCCATCATGTGGGTGCTGAGAATTGAACCCGGGTCCTCTGCGAGAGCAGTCAGTGCTCTTAACCACTGAGCCATCTCTCTAGCCCCGAAAAATAATATTCTTAAAAAACAAAAAAAGTCTCTACCAGGCTGGTGAGATGGCTCAGCAGGTTAAAGAGGTTTGCTACCAAGCCTGATGACCTGAGTTCAAACCCTGGGCCTGGGCCCCATATGGTAGAAGAGGAGAACTAATTCCTGAAAGTCATCCTATGACTTAACACACACACACACACACACACACACACACACACACACACACACACAGTGTGTTCATGGCCTGCACAAAACCCTCACAAAAATCAAATCCAAAATTCTTTTTAAATTGACATTTATTCTCAAAGCACATCTGACACTTCCAATTCAATCCCCTTTTTCTTTTTTTTTCCCTGGTGTTCTTGAGACAGGGTCTCCCTGTAGCCTCAGCTGGCCTGGAACTCGCTCTGTAGACCAAGCTGGCCTTGAAGTCACAGAGATCCACCTGCCTCTGCCTCCTGAGTGCTGGGTTAAAGGAATGCACCACCACGCCCGGCTCAGTCCCATTTGAAGTGGCCTTCTCAACGCTGTTTATCACAATTCTCATATGGGTCTCTTACCTAACTGGACCACTAATTCCAGCTCCCAGCTTCTGAGTCCAATTGATATTATATTCTTCTAAAATGGAGGTTTCCTATTAAAAAAAAAGGGGGGGGGTAGGGTAGAGAATGATTCCCCTATTAAATGGCTGAAAAAGAGGTGGGGCAGGTACGGCTCAGTATCACACCTCCTAAGACAATCTGCAATGCTTTATAATTACACATTCTGTCTACATAACTTTGTCACTACTTTTTTTTTTTTTTTTTTTTTTTTTTGTCTTTTTGAGACAGGGTCTCCCTGTAGCCCCAGCTGGCCTGGAACTCACTATGTAGACCAAGGCTGGCCTTGAGCTCACAGAGATCTGCCTGCCTCTGCCTCCCAAGTAGTGCTGGAATTATAGGTGTGTGCCACCATGCCCAGCTTGTCACTACCTTCTAATAACAAGAGATTTCAGAGTAAGCTAAACTTACTTAGCCCATATATAGGCTCTATTTGAGTAAACAACCAATGCTTTTTGGAAGGTGTAGGGGAAAAGACAGTATTTCAAAATGCAGTAACTAGGGGCCTGGAAAGATGGCTCAGCAGTTAAGAACACTTGCAGAGGACCCAGGTTCAATTCCCAGCACCAGCATGGAAGCCAACAACTGTCCAAACTCCAGTTCCAGGGGATCCAATGCCCTCTTCTGACACCCACAGGTCCTGCATAACACATGTGCTCTTACATACATGGAAGCAATATACTCATACACATAAAATAAAAATGCAGTAACTGGGCTAAAACAGTAAATGAGTGATAGAAAACTTGCCTAGTATACAAGAAGCCTGAATCCAATCCCCAGCAAACCACACATATGCAAACACACACATATTACACATATCACATACACACCCCATATACAAACACACACACACACACACACACACACACTCCTCACAGAGTACAGCAACTATTAAATACCTCTTCACTCCAACAGTAGAGTGTATTGTCTGAGAGTCCAGAAAGTCAGGTCTGATATACGTAGAGGCCTATATCCTTGAACACACTGTTCAAATTATGGGGATATAAAGACAAACCTTCTGGCCTAACCCTCCACTAAACTTAAGATGATGCTCTACTTAAGAGACAGCCAAGAAAGTTCAACACAGAGACTCTGGGATTTGGACACTTGATTTTGCAGAAGGTAAGAGAGGCACAGCCAGGCTTCCTCAGTTCCAGAGCCCATTTTTCTTACGGCTCCTGTACTCTTCCTGAAACTTATCTCTGGCAGCTTTGTTGATAGCAACATAAACACTAGCTACTGTAAAAACTTCAACTAGACAAAAAAAAATTCACACACACACACCCCTTTCAACTAGGCTATGTACTCTGTTCATACTCTCGCCCAACACACCCTCTCCCAACTTCCTCTGCTTTTTTAAAAGAAAGTTTACTGAGCCAGGCATAGTGGCTGATGCCTATAATCCCAGCACTTGGGAGGAAGAGGCAGGCAGATCTGGGCGAGTTTAAGGCCAGCCTGGCCTACATAGTGAGTTCCAGGACAGCTGGGGCTACAGGGAGACCCTATCTGAGAGAGACAGACAGACAGAGATTCTTTTCTGTGTGTTTGTTTTTTGAGATTCTTATACTTGCATTGTGAAATGTGGGCAATTCTTTGCCACAAGAAAATGTTTAAAATGAATTGCAGGGGCTGGAGAGATGGCTGAATGGTTCAGGTTCAAGTCCCAGCAACCACATGACAGCTAACAACTGTACATAACTCCAGTTCCAGTGGATCCATAGCCCTCTTCTCACCTCCAAGTGCACTGCACGACAGGTGCACTTACAAGCATGCAGGAAATACACTTGAACACATAAAATAAAAAAACAAACAGTATTTTTAGATGAATTGCCAGGTGTGGCAGGACACACCTTTGATGCCAGCACTCAGAAAGAGGCAAGTGTCTGAGTTCAAGGCCAGCCTAGTCTCCATAGCAAATTCTAGGGTTACACAGTGAGACTGTCAGTTGTCAAAACAACTATTTTAGAACAATGTAACTAAACAAACTGAGAAATATGTGTGTGTACCCAAACACATATATATTTGTTGTTGTTTTTGGCTTTTTGAAATGGAGCCTCCCTGTAGTCTCAGCTGTCCTGGAACTCACTATGTAGACCAGGCTGGCCTTGAACTCACAGAGATCTGCCTGCCTCTGCCTCCAGGGTGCTGGGATTAAAGGTGTGCACCACCACGCTTGGCTGAAATGACTATTTTTTTTTTTTTTTTTTTTTTTTTTTTTAATATAGGGTTTCCCTTTTGCCCCAGCTGTCCTGGAACTCACTCTGTAGACCAGGCTGGCCTTGAACTCACAAAGATCCGCCTGCCTCTGCCTCCCAAGTGCTAGGATTAAAGGCATGCACCACCACGCCCGGTGAAATGACCATTTTTTTAATCCACAAGAAGTGAAGTAAAAACTCCGCCATCTGGCCTGGGCTCCTGCAATGCCCACCCTTCTATCCACATTGCCCAAAGCATCAGTTGATGATGATTTCACATAGCTGGCTGTGAAAATTAATGTTGCTGCTTTAGGAGGCAAGGAAGCAAAATCATGGCTCTTCCAAGTAAAAGCAGGTGAATATGAGTGAGAAGGGACAGGTTTGCCACGCTCCAAGACAATGGTCCTTGTCAGGTAGGCAGAACATGTAAATAAATATAAGGGAGAATAATCTCTGCACAGAGACACTGGAAGGGTGAGCTGAGCCCTCCACAGGACCCTGATTAACTGACCAGAAAATCACAAAAAGACAACGGAGACTAAGGGGACCAGGGAATATCAAATGGCCAAAGTGACTCTGGAGTCAACTGCAATTTTTAAAATTCTCCAAAACCACAGGAGTTGATCAGGAGAGGGTAAAAGCCTCAAGAAATCAAATTCTTTGAAAAATCTCTGCCCAAATCTTGGGTTGACAACTAAGTTAAACAGGCACGTACAGCACAGGAAAGATTTATTATTTATTTATTGGCAGGGTCTGCAGCCTCAAGGGGCACACAGGAGGCAGAAACAGGCAAACACCACAGAAATGACTGATTGATTGATTGATTGATTGATTGATTGACTGATTTATAGACAGGGCCTGTAGCCTCCAAGCTGGCTTTGAACCCGTAGTCAAGAATGATTCCTCCTCTGACTAATTTATAGACAGGGTCCATAGCCTCCAAGCTGGCTTTGAACTCCCTATGTACTCAAGAATGACTCCTCTTTCCATTGTATGGGTCCCAGGGACCCTACTTAAGAAGTCAAGCTTTGCCTCAGACCTCTTTACCTGCTGAGCCATCTTACTAGCACTGATTCAGAACTTCTGATACTCCTAAGTGCTGGGATCACAGATCTGCTACATCTGTAAACATCTGTAAACCACTACATCAGGTTTATACAGATGTTGGTGCCTGAACCCAGGGCCACATGCGTGTTAAGCAAACACTCTACCAGCCCCGTTTGGGGGGGTCACTGTAGAACACAGGGCGATATTAGCGCCTTGTAAATAAACTCGGATCCCCAGGAAATTAGGGAAGAGAACGGGGAGGAGAAAGTATAGACAGACAAGAATGAGCAATCTATTCCCTAGGAAACAAACACATCAGAAGAGATAAGGCCACTCTCCAAGGATTGCAGCCAACAACAGAAAAGCAAACTGAGGCACCTGGGGCGCGATGAAAACGTAGGTTCCTATCTCCACGTTACTTACCTTCATTCTAGCAGAGCAAAAGCTACTTTACCCAAAGAAGTTGGAGGAAATTGGACATCCCACTCCCCCGTTCTCTCCCCCCACACTCACGCAAACCTTCGCCTCTGTGCTGTCAAACGCAGTCCAAGGAATCCCAGGGAGGCTGGAGTCGCTGGAACCTCTCAACCAGTTCTCTCGATTTTTCGAGGCTGGAGCTGAGAGGAATCACAGGACAAAGCGGAAGAGGGCTGGCACCTCCCCCTTACCTTCATGGCTTTCTCCATATCGCTGTCCTCTGACGTGCTCCGCAGGGCTCCCGCAGCCAGGAATGGTGGAGAGTGCGAGGCTACCCGGTCCCCCAGCAGCTGAGCCAGCAAAGGGCTCGGAGTTCGAGCCCCTGGGACTCGGGGAGACGGGCAGCGGCCGCCCCTGGGAGCTGGCGGGGACGAGGGACCCGGCGCCGGCTCGGCTTCGGCAGGTGGCTCTAGGCCGGTGGCGGTGGCGGTGGCGGTGGCGGTGGTGGCGGTGGCGGCGGTGGTGGTGGTGGTGGTGGTGGTGGTGGTGGCGGCGGCGGCGGCGGCGGCGGCGGCGGCCCCTGGGGACGAGCCTTTGTGCTGGGCCCCGCGCAGCCGCCTCCCGGTCTCATCCCCGGCCGGGGAGGCAGGCTCCCGAGGCAGGGCGAGGCGAGGAAGGGCCCGGCTCGGGGCGCCGTGCAGAGGTTTTGAGGGGCCGCCGCTTAGGCCCGGGCTCGCCAGATCCTGAGGAAGAGCCTGCGCCGCCGCCGCCGCCGCCGGCAACGCCGCGAAGCAGAAGCCGAGCCCGCCGCCGCCGCCGCTGCTCCCACCGCCGCTTCAGCGCCACACATCGCCAGGACACCCGCGCCGGGCAGCCTCGCCAGCTGCCCGGCCGCGTCGGGCCCTGCTGGAGCTCCGGGCCGCCCCTCCCGCCGCCCGGCTCCGCGCCGCCACAGCCCCGTGCCCCCCTCGTCGCCGCCCTCCTGGCTTTCCGAAGCGCCCTCCTGCCGCGCGACTGAGGTGCAGGCGCTTGCCAGGGCCTCCCGGAGACGCGCTGCTCGCAGCACAGGTCCCCGGGCCTTCGGCTGCGAGGGCGCCACCCTAATGACGTATAAAGCGGAGCGCCAGGAGAGCCCGCGGAGGACGCCGCAGGGCGCATGTGGTACGCACGCACGTGCAAGAGGTGGTACGTTGTGTCCTCTCGGTGGGAGAGCTGAGGAGAGGGTTTACCACACCAGAAAAATTCTGTGGAGCCGGCCTCGAGGGTCCGCTGACCTTACTGGTGGAGGAATGTGGGGGCCAGATGGGCCTTGCTGTAAGCGAAATGGACTGCCTGTTCTCTCGCTGGTGAGGGGATTGACGCAGCAGACTTCTAGGGACTTCGACCCGTGCCAATTGGAATTCCTGGCTTGGAGGCTGAAAAGTTCAGGACTAGCCAATTTATGAAGCAGAGCTGGCGGTGTTAGTAAAAATATTTTAATACAAGCTTAATCACTAGGGTCAGGTAAGAGAGATGCTCAGAAGAAAGTACCCAAGTTGGATATCTGCTTTCCAAGAGAGAGGAGGGGAAAGAAAGCATGGAGATGGACTCATGAAGGAGTGAGTAGTTGTCTCAGCAGTAGCCATGTACAAACCATATCTGCCATTTGGAGGCCTTCACGTTGCATCTCTAAAGGTTACTTTTTTTTTTTTTTTTTTTTTTTTTTGGTCTTTTCAAGACAGGGTCTCCCTGTAACCCCAGCTGTCCTGGAACTCCCTCTGTAGACCAGGCTGGCCTTGAACAAAGATCCGCCTGCCTCTGCCTCCTGAGTGCTAGGATTAAAGGCGTGCGACACCACGCCCGGTGCTCTAAAGGTTACTAACAAACCGCCCCCCCCCTTTTTTTGGGTCTTTTTGAGAAAGGGACTCCCTGATGTAGCCCCAGCTGGCCGGGAACTCACAATGAGACCAGGCTGGCCTTGCTGCCTCTACCTCCCAAGTGATTAAAGGCCTGGGCCACCACACCTGGCCCCTTTCCCCCTCCTCCCTCTGTCTTTTTATTTGTTTAATTTTTATTTTTTTTAAGAATTCACAATATAAGAGCACAGTTTTCAGATCACATTAAGTTGTTCAGTTTGTCATACAATTAGGTAATTGGTCTAGGTTTCTACTTCTGCAGTTATGCTTTTATTAATTTCTCTTTCTAGGTGCCTGGGGATAGTTGCTACTTTCTTCTGTCCTTTGAATTGCTTCAAGCATTCTCTGAAGGGTTGGTTTTCCGGACATATATTCTATCATCTTGTTTATGTCATGGAAGATTTTTCTCTCTCCTTTAACTATAATTGACATTTTTGCTGGGTATAGTAACCTGGGTTGGCATCTATTGTCCTTTAACACTGGGAATGCTTTGCTCCACATTCTTCTTGCTTTCATAGTTTGCACTGAGAAGTCAGTTGTAATTCTGATGGGCTTCCCCTTATATGTAACTTGCTGTTTTTCTCTTGTGGCTTTCAGAATTTTGTCTTTGTTTTGGGTGTCTAGCATTTTAACTATGATATAGTGTGAGGAATTTCTTTTCTGATCTTGTCTGTTTGGAGTTCTATGTGTTTCTTGTATTTGTGTGAGTTTGTCTTTTTTTGATTTGGGGAAATACTCATCTATTACTCTGTTGAAGATCTGATCAATACCATTCTCTTGGGATTCTTCTCCTTCCTCTATCCCGATGATGTGGAGGTTTGATCTTTTTATAGTGTCCCACAATTCCTGGTTGTTCCACTTTTGTGTGTTTTTAAATTTTTCATAATCTTTACTTGAGGTTTTTAGCTGTTTTGTGTTATCTTCCTGGACTGATATTTGTTCTGCTTCCTCCATTCTACTTCCGAGGCTTTTTCCATTCCTTTCCTCTTGATTGGATGAGTGTTTGATTTCCTTTTTCCATTTCATCTTGTGATTTCTTTAGTATTTCCACTTCCTTTTGGAGCTTCTCAATCTCTTCCTGTAGCTCTTTGCTTCCCTGGTAGGTTTCCTTTTTTATTTCAACATGGGATCTTTTCAGTGTTTCCACTTCCTTCTGGTGTTTGTCAATTTCTCTCTCTAGGTCCTTCTTGAGTTTTCATTCTCTGTCCTTAGCTCTCTGACTTATTCTTTATATTCTTTGATTTCTTTGAATATGTCTGAAATTGTCCCTCTAAGATCTGTGTCCTGGGCCATCCCCAGGGAGATCCCTCTGTAGGAATTCCCCACAGGGTTGGTAGAGCTTGGTGTGGAATTATCCTGCACCTTTCCCATGTCCCTTCCTTGTGTCTCGGCATGTGGGTTTCCCTTTGCCTGTATGCCAATGCGAATCCCAAGTACCTCTTCACTGTGTTGAAGGCTTGCTTTGCTTGCCTCCTTCAGATGCCTTCGTTGTTTGTTTGATTGATTTTTCTCCTTGTTTATGGAGTATTGACTTGTCTAAGTTTTAGGCTTTCTATTGGAAGTCTAACTCTTCCCTTTCTGTTCTGAAGGTTCTCAAAAGAATCCACTTGGGCTGGAGAGATAGCCTAGCGGTTAAGAGCGCAGACTGCTCTTGCAGAAGACCCTGGTTCGATCCCCAGCACCCACATGGCGGCTGAGAACCATCTGTAACTCCAATTCCAGGAGAACTCCAGTTCCAGGGGAATCCAACACCCTCTTCTGACCTCCATGGCATTGCACCACACGGGTGCACAAACCTCCATGCAGACAATACATTCACACACATAAATAAATAAAATAAAAATTAAAAAATTCTAAAAAAAAAAACTTAAAAAAATTTTTTTAATTAAAAAAAAAAAAGAATCCACTTGGACACTCCCTCAGCAATTCCAGTTGGTGGGGGGGGGGGCGGGAGGGGGGAGAATATGCCTGTTTACTCTGTGCTTCAGGTGGTCCTGGGAAATCCCTAAGCTCTGAGCTTTTCTGAGACAGGGTCTCCCTTTAGTCCCAGCTGGTCTGGAGCTAGACATGAAGATCAGGCTGGCCTTGAACTCACAGATATTAGCCTGCTGCTGTGATTAAAGGCGTGTGCCACCATGCTCAGCTCCCTTTTATTAGGTTATAAAAGGGCCACGCACCCCCAGCCCCCAGATAAAAAGGCACATGAGGCTTAAGTCATGCCAGGAACATGCTTTACTTCCGTGTGAGATTACCAGCAAGGCCCGCTTGCAAGGGCCACCTGCAGACACGTGGTGGAACCAGACAGCACTGGCAGAGAGAGAGAGAGAGAGAGGTGGCGCCTGGGGCCCCACCCACTTATAGCCATGGGGTGGGGCCTCAGGTACAGAGGAAGTGGTCAGAAGATTGACAGCCTCTGGAGGAAGTGGGCATCTGTGTCCCTTGGGATTCTGGGAAGCCCAGACCTAACACCTTTCTGTCTTTTGTAAAGAGGTACTAGAGTTGACTCTGGAGGTGCTGTGGATGAAATTACATTCTGACAAACTGAAACCACTCGGATTGGACAAGGAGTTTAGTACATGTCCCTTCCCTGTGAATTGGATTTCCCATGAAACTCCTAGGAAATGCATGCTTACCACTGGAAAGGGAGAGAGGCCTTAAGCAGTTCTTCATTGTGCTGTAATTCTTGCTTCTATGCTAGCAAGAGGCTTCAATTGGATACCAGGTAAAAAGACACTTTTCTCATTCTCATGTGCCCAAGATTTCCCCTGCTTTTCTTTGATTACTAAAGTGACTCCATTTTGTTTAAGACAGCCATTTTAGAGGCCTGCTCTGTCAGGAGCTTGAGCCTGGTAAACAACTCCAGGAAATTCCAACCACTAAAATACCCCCCTTTCCTTTGTCAAGTATGTTAGCCCCTTTAACTGTTTGCTCTGGCTTCTATTAACTTGACTTGCATCCACTTGCAAAATGAACTGAGATGCTATCACAGGCTGCTGGACGTTTTATAGAAATGAGGCAGGTGGGTTTTTTGCCTATAAAAGTTGTTTCCAGGGGCTGGAGAGATGGCCTAGCGGTAAGAGCGCCGATTGCTCTTACAGGGGACCCGGGTTCGGTCCCCAGCACCCACATGGCAGCCAAGAACCGTCTGAAACTCCAATTCCAGGAGAACTCCAGTTCCAGGGGAATCCGAGACCCTCTTCTGACCTCCGCGGCATTGCGCGACACGGGTGCACAAACTTGCATGCAGACAGTACATTCATACACATACAGAAATAAATTTTTTTTTAAAAAAAAGTTGTTTCCACCTTCCTCAGGACTGCAGTCTCTTCTCCCCACCTGGAGGCTCTAGTCAGCTGGCCAGCTTCAATAATATTTAGCTGATTGACTTTGCATGGGTCTGTGTGGTCTTTTCCAGTTATCCCAAATTCTGTAACATTTGAAGGCTCCAGCGAGATACTGGGGGACCCTCAGGGACAGGCCTGACATGGGCGCTTGTGGGATGGCAGTCCTGGGTTTGAGCTGCATTGCACATGTGCGGACGGGCACACTTGACACTATGAACTGGCCCCCTCTCCCACATGCTCCTTTTCTGGGTCCACCCTACCACAGAGGTGATGCCTGATGTAGAAATCTGACATTGGCTACTGGGAAGTGATGTCATCCAAAGTGAGGGCTGCCTGACCAAACCCTATGCCCTGTTTGAATAAAGAGAATTCCTACAAGCTTTACTACCAGCCAGAGACCCCTGAGGTATTATGGAATTATTAGTATTTCAGCTAGCTTTCTGCCTTGTGCAGACACAGGGCTGGTTCTCACTATTGGTTGGGTGGTTACAAAGGCTAACAGCCTGGGGCCACCGGGTTTTGCACTTGTGGGGACTATGGAAACCAGCAGTTTCCTGGCCTGGTGTGGCTGGGGAGTTACCACCTCCCTAGCAAGGGATTTGCCAGGAAGCCATCAGCTTTGTGGGTGTATTGTTGATAGGCCAGCAGCTTCCGAGACACAGATCCAGTCACCGGGTCATCAACCTTGCAAACCCACTAGATAGCCAACAGCTCCTAGACATCGCAACACTATGAGAGTAGGAATAGGGCAAGTTTCCTAACAGACTTGGAGGCCTGCTCCTCCCCCTTTATCCTGGCCTAGACTCTACTGGACTAGGTTCCTAACACTGACCAAGATAAAGGGGCACTAGACGCCTATTGACAGGCCCTGCTGAGGAATTAGGGCTGCCACCAAGAAGTCAACTAACCTCTCAAAGGAATCTGAGGTCATCCAGGGAACTTGGGAATCTCCTGCTGGGTTTCTGGAACATCTCAGGAATGCTTACCAGGAATTCACCTCCATTGATCCCAACACTCCAGAAAATCAGCAGGGCCCCTAATGTCTTTGTAAACCATTCAGCCTCTGATTTCCATAAAAAGTTACAGAAACTAGAGGTATTTGAGGGAATGAATGGGTTGCAACTATTGGAGATAGTACAGAAGATTTTCAACAATAGAGGTACAGATAAAAAAAGATAAGAGGCTGGCTCAGGTAATGGTGGCCATTTTAAGAAAAGTTAGAAAAGAGACCAGAGATATCTCTGATGGCCAAATCAGCTTTGAGCCAGACTAGAAAAGGACCACTGTGCCTATCCCAAGGAGAAGGGACACTGGAAAACTTAGTGTGCACAGCACAGACAAGAAATGGGGGAAAGTTCTCAACTTGATGGGAACAGACTGATGGGACTGGGGCTCCTTTTTTTTTTTTTTTCTTTTTTCTAAGACAGGGTCTCCTTGTAGCCCCAGCTGTTCTGGAACTCCCTATGTAGACCAGGTTGGCCTTGAACTCAGAGATCCGCCTGCCTCTGCCTCCCGAGCTTAAAGACGTTTCTTAGCCTCCGAGTGGGTGCTGGGAGTCAAACCCAGGTCCTCTGCAAGAGTAGTCAGTGCTCTTAACCACTGAGCCACCTCTCCAACCCCAAGGGGCTCCATTTTAATGAGCCTCCAGGAGCCCATGGTCACCAAAAATATTGGGGGTTGAGCCGGGCGTGGTGGTGCACGCCTTTAATCCTAGCACTTGGGAGGCAGAGTCAGGCGGATCTTTGTGAGTTCAAGGCCAGCCTGGTCTACAGAGTGAGTTCCAGGACAGCTGGGACTACAGGGAGACCCTGTCTCGAAAAGACCAAAAAAAGAAAAAATTGGGGGCAAGATACTCCAGTTCTTGTTGATATGTGGGTTGCTGATTTGGAGTTAACCCCTGAATCTGCTTGCCAAAAGAAGGACCATCCAAAGAGCCACTGGAACTGGAACTTATGCCTGGACCACCATGAATGAAGTGAATCTTGAACAAGGTACCATTACCCACTCTCCTTGTTATGCCAGACTGCTGTTACACACACACACACCCATTGGCAGAGATTTGTTGAGAAAACATTACCTTTAGAGAATCCGAAGCCACCCTGGACCTAAAGAATCCATGCCCAACTATCATGATGACCTGTTCTCTGTCATAAGAATGTAAGATATTAGGAGAACCCAAAATACTGGGAGCCAGTGATTCCCTTCCTCACTGAACTAATACAATTCCCAGGGGTGTCCTACATCAGCCACTGGTGGTAAGTCAACTCTTGAGTTCAGCTTCACCAATAAGAGTGAAGCAATACACAATCTTGAGAGAAGCCAAGGTCAGCATTAGAAAACACATTAACTGTCTCAGGGATGCTGGGAATCTTAATTCCTTGCCACTCCTGGAATACTCCACTGCCCCCTATTGTTAAACTAGGCACTAAGGACTGTCACCCTGTCCAGGACTTAAGGGAAGTCAACAAGAGAGTGGATACCATCCACCCAACTGTGCTTAACCCCTATATTCTGCTCAGCCTGTTAAATCTGGAGAAAACTCTGTACACAGTCCTGGACCTAAAGGATGCCTTTTTTTCTTAGTCCCAGCTGGTCTGGAGCTCACTCTGTAGACCAAGCTGGCCTTAAACTCACAGAGATCCACCTGCCTCTGCCTCTGCCTCCCAAGTGCTGGAACTAAAGGCATGCACCACCATGCCAGGCACTAAACACAGTTCTTAACCACCATGTGGGTACTGGGAATCAAACCCAGATCCAGTCAGTGCTCTTAACTGCTGGGCCATCTCTCCAGCCCCTTAAGGGATGCTTTCTTTGCCTTGCTTCTGGCCCCCATGAGTCACCCCATCTTTGTCTTTGAGTGGACTGACCCTGAAGAAGGGTTTAATGGTCTGTTGGCCTGGACCAGGCTGCTGGAAGGGTTCAAGAATTATCCTACCTTGTTAGGTGAGGCCCTCAGTGCAGATCTGCTGAAGTACTGCCAGGGGCAACTGAATGTCACCCTTCTGTAGTATGTAGATGCCCTCTTCATCGCTGCTTCCACCCAGGAAGAATGTTGGCAAGCCACTGAAGAGATATTTGAAACTCTTCAATGACTCAGGTATCGAGTATCCACCAAGAAAGCCCAGCTATGCTCCAGTAAGTTAACCTACCTGGGGTCCTGCTTGTAGGGCAGAAACAGGACCTTATCCCTGAACAGGATTCAAGCCATTCTGGGCATTCCTGAGCCTCAGGACAAGAGACAGGTGAGTTCCTGGAACAGTTGGGTTGGGTATGGCAGATTATGGATACCCAATTTTGCAGAAATAGCATAACTATTGTATCAGAGCTTGGAGGAAATGGAACCCTAAGCTGGGAGGACAAGGAAAAAGAGGACTTTCAAAAACTTAAGCATTAGGGGCTGGAGAGATGGCTCAGCGGTTAAGAGCGCCGACTGCCCTTGCAGAGGACCCGGATTCGATTCCCAGCACCCACATGGCGGCTAAGAACTGTCTTTAACTCCTGTTCCAGGAGAATCCGATGCCCTCTTCTGACCTCCACGGCATTGCATGACACGGTGCACCAACCTACATGCAGACGGTACACTCATACACATAAAAATTATAATAAAAACTTAAGCATTAATCTCAACCCTGGCCTTGGGACTACCTGATATCACCAAGCCTTTCCATTTGTTCATGGGTGAATGCAGAGGAGTGGCTAAGGGTGTCTTGAGAAGACCTGTGGCCTACCTGTCCAAACATCTGGACCTTGTCACAGCAGGATGGCCAGCCTTCAAAGTAAGCATTGGCCTTTTCCAAGGACAGCTACCTAGATATCCTACTCACAACCTTTTAAAAAAATGTTTCAGGGGTTGGGGTGTAGCTCATTGGTGGCATACTTGCGTAACATCTGTGAGATCTGAGTTCACTCCCCAGCACTGAAAAAAAAATTGGTTTTAGATTTTTTAATTTTTTTTTTTTTTTTGTCTTTTCAAAGCAGGGTCTCCCTGTAGCCCCAGCTGCCCTGGAACTCACTCTGTAGAGCAGGCTGGCCTTGAACTCACAAAGATCTGCCTGCCTCTGCCTCCCGAGTGCTAGGATTAAAGGCGTGCGCCACCACGCCCAGCACTATTTATTTTCTATGTGTATGAATGTACTGTCTGCATGTAGGTTTATGCACCCATGTCATGCAATGCTGCGGAGGTCAAAAGAGGCTGTCAGATTCCCCTGGAACTGGAGTTCTCCTGGAATTGGAGTTACAGATGGTTCTCAGCCGCCATGTGGGTGCTGGGAATCCAACCCAGGTCCTCTGCAAGAGCAGTCGGCGCTCTTAACCGCTAGGCTATCTCTCCAGCCCCAGGTTTTAGATTTTTTTTTAAATGTGTAACAAAATTTGCCATGCTGAGTGTAAAGGTCCAGGTCAGTACTGGTAAGTGCATGCTTATTGTTGTGCAGCCCAACCTCTACAACCCATTTGAAACTCTAGTACCATTAAACAATTCTACTTGGTAATCTTGTGAAGCCCAGATGAAAAGTGGAGGCTGAAAGGCACAGTTCCCAAAGAATTACAGTGTCTCATTTCACAACCTGTTTTCTCACCACTGAGAAAGAGGCTTCTGCCTTAATACAGGGCTAGGGCTGGAGAGATGGCTCAGCACTTAAGAGCACTGACTGCTTTTGCAGAAGACCTGAGTTTGCTTCCCAGCACCCACACTGTGACTAACTCCAGTTCCAAGGGATCCAGTGCCCTCTTCTGGCCTCTGTAGGCAGTGTATCCACAGGTGCCCACAAGCCACTTAGCACAGGTGTCACCATCTCAGCATATATTTATCCCCATCAGTGTGCTAGGTGCTGCCCTAGTACTGAGGGTACCCTGCTCCTTCCTCTCATGGAGCTCACATTCCAATTAGAAGAGATATACAAGTGGGCTGGAGAGATGGTTCAGCAGTAAAGAGCATTGACTGCTCTTGCAGAGGACCTGGGTTCAATTCCCAGCACCCACATGGTGGCTGAGTGCCAGGCATGGTGGCGCACACCTTTAATCCCAGCACTTGGGAGGCAGAGACAGTCGGATATCTGTGAGTTCAAGGCCAGCCTGGTCTACAGAGCAAGCTCCAGGCCAGCCAGGACTAAAGGGAGGGAGATCCTGTCTGAAAAAGACAAAAAAAAGTGCATGGGTGTATTCTTTTCCTCTTCTATGTGACCTCAAGCTTTCAATTTCCCTGCTTCTCAACCTGAGTGCTGAGATTTTAGATATGCACCCCACTCCTGGTCTTATGTGGTGCCGGGTATCAAACCCATAGCTTTGTACATTGCTAAATAAGTGTTCTACCAACTGAGATGTGCCCTATACCAACAGATGTTTTAAACTTTTTTTTTTCTGTATGTGTATGAATGTACTGTCTGCATGTAGGTCTGTGCACCCATGTCCTGCAATGCTGCGGAGGTCAGAAGAGGGTGTTGGATTCCCCTGGAACTGGAGTTCTCCTGGAATTGGAGTTTCAGACAGTTCTCAGCCACCATGTGGGTGCTGGGGATGGAATCTGGATCCTCTATAAGAGCAGTCGGCGCTCTTAACTGCTAAGCCATCTCTCCAGCCTGCTCCACGTTCTTCTTGCTTTCATAGTTTGCACTGAGAAGTCAGTTGTAATTCTGATATGTTTCCCTTTATAGGTCATGTTCTAGTTTCTCTTAACTGTTGTGACAAAACACTCTGACCGACACGAACTTGGGGAGGAAAGGGTTTATTCAGCTTACATCTCCTGGGTCACAGTTCATCACTTAGGGAGCCCAAAGCAAGAACTCAGGGCAGGAACCTGGAGGCAGAAGCTGAAGCACAAGACACGGAGGAATGCTGTTCACTGGATTGCTCCCCTGGCTCATGCCCAGCCTGACTTCTTATACAGTACACAACAACCTGCCCAGGGTGGCACCACCCATAGTGGGCTGGGCCCTCCCACATTGCTCAACAATCAAGACAATACTCCACAAACGTGGCCACAGGCCAATCCAATGGAGCCAATTCCCCAATTGAGGTTCCCTCAACCCAGGTGTGTCAAGTTGACACTAAAGCTATCCAGCACAATTGACCCCTTGTCAATTTGACATACAAAGCACCTCACTATTAAACCACCACCTTTCCAGTTCTTATCCCCAAAGTATGATGTTAACATTAATCACAACCTAAGACAGTACAACTTTAAAAGACCCACAGTCCTTAAAATGTCCAAACACTTAAAAGTTCACAGTCTAGGGGCTGGAGAGATAGCCTAGCAGTTAAGAGCACTGACTGCTCTTGCAGAGGACCCAGGTTCGATCCCCAGCACCCACATGGCGGCTAAGAACCGTCTGTAACTCCAATTCCAGGAGAACTCCAGTTCCAGGGTAATCTGAGATCCTCTTCTGACCTCCGCAGCATTGCAGGACATGGGTGCACAGACCTACATGCAGACAGTACATTCATACACATACAGAAATAAATAAAAATTTAAAAAAAGTTCACAGTCTATTAAAAGTCTCTTAACTGTGGGCTGCTGTAAAATCCAAAACAAGTACTGTCTTATTTCAAAGGGAAGAATCAGGCACACTCAAACAAACCCTAAGTCCAGCAAAGTAGCTCAAGGCTGGACAACTAGGATTCACTCATTATCTTCTGGGCTCCAAAGGGTTTTGGCAGCTCCCCCTCTCTGACTCTGCCATCTCTGGCACACACAGCTCATCTAGAAGGGGCCGACTCCATTTCATACCTGCTGCTGCTCTTGGTGGTCGTCCCATGGTCCTGGCATCTCCAAAAAGCTGGGGTCACCACTGAAACTGAGGCAGCACCTTCACCAATGGTCTCTTCTGACCTCTCCTGGTGCAAAGCCTCAGCTTTTCTCCATGACCCCTGAAATCCTGGGGGTCTTCACTGCAACTGAGGTGCACTTCCACCAATGGTCTTTCCTGACCTCTCACAGTGCCAAGCCTCGGCTGCTCTCTGTGACCCCCTCAAATTTCAACACCAGAACCATATAGGAGACTCTTACACACTACCAAGTCCTGCTTCTGGCTTGAGATGGAGGCTCAGGCCCCTTCTGGAACATAGCTTCTGTGTGCTGTCCCTGAAGAAATTCTTCCCAGAAGATTTCACCACAGTGATTCTGGTCTCTTGTTCCTTACAGCTGATTTTTCAGCCCCAGCTAACCAGCATCAGTTGTCCCAGTACAACAAAAATTTCACTTCAGGTTCTGGTCTCTTGTTACTTACAGCTGATTCTTCAGCCCCAGCTGACCAGAACCCACAGATTACACAGTCCTGATGATCTCTGCTCCCCTTTGAAACTAGAAACTTCACAAGCCAGGCCTCCATCTTCTACAACTCCTTCAGCAAAACTGCTCCAAGCTCCACAGCAACAATCTTTAGGCATTCAATGATCTTCCCAGCCCAAAGTTCCAAACGCCTCCACAATCCTTCCCCAAAACACCAAGGTCAGGTCTGTCACAGCAATACCCCACTCTTCTGGTACCAATTTCTGTCCTAGTTTGTCTTCCATTGCTGTGACAAAACACTCTGACCGACACCAACTTGGGGAGGAAAGGGTTTATTCAGCTTACATCTCCTGGGTCACAGTTCATCACTCAGGGAGCCCAAGGCAGGAACTCAGGGCAGGAACCTGGAGGCAGGAGCTGAAGCACAAGCCATGGAGGAATGCTGTTCACTGGATTGCTCCCCTGGCTCATGCCCAGCCTGACCTCTTAAACAGTACACAACAACCTGCCCAGGGTGGCACCACCCATAGTGGGCTGGGCCCTCCCACATTGCTCAACAATCAAGACAATACTCCACAAATGTGGCCACAGGCCAATCCAATGGAGCCAATTCCCCAATTGAGGCTCCTTCAACCCAGGTGTGTCAAGTTGACACTAAAGCTATCCAGCACAGGTCACTTGTTGTTTTTCTCTTATAACTTTAAGGATTTTGTCTTTGTTTTGGGTGTCTAGCATTTTAACTATGATGTGGCGTGGAGAGTTTCTTTTCTGATCTTGTCTGTTTGGAGTTCTATGTGCTTCTTGTATTTGTATTGGTTTGTCTTTTTTTTAGTTTGGGGAAATTTTCATCTATTATTCTGTTGAAGATGTGATTAATACCATTCTCTTGGGATTCTTCTCCTTCCTCTATTCCTATGATGCGGAGGTTTGATCTTTTCATAGTGTCCCATAGTTCCTGGTTGTTCTGCTTTTGTGTATTTTTAAATTTTTCATAATCTTTACTTGAGGTTTTTAGTTCTGTGTCATCTTTCAGGTCTGATATTCTTTGTTCTGCTTCCTCCATTCTGCTTCTGAGGCTTTTTCCAATCCTTTCCTCTTGATTGGATGAGTGTTTGATTTCTTTTTTCATTTCCTCTTCTGATTTCTTTAGTATTTCCACTTCCTTTTGGAGCTTCTCAATCCCTTCCTGTAGCTCTTTGCTTCCCTGGTTGGTTTCCTTATCTTTTTCTTTTTTTTTTTTGGTCTTTTCGAGTCAGGGTCTCCCTGTAGCCCCAGCTGTCCTGGAACTCACTCTGTAGACCAGGCTGGACTTGAACTCACAAAGATCCACCTGCCTCTGCCTCCCAAGTGCTAGGATTAAAGGCGTGCGCCACCACATCCGGTTTCCTTATCTTTTTCAACATGGAATCTTTTCAGTGTTTCCACTTCCTTCTTGAGTTCTTCATTCTCTTTTCTTAATTCTTTGATTTGCTCTTTATAATCTTGCATTTCTTTAAGTATGTTCATGATTGTGTTTCTGATATCTGTGTCCTGGGCCATCCCCAGGAGGATCCCACTGTAGGAATCTTCCACAGGGTTGGTAGAGCTTGGTGTGGGATTATCCAGCACCTTTCCCATATGGTCTCTTCTTCATGTTCCTGGCATATGGGCTTCTCCTTGCCTGTATGCCAATGTGAGTCCCAAATGCCTCTTCACTGTGTTGAAGGCTTGCTTTGCTTTCCTCCTTCAGATGCCTTTGTAATCCAGTTGGCAGGGGGGGTGCTCTTTAGCCCATGCCCCGGTACCTGCACTTCAGGTGGTCTTGGGAGATCTCCAATCTCAAGACTCACACAACCCCACCTTTTATACCAGCTGGGAGGATAACTCTGCCCCCAAAGCCACAAAAGCCAATTAAGCCAAAGGCAACTAGATTAACTAGATTAAGTCAAACAACAATCCACCTTGCTGAAGCACCCAGCTCCTACCTACCTACCTGTGCTTCAGGAGGTCTTGGGAGATCTCCCCCAAACTGTGGTTCTAGAGAGTCTTCACTTTGCCTTTGGGACCACGGGAGGGGGTATGGGGCACCGCAAGTGTGCATACCTCCCAGAAGGAATTTTAGCAACAGAAGGGCAGTTTTCCATACACACACACACACACACACACACACACACACGAAGGCCAAGATGTGTCAGATTTGAAGGGTGTGGCTACAAGCCAAGGGACAAAGTCTACCAACAGTCACTAGAAATTGGAAGAGGCAAAAATAGAATCTCCCATAGAGCCTCTGGTACTCTGTTCACACCTTGATATAGTCCAGCAATGCTGATTCCAGAGTTTAGCTTCTAGAACATGAGAAGATAAGTGATTTCTATTTTATTTTGACTTTTATATCAGTTGGATGAGTGAGTTGGTGGGTATTTGCATGCCATGGCAAGTGTATGTCCCATGGAGGTCTAAGGACAACTTTTTGGAGTCAGTTCTCTCCTTTTTAATATATGTCTCTAGGATTCCCCAGAACTCGCATAGTGGAAAGAGAGAACCATCTGCAAATTGTCCTCAGACTTCTACATGGTGTACACAAGCATACACATACACAAAACAAATAGATATATACTAATAAAAAATATCCTGCATAACTCAGCAAAGTTTCAAATCCATGGAAGAATTATATGTGCGTGTGTGTGCGCATGCGCATGTGTATGTGCGCGCGAAGTCTGTAGTAGCCAGTATGCTGAGAATTACGCATGTGCAGAACTTGTCCCTCATCAACCTGGGCCAATCACAAGTGGGAATGCGAATAGTACATAACCCTAACCCTGCCCCCAATAAATGAGTCCATGACAGCTCTCCCTCTGCATTCACCCGACTCCCAGGGTCTGTGTCTTGACTCTGTGCCTCTCACCCCCTTTCCTTTGGTTGGACCCCAAAATTCCCCAGCAGGCCTGGGGAATTGTCTATAGAAGTCAAATAAAAAAACAGATATTTTCATTTGTTCCAGCCATTTTCTTCATTTATGTCATTGTAATCATTTTCTCAAATTCTCTTCATTAGAGTTACATATGCCTGAGCTAGGCCACAGGCCTTTTGGGAATCACAGCAATTGGGAAGCAAAGACAGGAGTATCTTGTTCTAATTACTTTTTGTCCAACTTGACACAAACTTGAGTCACCTGGGAAGAGTGCCCCAATCAGATTGGCCTGTGGCGATATCTGTGGGGCATTTTCTCTTCTTTCTAGTTGATCTTGGGAGTTCAGCCCACTGTGGGTGGCACCATCCCTGGGCGGATGGACCTGATCTATATAAGAAGGGTAGCTGAGCAAGCCAGTAAGCAGCAGTCCTCTATGGTCTCTGCTTTGGTTCCTGCCTCCAGGTTCTTGCTTGAATTCCTGCCCTAACTTCTCTCAGTGTTAATTGTGACCTGGGAATTATAAACTGAAATTAAATAAATCCTTTCCTCCCCAAGTTGCTTTTTGGTTATGGTATTTATCACAGAAACAGAAAGTTAATTAGAACAGATCCCAAGTTAAAGGTCATAGTCAGTTTGATGTCAGCTATATAGTGAGTTTAAGGTCAGCCTGAGGCCAGTCTATAAAGACTCTGCCTCAAAAAGAAAAAAAAAAAAAAAAAGCCAGGTGTGGTGGTGCACGCCTTTAAGCCCAGCACTTGGAGGGCAGAAGTAGGCAGATCTCTGTGAGTTCAAGGCCAGCCTGGTCTACAGAGTGAGCTCCAGGCCAGCTGGGACTAAAGGGAGACCCTGTCTCAAAAAGACAAAAATAAATTAATGTCTGAAAAGATTTCTAAGTGGTTAAGAGCACTTGCATTTACAGAGGGCTAGGTTCAGTTCCCAGCACCCACATGGTAGGTCATAACTGTAAGTTCCCAGCACCCACATGGTAGGTCATAACTGTAACTCCAGTTTCAGGGAATGCTCCCCCTCCTCAGGCAGCAGTCATGTACATGGTACACATATCTACATGCAGGCAAACACATAATATAAAAAGATAAAACATTTTTAAATTATGAATTAGATGGCTCATCAGTTAAGAGGACTTATTTTATTTTTTGGTCTTTTCCCTGTAGCCCCAGCTATTCTGGAACTCCCTCTGTACAGCAAGCAGGCTGGCCTTGAACTCACAAAGATCTGCCTGCCTCTGCCTCACAAGTGCTAGGATTAAAGGCATGCACCACCACGCCCAGCATAAGGATTTATTATTTTTGCAGAGGACCTGGGTGTGGTGCCCAACATCCATGTGTGGTGGCTCACAACTGCCTGTAACTCCAGCTCCAGGGGGATCCAATGCCTCTAGCTTCCACAGGCACCTGCAGTTACACACACACACACACACACACACACACACACACACACACACAAATATAATTAAAATTTAAAAATAAACTAAAGATGTACTAAAAGGTTGTGTAGACATATTTTGACCATTCAAATTCTGTTTCATCTCTTTGATATAACCCTCTTTTTTTCCTTTTCATTTCATATGAGTTTTTTTTTTATGTGTATGAACGTACTGTCTGCATGCAGGTCTGTGCACCCGTGTCGTGCAATGCCGCGGAGGTCAGAAGAGGGTGTCGGATTCCCCTGGAACTGGCGTTCTCCTGGAATTGGAGTTTCAGATGGTTTTCAGCCACTATGTGGGTGCTGGGGATCGAACCCGGGTCCTCTGCAAGAGCAGTCGGTGCTCTTAACCACTAGGCCATCTCTCCAGCCCATGAATTTTGTTTTTGAGACAAGGTCTTTGTATCCTAGGCTGGTCAGGAACTCACTATGTATCCTAGCCTGGCCTTAAACTCAAGGTAATCCTTCTCTTTTGGGGCTGGAGAGATGGCCTAGTGGTTAAGAGTGCCAACTGCTCTTGCGGAGGACCTGGGTTCAATCCCCAGCACCCACATGGTGGCTGAGAACCATCTATAACTCCAGTTCCAGGGGAATCTGACACCCTCTTCTGACCTCCACAGCATTGCATGACACGGGTGCACAGACCTACATGCAGACAGTACATTCATACACATAAAAAATAAATAAAAATTAAAAATTTTTTTAATTTATAAAAAATAATTTTAAAGAAGTGGAAAATGTAGAAAAGTACAGTGCTGGAAATACAACCCACTGCACTCTCACTGCTTGTCTTAGGAGCTCTTCTCATTGCTGTGACAAACTGACAAAAAATAAATAAAAATTTAAAATCCTTCTGTTTCAGCCTCCAAATTGCTGAAATTATAGGCACGAGCCACCACACTCAGCCTTTTCTATTTTTGGTACTAGAAATGGAACCAAGAGCCATGTACATGCTAGGGAAGCTCTCTAATGCTGAGCTCTACCACAGCTGACAAAAATCTGTTTAGGCCACCATGTTTGTGGAGCTTTGTTACTGGGGCCACAGAAAATATATGCATTCTCATTAAAACTTCCTTGTAATACAGTTTAGGAGGCAGGGAACAGTCACACCTTAGGAGCCTGTCATTGGTCTAAAAGGCATGCTAAGAGTTTTTTAATTGCCTTTTACATTTATTTATATTATTTGTGTCTGTGCATTATGTGTCCATGTGTGCTTGCACACACACACACATGCCAGGATGCACATGTGGAGGTCAGAGGACACTTGCATTAATAAGTTCTCTCCTTTCTACCCTTTGGATCCCAGGCATCAAACTCAAGTCATTAGGTTTGGCTTCAAGTACCTTTTCTTTTCTTTTTTTTTTTTTTTTAAAGATTTTTTTTTAATTATTTCTGTATGTGTATGAATGTACTGTCTGCATGCAGGTCTGTGCACCTGTGTCGTGTAATGCTGCGGAGGTCAGAAGAGGGTGTCGGATTCCCCTGGAACTGGAGTTCTCCTGGAATTGGAGTTTCAGACGGTTCTCGGCCACCATTTGGGTGCTGGGGATCGAACCCGGGTCCTCTGCAAGAGTGGTTGGCGCTCTTAATTGCTAGGCCATCTCTCCAGCCCTCAAGTACCTTTTCATATCACTGTCCCACATGCTGAGATTTTTTTTTCTAGATTCTTAGAACTCCAAAATAAAACTAAAATAAAATAGAAAGTGGGAGTCCACCATAGCTAAGGTAGAGTTGGAGATGAAATAATAGGTCATGGGTAACACCATTACTAAGTGAAATGAGCCAGACCCCAAAGGACAAACACCCCACTTATAGGATGGGCAATGGAAGGGCAGACAGCAGAGTGACAACTGCCAGTCTGAACCACAAACAAGGCAGAATCCCACTGAGACCATAAGATAGTGAGGTGGTAGTGGACATGAACAAAGGACACTGGTGTGTGTGTTGTGTGTGTGTTGTGTGTGTGTGTGTGTGTGTGTGTGTGTGTGTGTATGACCTGGTAAGCCACTTTGTTTATGTCAACTCAGAGACAGGGAGGAGAGAAAGGAAAGACAAGAGTAGATTCTAGCAAAGCTATGAGAGGTGAGGATCAACCTCCTAGTGTTTTGTTGTTCGGGGGTCCTAACTCCATAGGCCCCTGACAGGCACAGCTGGCCTGCCTCAGCCAGCCCTAGGCCTTCCTGAGCACTTGTTCAGGTCTCTGACTGCATGAAGACCCCCTCCCAGCCCCTCACTCTGCCTCCTCCAAAACCCAGCTCACCTCTGATTTGGGCACTGATGAGTCAGAACAGAGCATTTGCCTTCTGCATATTCCCTCCTGCTGACAATTATGGAACAAAACTTGGTTTCACTGCTTAACTTTTGTCTGGATAGCTGACTTTGGCAGCTGAGAGGGGAAGATGGAGAGTCTATTCAGTGAGGACATTGAAAGGTGGCATGTGATACAGAAGTGGTGACAGCCACATAACACTGTGCTTAATGCCACAGGCTGTTCACTTCAAAATGGTTGAAATGGTCCACTTTCTCTTAGGTATACTTTATTTTAGTAACTGACAAAGCACACACTGTTCAGTTGGTTGACCTTGGTGATAGAGATGGAATTCATGCAATTAATAAAACTATCTTGAAATGCACCCACATGCAAATAAGCACAAGAGAATCTGGGGCCATCTTGAATGGATAGGAGACAGTGTCAGGAAGTACAGACAGATGACCCAGAGATTGCTGGGCTGTCCAGTGGCCACAGCCCAGTTGCCTTCCTCCATGTCAGCTCTGTCTGTACTACGGCTCCATCTAGCCTGTGATTTCTATTTGCCACATGACCTTTCTGCTCCTGGCTGCGCCTTCTGCCTTATCCTGCTCAATGTCCAGTTCTACACTTTCAGGATCTTCTATGGATCCAGATTGTTCAAGCGTCCACCCTGCCCTGGTGGACCGGGGCAGAATATGTGCTAGGCCAGGGCAGGGAACAGGACCCTAGGCACATCCCCCAGAAAGACTGGTGGGGAAGACAATTACAAAGGGTCTAATCTAGATGAACCCCTAAAAGTTACTGGCAGGCTGTAAGGAGGCAGAGTAGGACAAGGGGCTGGTGGCTGCATTGCAGGATAAGTCTGTAGTATTGTCTCCCTCCCCCACAGGTTTCCTGTCAGTGTGGATCAAATTCCCCAAATTTGTTACTTGAACTGTGGTTATGGAAGACAGAATCCTAAATAAGAATTCAAGCACAACACTAGGTGGTTGTGATGGTTAATCCTGTTAATCCTGGGTGTCAACTTGACTGGATTTGGGATGAACAAATATGACAAAGACATCTTCAGATTGGATTATCTCAATCCAGATGACTAAATGTGGGCATTACCTTCTGATGGCAGCCCATATAAAAGACCATGGCAGAAGGGAGCTGGTCCTTTTTCTGATGCTTGCCTTCTATCTCACTGGTGAGTTCATCTTACTGCTGTGATCAACTCTTTGGATCCCAGCATAAACTGAAGACGGGCAGATCTCCTGGAATCCATCAGGCTTTCAGCACCAGATTGGGACTACTAAAACATCTAGCCTTGTGGACTGAGCAACTACCTAGATTCTCAGCCTCTCCATGTAGTACAGCTATTGTTGGACTACTCGGACTATCCCATGAGCAAATCAATAAATCTGTGTGTGTGTGTGTGTATATATATATATATATATATATATATATATATTTATTTATGT
>VZQC01001459.1:1391682-1432208 GCA_009823505.1 Rhizomys pruinosus
TGTGTGTGTGTGTGTGTGTGTGTGTGTGTGTGTGTGTGTGTGTGTGTGTTTTCGACACAGGGTCTCCCTGTAGTCCCAGCTGTCCTGGAACTTGCTCTGTAGACCAGGCTGGTCTGGTCTACACAAAGATCCACCTGCCTCTGCCTCCCGAGTGCTAGGATTAAAGGCGTACGCCACTACGCACGGCTTTATATTTATATTTTATTGATTTTTTTACCACGTGTGTGCTTTTCCTTTTAAAGAAAGGTTAACAGGGGCTGGAGAGACGACCTAGCAGTTAAGAGCACCGACTGCTCTTGCAAAGGACCTGGGTTTGATCCTCAGCACCCACATGGCAGCTAAGAACCGTCTTTGACTCCAGTTCCCGGGAAATCCGACGCCCTCTTCTGACCTCCGTGGCATTGCATGACAAGGGTGCACAAACCTACATGCAGATAGTACATTCATATACATACAAAAATAAATAAAATGAAAAAAGAAGGGTTAACAAAATCAATATAATAGACACATATGTTTATTTTTATTTATTTATTTATTTTGGTCTTTTCGAGACAGGGTCTCTATGTAGCCCCAGCTGTCCTGGAACTCACTCTGTAGACCAGGCTGGCCTTGAACTCACAAAGATCCGCCTGCCTCTGCCTCCCAAGTGCTAGGATTAAAGGCATGCGCCACCACACCTGGCTGACACATGTTTATCATCTTTCACAAAATAGCCGAAGGTAGTCGGCAGTGGCTGGAGGGCATGTGAAGTCCAGAGAAACTCCTCATTCCAGCACCATGGCCAGCTCTGTCTCAAAGGATACCTGGGAATAGATTTATGGGGAGACTCTCATTCCTAATTCCCACCCAGCACTTCCACTATCACACATATTTCCAAAACGCCTTCATCACCCTAAACAACACCTCATACCGATTTAGTAAATGCCTCCCCGTTTGCCCCATCTCTGAGCTCTGGCTTCTGTTCTCTCTAGTATACCTGCCTCCTATGGACTGTTCATCTAAATTGTGCCATGCAATGTGTACCCTTTTCCATTTGGCTTGTTTCACTTGGCATTATGTCTTCAAGTTCATCCATAACATGGTGCTTAAAAATATTTTATTGTTGGGGCTGGAGAGATGGCTCAGTGGTTGGGAGTACCAATTGCTCTTGCAGAGGACCCAGGTTTGATTCCCAGCACCCACGTGGTGGCTGAGAACCATCTTTAACTCCAGTTCCAGGGGAATCCAATGCCCTCTTCTGACCTCTGCAGCATTGCACGACACGGGTGTACTGACCTACATGCAGACAGCACACTCATACACATATAAAAAAAATTTTTTTTAATTTTATTGTTAAGGCCAGTTGTCGTGGCACACACCTTTAATCCTAGCACTCAGGAGGCAGAGGCAGGCGGATCTCTGTGAGTTCAAGGCCAGCCTGGTCTACAGAGTAAGTTCCAGGCCATCTGGGGCTATAAGGAAACCCTGTCTGAAAAAGACAAAAAAAGGTATTATCTAGAGAGATTACCCATGCTTGCCACTCTTGCCGAAGACCCAAATTCTGTTCCCAGTAGCCACCTGAGGCAGTTCACCATCACCTGCAACTCTAGCTGCAGCGGTATCCAATGCCTCTGGCTTCCTGAGGTACCTACATTCACATGCACAGACACACAGACACACACATAGAGACACACACAATTTAAAAAAAAGTTTTGTTTAAATTTGTATTCTAGTTTATTTTGTGTGTTTTCACACATGCATGTGCATATACACACATGTGGATACAGCAATGTTATGGTACACACGTGACAGAGGACAATGTGCAGGAGTTGATTCTTTCCTTCCACCTTTACATGGTTTCCAGGGATTAAACCCAGGTCTGCCAGATTTGTGTGATAAGAGCCTTTGCCTGCTGAACCATCTTGCTGGCTCTGTTTCTTTTCTTTTTTTTTAAGATACAAAGAAATGTCTTTTAAAGGAATTTTTGGCATACTTACAATTTTATCACTCATGCCAAGTGTGGTGGTGCACACCTTTAATCCCAGCACTCGGGAAGCAAAAGCAAGTGGATCTCTGTGAATTTAAGGCCAGCTTGGTCTACATCATAAGTTCTAGGACAACTGGGGCTTTGGGTGACCCTGTCTCAAAAAAGACAAAAATAAAAAGGCAACCCTTTTATCACTTATTAAATATAAAAGCAAGGCTGGGGATGTGGCTCAGTTGCTATAGTACCTGCCTAGGAAGGAGGAATCTCTGGGTTTGATCCCCAGCACTACACAAACTGACTGGGCCTGGTAATTTATGCCTATAATCTCAGTATTAGGGAGGCAGAGTTGATAGAAGTTCAAGGTCATTCTTGACTACATAGGGAGTTTGAGGCCAGTCTAAATTATGTGAAACCCTGACTTGAAAGAAAAAAAAGGAAGGGCCAGCAAGATGGCTCAGTGAATAGAGGTACTCAGTGAATAAAGGTACTCAGTGAATAAAGGTACTCAGTGAATAAAGGTATTCAGTGAATAAAGGTACTCAGTGAATAAAGGTACTCAGTGAATAAAGGTACTCAGTGAATAAAGGTACTCAGTGCATAAAGGTATTCAGTGAATAAAGGTACTCAGTGAATAAAGGTACTCAGTGAATAAAGGTACTCAGTGAATAAAGGTACTTGCCTCTAGGCTCGAGGATCTGAATCCATTTGAGTTCAATCCCTAGGACCCACAAGGTGGAAGGGAAGTTCTCCTCATATATACATATGTGCACACACACACACATGCGTACATGCATGCATGTTAAAAAAAGAGACAAGGCTGGTCATAGAGGCTTTTAATCACAACACTTGTGAGGCAGAGGCAGATGGATCTCTGTGATTTCAAGGCCAGCTTGGTCTACATAGTGAGTTCCAGGACCGCTGGGGCTACAGGGAGATCCTGTCTCAAAAAAGACCAAAACAACAACAACAACAACAACAAAAAGACAGAGCAGAGTCGCACACTAGTGAAATGGATGGCTTCCACTTCCCAGTGCTCTCACAGCCACAGCCTCTCTCTCATGGCTAACTAGTACTCTACTTTGTGACTAGGCCACATTTTGTTGATTCATTCGTCCATTGATGGACACAGGCTCACCGTCTCCACTCTTTGGCAGTAGTGAATAGTGCTGCTGTGTACATTCATGCACAAGTTTGTACTGGAGTCTTTGTTTTCTTTTTTTAAATGTTTTTATTTGTGTGTGTGGGTGCACGTGGGCACAAGCATGCCATGGCACATATATGAAGATCAGAAGACAACTCGTAACATGTGATGGTGGTCGGTTCTCCCCTACCACCACGTGGGTTCTGGGTATTGAATTCAGATTTTCCTGCTTGGCAGCACTCACCTTTACTACTGGGCAGTCTGACTGGCCCAATTTTCAGTTCCTTTATTTGTTCCACCCTGACCTGTTGATCCTTCAGGAAAGGACAGTGCTGTAGCTCTGCCAGTGACCACAAGGTGGCACTGATGCCTAAGAAGCACCTCCTTGTCAGGGTTTTGCAGATGTGTGAAAAGCACCTCCTGTCCTTTGTTAGGCCAAAGGCCCAACATTTCCTTTTTAGCCTTAGCTAAACCTGCAAACAGCAGCTTTACACCCAATACTCCTGTGACTGACCCACATCCAGATACCCAGAGAGATTAGGCTGCTCATAACCTGAGAAATTTGTTTGTACTCTAGGCAGCTACTTAAGGTCCTATTGTGTCCATGTTACCAAAAATGCAAGAGGATTAATGTGTCTAGGATGTCAAAGGCAGTGCTGCAAGAGGCTTTCCATAGCCAGTGCTGCCTTGTTATTCCTTGGCTTAAAGATCCCATTGTCTTGGGGCTGGAGAGATGGCCTAGCGCTCTTAACCACATGGTGGCTGAGAACCGTCCCTAACTCCAATAGGAGAGCTCCAGTTCCAGGGGAATCCTACGCCCTCTTCTAACCTCTGCGGCACTGCACGACACAGGTGCACAGACCTACATGAAGACAGTACATTCATACACATAAAATAAATAAAATTTTAAAAAAAGATCCCGTTGTCTCATATTAAGTCAGATTCATATGTCATGGGCTAAGAATTACATTTCTTCCCCCCCCCCAACTCATCCATCTTCATTGCAGATCCACTGCCACATTATTTGCAGTGGATCTGCAATGATATCAGTCTCCATCCAAGGACCCTTGGGTCCCATGGTCCCTTACTTAGACAATAGCTCCAGTTTTCTTTGGGGATCCAATGCCTTCTCATTCTTGGACAAGTGGAGACTCCACCACTGGCCACAGGACTGTGACTCTGGTCTAAACTCTTGGCCCCATCCCATCTCTCTAGCACAGGACTGGTAGAGAGGACATATCACATCAACTGAACCAGGGAGTATGAACCACAAGGGCTATATAAGGGTGGTGGGTGAGCATTAGCCTGGAGGGATGTGAGGCTAGGCAGCTGGCTCTTCCAAGGATCCAGAAACAAAAAATCGATACAGCTGGAAATAAAGCCAAGATGGTGGAGATGAAGCCAAGAGATGGAACTGAAGCTCTGAAGAAAGTGACAGCTGCAGCAGCCTGTCCCAGCTTTCATGGTCTGGGAACCCATCACCCTCTATAGTAAACCCCCAGCCTTTCTGGGACATAATTGACAAATATCATATATGCTCAGTATAGATAACATGATATTTTCTTGTTTGTATGCATTGTAAAATGGCTACTGCAAGTTAATGAGGTTGTCACCTGGATGAGTGGTGAGAACACAGGAGTGACTCTGAGTCTTTCAAGTGTTCATTACTGGTACTAGCTAGTCATCCTAGTCACCTTGCTATACAGTAGGTCTTTACCTTGACCAACATCCTAAGAAGTTGCTAAGTGCACTCTATGGAAAGCCTTCCCAGAGGGAATACCACTCTACATCACAAGACTCATGCCTCATATTGAGGTTAGGCACAGAGATGGTGTCATTTAAACTCTCAGCAGGGAGGGTTTTCCTGGGACTGAGGTTGGTAGCTCAGTGGTAGAGCACTTGCCCAGCATGTGGAAGACCCTGGATTCCGCCTCCAGCATGACAAAAAAGGGGAAAAAGTTTTCTATAATTTTGAGACCATAGTCCAGAGAAGGAGGCATCATCTGTCACCTTGAAGTAGTGTTCCCCATTGTGGTCTACATGTGGTTCCACCCCCAAACCTATACTCCATTTCTCTTTAAGAATTAGGAGCCCAGCTTGGTGGTGCACACCTTTAATCCTAGCACTTGGGAGGCAGAGGCAGGCAGATCTTTGTGAGTTCAAGGCCAGCCTGGTCTACAGAGTGAGTTCCAGGACAGCTGGGGCTACAGGGAGACCCTGTCTCGAAAAAGACAAAAAAAAAAAAAAAATAGGAACTTGAGGACCAAGATGGTGTCGGGGTGCTAGCCCAGCATGTGGGAGCCCAAGTGCAATCCTTAGCACTGCAAAAAGAGCACTACACAGAATCAGGACGTTCAGCAAGACCTGTATCCCTAACCACACTAGAAGCAGTTGCAGGAGGATTGCATGTTCAGCACCTATCTGCCAACTTAGTGAACCCTTGCTCAAAAGGGCAATGAATAGCGTAGAGCACTTAGGCAGCATGCTTGAGGCCCTGGTTTGATTCCGAACACTGAAGAAAAAAAAGGAGCTTCATCTTTAGTTAACCCCACTGTGCCCAACTGGCTGGCATCAGTCTGAGACCTCCCTTATACAGGTATGGTCACCTTCTTCCATGTTTTAATTGATGGGCATGTGCCACCACGCCCTTAACCCCAGCACTCAGAAGGCAGAGACAGGCAGATCTCTGTGGGTTCAAGTCCACCCTGGTCTACATACTGAATTCCAGGACAGCTGGCGCTGTCTCAAAAAGGCCAAAAGAAAAAAAATGTCATGACTTGAGTCTGAAATGTCCCCCATGGTCTCGTGCTTTGAATTTGTGGTCTGCAGCTTGTCAGCCTATTTTGATGGCTTTGGGTCTCCCTCTGGGGCCAGCTGCTTTCTTTGAGTCCTGTCTGCTGCTATGTTAACCTGCTGCTACCACAGATGGAGCAAATTCTACCACGAACAACTGAAATCTATGAAATTGTGAACCAGAATAAGCCTTTTCTCCCTTTAGTTGTTTGCTCAGGTATTTGGTCATGTGAGGCATAACTAACACAAAATGTAAGTGGAGGTGCTGTAGCTTCTGGGTTATCTCTTAAAGGATAGAGGCTCCCATCTTTTTGTCCATTTCACCACTCATTCTGGTGCTGTAATGCTGACATGATGGTGGGAGTGTTGGCAGCTATGTTGAACACTTAGGATGTGAATTACCTCCTTTTTTAAAATTATAATGCAATTTATTCAGGAATAACAATGAGCCTAGGAAAATGGAGAGGAAAGCAGTCTTCAGCAGTGGAAATGATGAAGACTCTTATGATGATGATTGTATGACCTGCAACAACAGGAAGACTCGTTGTTTTATGGTCCTTGGTTAAATCTCTGCACCTGATGAGGTAGAAGGGGATTCAGTCTGGGCTTTCTTCTGTTCCCGTTCCACTAAAATTTTCTGATAAGAAAGTTGACATTCCAGATAATCTTCACTCCTTTTATGTTTCTTGATGTATTGTGCCAAAAACTTCAAGACATCCGTTTCCCAGTCATTGGTAGCTGCACTCTTTAGTTTTAGCAGGAGCTCAGTTGTTTTCTTTTCCAGCTCCAATGCTGTTTCTTTTTTTTTTTTTAATTTTTTAATTTATTCTTTATATGTATGAATGTACTGTCTGCATGCAGGTCTGTGCACCCGTGTCATGCAATGCCGCGGAGGTCAGAAGAGGGTGTCGGGTTCCCCTGGACCTGGAGTTAAAGACGGTTCTCAGCCACCATGTGGGTGCCGGGGATCGAACCCGGGTCGAACCCGGGTCCTCTGCAAGAGCAGTCGGCGCTCCCAACCGCTAGGCCATCTCTCCAGCCCCCCCAACACTGTTGCTAGGGCTTTTACAGGAGTGGTCAGTTCATTCATATCAGGCCTCTTATAATCTGATTTAAATGGAGATCTTACCCTGATGGTCCCTGAGATATATGAGGATCTCACATACTGTTTTCTTCTTTTCATCTGCCTGGGCTTCAAAGAATAAGGCAAAAGAAGGCGTTCCTGAGTCATCATTGAACATGTACACCAAGGATAAATACACATTGCCAACATATAGCATGGAAGATGCCACTTCGTTGATAGCATATACATATTCTACAGTATAGGGATTGTTGCTGATTTCTTGTGTGTGTGTGTGTGTGTGTGTGTGTGTGTGTGTGTGTGTGTCTTTTTGAGACAGGGTCTCCCTGTAGTCTCAGCTGTTCTGGAATTCACTCTGTAGACCAGGCTGGCCTTGAACTCACAAAGATCCACCTGCCTCTGCCTCCCAAGTGCTAGGATCAAAGGCGTGTGCCACCACGCCCGATTGTTGCTGATTTCTTAAGCCATCTCAGCATTAGGGAAATTCAGCATAGGATGTGCTGAGTTATATCCTTTTAACCATGGAGCACTGTAATGGGACCATTTTATGGAATCACTGACAGCTTTTGACTACTCATACTTGTGGGGTTTTTTTGTTTTGTTTTTTTTTTTGCATAAGAGAGACTTCTATTCTTGTCTTAACTAATATTTGTGGGTCGGTAATATATGTGTGAATTGAAAGAAAACATTAAGAATGGAGGAGTCGGGCTGGAGAGATGGCCTAGCAGTTAAGAGCACTGACCACTCTTACAGAGGACCCAGGTTCGATCCCCAGCACCCACATGGCAGCTGAGAACCATCCGAAACTCCAATTCCTCTGGAATCCGACACCCTCTTCTGACCTCCACGGCATTGCACGACACAGGTGCACAAACCTACATGCAGACAGTACACTAATACACATACAGAAATAATAAAAAAAAAAAGAATGGAGGAGTCAGAACCCAGAACGCAAGTGATAAAGACACCAAAGTAGCATCAACCTAAATGAAGACAACACTCAGAAAGGATTCTCCAAAGAATAACTATTCATTTTGGAAGCTTCGAACATGCAATAGGCATCCCGTACCACAACAAACTGTGGGTATGCCCAAAGAGGGAGAGGGAAGGCAGGGAGATGTGTATGAGGAGGCCAGAGGACAACCTTGGATGTCATCTTCAGGAATGCTGTCCCCTGTCTTTAAGACAGTGTCACATTTGCCCTAGAGCCCACCAGTTTGGCTAGACTGCTGGCCAGCGAGCCCTAGGGACCTGCTGTCTCCACTTCCCTGGGAGCTGGGATTAGTGCATACCATCATGCTCCACATTTTTACCTGAGTTCCAGGGATTGAACTCATCAGGTCAGTGTGCTTGCAAAGCAAGAACTTTACCAGTTGAACAAGAAGGGGATTTTTGTTTATGTTTTTGTTTTGTTTTGTTTGTTTTTGGTCTTTTTGAGACAGGGTCTCCCTGTAGCCCCAGATGGCCTGGAACTCATTATGTACCAGATGGGCCTTGAACTCACAGAGATATGCCTGTTTTTATAGTGGAAAATAACCTTGTAGTAATGGAGCTAGACAGAGAAGGGGCAGCTAGAGCCTTTACCTCTGCTTCCTGTGGTCTTCCCAGACAATAACAGTAGACTTTGTTTAACAGGGATGCCACATTTGGTGTAAACCAGGATGTCACATTATTATAGCCTTTGTGGTTCTAAGTTATCTGTAAACCAGGCGAGGATGTCACATTTCTTTCTTTCTTTTCTTTTTTGGTCTTTTCAAGACAGGGTCTCCCTATAGCCTCAGCTTTCCTGGAACTCACTCTGTAGACCAGGCTGGCCTTGAACTCACAAAGATCCTCCTGCCTCTGCCTTCCAAGTGCTAGGATTAAAGGCATGCACCACCACGCCCAGCTAGGATGTCACATTTCTTTTTTTTTTTAATTTTATTTATTTTTGTATGTGTATGAATGTACTGTCTGCATGCAGGTCTGTGCACCCGTGTCGTGCAATGCCTCAGAGAACAGAAGAGGGTGCCGGATTCCCCTGGAACTGGAATTCTCCTGGAATTGGAGTTACAGACGTTTCTCAGCCACCATGTGGGTGCTGGGGATCGAACCCGGGTCCTCTGCAAGAGCAGTCGGCACTCTTATAGGCTATCTCTCCAGCCCAGGATGTCACATTTCTTATTGGTAGACCAGGATGCCATTTTCTGGTGGCCTCGTGTTTGCCCATTACCTGTTTTACCCCTTATGTGTTACATGTTCTGGTCTTGCATTTACCACAGGGGTATAAAAGGTCTGAGAGACTCAGTCATGCTGCTGACTCCTGTATGGAACTATTGCTGGAGTTCAGCCCATGCTAGTGGGGTAGCTACTAGTGTGAAATAAGCTCCCTCTCCTCACCTCACTTTGGCTTTGATCTCATGATTTGATCACACCATTTCTGGAGGCATCCATTGAGATCAAACCGCTGTACCTGTGTTGTTGGTAGGAGATGCTGCCGCTCCTGGACCCTGCAGCCCCCTTGGCCCCTGGAATAGAGACGTGCACATCCCCAAAGAATTTCCTTTTCAGGGTCTCCTTCCAGAAGACTAGAGAGATATGCAGAGCGATGGACCAGAGCAGTTACCAGGTGAAGTGAGACAGAAGCCCAGAATAGGTAAGACCCAGGTTAGACAGGCAGGAAACGGCTACAAGTGAACCTCCATGTGATTCTGAGGTGTTGGCATTGTTCTAAGTAGAACAGGTAAGGAAAGGACTCTCCCAGGTTAGCGCATGGGTAGAAACCTGCCCAGGCTGATCTCCTGCAGGAGGTTGCATCCAAAATCTTGATGTCATTCCAAGATGGCACTGGCTTCTAGTCAGAAAGGAAAGGGGACACAACTAGAACTTTGATGTGATTCTGAAGCCCTAGCCCCATTTAGGTAAAACAGGATTCAGGAGAGGGGACTGCCATTAAACTTGGATGTGATTCTAAACTTTGATGTGGGCCCATTTGGTTGAAACAGGAATCAGGAAAAAATAAGAAAATGTCTCTAATGGTTCCGAGGCTCTGCAAAGGTATGGACAGCTTTAAACTAGGCTATGCAGGAGACTGTGAGAATAAGATGAACCCTCTAAATTGAGAACTTTCTGTGGCTTGATATCAGGTTACACTGGGGAATAAAACTTGAACCCTAGCCGGGTGTGGTGGCACACGCCTTTAATCCTAGCACTTGGGAGGCAGAGGCAGGTGGATCTTTGTGAGTTCAAGGCCAGCCTGGCCTACAGAGTGAGTTCCAGGACAGCTGGTGCTACAGGGAGACCCTGTCTCGAAAAAGACCAAAAAACAAACAAACAAACAAAAAAACTTTGAACCCTAAAGTCTAGCCTCATAATTATCAGGAGGGAGATCTGCCCCTTAGCTATGAGATTATGGAGAAAGGCATCTCCCCTTGTTCAGATTTAAAAGATGTAATTATGTCATGTATGTTCATGGTAATTGTTTTTCCATGTGTCTGAAATTCACGTAACTATGTCATGTGTCTAAGTTTTCTCGTGTATTGATCTGATGTAATTTAATCATGTTCAATTGTCTCATGTTGTTTCTGTCAAAACAAAGTGGCCACTTCAGGTTTCTTTTCATTCTCTTACTGTGCACAGAATTATTGGTTTTGTTTTGGCATGCTTGATTAAAATGCACATGTGCAGACTTTAAATATAGATATTTGAGGGGGCTGGAGAGCTGGCTCAGCGGTTAAGAGCGCAATGAATGCTCTTGCAGAGGACCCGGGTTTGATTCCCAGCACCTACATGGTGACTAAGAACTATTTTTGACTCCAGTTCCAGGGGAATCCGACGTCCTCTTCTGACCTCCGTGGCATTGTACGACAAGGGTGCACCAACCTACATGCAGATGGTACACTCATACACATAGAAAAAAATTAATTTTTTAGCCAGGCTTGGTGGCGCACGCCTTTAATCCTAGCACTTGGGAGGCAGAGGCAGGCAGATCTTTGTGAGTTCAAGGCCAGCCTGGTCTACAGAGCGAATTCCANAAAAAAAAAAAAAAAAAGAAAGAAAAGAAAACAGTATCGGGGCTGAAGAGATGGCTCAGCAGTTAAGAGCACCAACTGACCGCTCTTGCAGAGGACCCGGGTTTGATCCCCAGCACCCACATGGCAGCTGAGAACCGTCTGTAACTCCAATTCCAGGAGAACTCCAATTCCAGGGGAATCTAACAACAACAAAAAAATAGATAAATAAAAATTTTTTAAATGTTTTTTTTTTTTTTAAAGAAAACAGTATCTGGGCTGGAGTGATGGCTCAGCAGTTATAAGAGTACTAACTGCTGTTGCAGAGGACCTGGGTTTGAGTCCCAGCACCCACATGGCAGCTAAGTACCGTCTTTGTTGGTTGTGGTGGCACGTGCCTTTAATCCTAGCACTCCGGAAGCAGAGGCAGGCTGATCTCTGTGAGTTCAAGGCCAGCTGGGGCTATAGGGAGACCCTGCCTCAAAAAAGACAAAAAACAAAACAAAACAAACAAACAGGGAACATTATCTGAGTTGGTTGTTTAAGGATCTTATTTTTGGATGATTTGGGGTTTGTGTTTGTTTCAAGATGGTTGGGGTTTTTTAAATTTTTTTATTTATTTTTGTATGTGTATGAATGTACTGTCTGCATGTAGGTTTGTGCGCCCATGTTGTGCAATGCCTTGGAGGTCAGAAGAGGGCATCAGATTCCCCTGGGACTGGAGTTCTCCTGGAATCAGAGTTACGGATGGTTCTCAGCCATCCATGTGGGTGCTGGGGATCGAACCCTGGTCCTCTGCAAGAGCAATCAGCGCTCTTAACCGCTAGGTCATCTCTCCAGCCCCTAAGATGGTTGTTTTGAGGTATTTCTTTTGTTTGATTCTGGCGGGTGTGGTGTCTTTGAGTCACTCGTGACCGTGACCGCCTTCCATACACTGTCCTTCCCTTCTTGGCTCAGCTCCAGGACTTGCCTCCTGCCTTCAAGCCGGCAGTCTCTGGGCTCTGCTCTGCAAGAAGGGGGGAGGGAATACTGCCGGAGATCACCCGAGGAACAAACTCACACACGCGTGGAGAGCCAGGGAGGATAGGAACTCCATTTATTTACTGTCAGTGAGATCTATATATTCAAGACTACTGTGCTTTGGGCAAGGAAGTGGGGAGCAGGTGGAAGGGAGGGGTGAGTCAACTCAGTTCTAATGGGGGGGGGCTGCAGAACTCCTGTTTGTGCAACAGGTAACTAGAGGTATGACATTTTGCTCAATGCCTCAAGGGAAGGGGCCTGGGACTTTGTAGAGATAGGGCAAGGCAAGAATCATTGTAATATCCCGAATCTTCTGGCTACAGATAACTCTGGAAGCCCACAGAGATATCAGATAACTGGAGATCTTCCTGGGACAGGTCTTACAATTTCTCACTTCAAGCCACACACAAAGTTCCATTCCCAGATGCTTCCTTTGAAAGTATTTTTGACCTAGATGTTCAGTCTGATTTGTGTTGCTTTAAAACCTGTGAAGGCATGCCAGGCATGATGGCACAAGCCTTTAATCCTAGCACTTGGGAGGCAGAGCCAGGCGGATCTTTGAGAGTTCAAGGCCAGCATGGTGTACAGAGTGAGTGGGACTACAGGGAGACCCTGTCTCGGGGAAAAGCAAAAAACAAAAAACATAAACCCCTGTGAAGGCCTGAAAACTGGTAGGTTTAATTTGATATGTTAATTCACCTTCAGAGCTGGGGACAAACTATGGGCCTGATCTTTGCTATGTTATCTCATCTTTCTGACTTTTTATGTGATTTCCCCTCCCTCATAGGAAGCAAAGGGAGCTCCCTGAGCCTGTGCCTGGCTGGCCTGGTAGGCTGCCCCCTCCAACCCTGTGTGCTATGTGCTTATGTATTCATCTGCCATAACTTTCTTTTTTTTTTTTTGTTTTTTTTTTTTTTTTTACACCAAAGTAGCATCAACCTAAATGAAGACAACACTCAGAAAGGATTCTCCAAAGAATAACTATTCATTTTGGAAGCTTCGAACATGCAATAGGCATCCGCGTACCACAAAAGCAAAACTGTGGGTAGCCTACAAAGAGGGGAGGGGAAGGCAGGGAGATGTGGTATGAGGAGGCCAGAGGAAAACCTTGGATGTCCATCTTCAGGAATGCTGTCCCCTGTCTTTTAAGAAGTGTCACATTTGGCCTAGGCACCATTCTAGGGCTAATGCTTGGCATGAGCCCTGGGACCTGCTGTCTCCACTTCCTGGGAGCTGGGATTAGCTGGCATAGCCATCATGCTCCACATTTTTACCTGAGTTTTCCAGGATTGAACCATCAGGTCATCTTGCTTTGCAAAGCAAGAACTTTACCAGTTGAACAAGAAGGGGATTTTTTGTTTAGTGTTTTTGTTTTGTTTTGTTTGTTTTGGTGTCTTTTTGAGACAGGGCTCCCTGTACCCCAGATGGGGCCTGGGAACTGTCAATTATGTAGCCCAGATGGGCCTTGAACTCCCAGAGATAGCCTGTTTTATAGTGGAAAATAACCTTGTAGTAATGGAGCTAGACAGAGAAGGGGCAGCTAGAGCCTTTACCTCTGCTTCCTGTGGTCTTCCCAGACAATAACAGTAGACTTTGTTTAACAGGGATGCCACATTTCTGGTGTAAACCAGGATGTCACATTATTATAGCCTTTGTGGTTCTAAGTTATCTGTAAACCAGGCGAGGATGTCACATTGTATTGGCTATTCGTGTTCTTTCTTTTTTGGTCTTTTCAGACAGGGTCTCCCTATAGCTCAGTTTCCTCCTGGAACTCACTCTGAGACCATTCAAGGCTGGCCTTGAACTCACAAAGATCCCGTCCTGCCTATCGGCCTTCCAAGTGCATAGCGATTGAAAGGCAGCACCCCACGCCCAGCTAGGATGTCTACATTTCTTTTTTTTTTTTTAATTTTTTTATTTTTGTATGTATGAAATGTACTGTTCCTGCATGCAGGTCTGTGCACCCGTGTCGTGCAAGCCCTCAGAACAGAAGAGGGTGCCGGATTCCCCTGGAACTGGAAGTTCTCCTGGAATTGGAGTTACAAACGTTTGTTCTCAAGCCACCATGGTGGGTGCTGGGGATCGAACCCGGGTCCTCTGCAAAGAGCAGTCGCACTCTTATAGGCTATCTCTCCAGCCCAGGATGTGCACATTTTTATTGGTTTAGACCAGGATGCCACTTTTCTGGTGGCCCTCGTGTTTGCCCATTACCTGTTTTAACCACTTAGTTTACATGTTTCTGGCTTTTCTGCATTTGTCAAAGGGGTATAAAAGGTCTGAGAGACTCAGTCATGCTGCTGACTCCTGTATGGAAGTATTGCTGGGAGTTCAGCCCAGCTATGGGGTAGCACTATGTGAAATAACTCCCTCTCCTCACCTACTTTGGCTTTTGATCTCATGATTTGATCACACCATTTCTGGAGGCATCCATTGAGATCAAACCGCTGTACCTGTGTTGTTGGTAGGATTCGCTGCCGCTTCCTGGACCTGCAGCCCCCTTGGCCCCTGGATAGAGACGTGCACACCATGCCCAAAAAGAATTTCCTTTTCGTTCGGGTCTCCCTCCATAAGAGACTAGAGAAGATATGCAGACTCGTGGAGCCAGGAGCAGTTACAAGTTGGTCCGTGAGACGGAAAGGCCCAGAATCAGGTAAGACCCGCAGGTTAGACAGGCAGGAAACGGCTACAAGTGAACCTCCATGTGATTCTGAAGTGTGGCATTGTTCTAAGTTAGAACAGGTAAGGAAAGGAGCCCTCCCAGGTTTAGGAGCGCATGGGTAGAAACCTGCCCAGGCTGCTCTCCTGCAGGAGGTTGCATCAAAATCTTGATGTCATCCAGTATGGCACTGGCCTTTAGTCAGAAAGGAAAGGGGATCACAAAACTAGAACTTTGATGTGATTCTGAAGCCCTAGCCCCATTTAGGTAAAACAGGATTCAGGAGAGGGGACTGCATTCAACTTGGATGTGATTCTAAACTTTGATGTGGGCCCATTTGGTTGAAACAGGAATCAGGAAAAGAATAAGAAAAGTCTCTAATGGTTCCGAGGCTCTGCAAAGGTATGGACAGCTTTAAACTAGGCTATGCAGGAGACTGTGAGAATAAGATGAACCCTCTAAATTGAGAACTTTCTGTGGCCTTGTATCAGGTTTTACACGGGGAATTTTAAAACTTGAACCAAGGCCGGTGTGGTGGGCACACGCCTTTAAATCCTAGCACTTGGAAGGCCAGAGGCGGCAGGTGGGTCTTTGTGGTTCAAAGGCCCAGCTCTGGTCTACGAGTGATTCCAGGACAGCTGTGGCTGACAGGGAGACCCTGTCTCGAACAGACCAAAAACAAACAAACAAACAAACAAACTTTGAACCCTAAAGTCTAGCCTCATAATTATCAGGAGGGAGATCTGCCCCTTAGCTATGAGATTATGGAGAAAGGCATCTCCCCTTGTTCAGATTTAAAAGATGTAATTACGTCATGTTTTTATGTCTGGTTGGGTAATAGATTTTTCCATGATGTCTGAAATTCACGTAACTATGTCATAGGTTGTCAATAATTTTCTCGTTGTGATTGATCTGATGTAATTTAAATCATGTTCAATTGTCCATGTTTTTCTGTCAAAACAAAGTGGCCACTTCAGGTTTCTTTTCATTCTCTTACTGTGCACAGAATTATTAAGGTTTGTTTTGGGTCATGCTGATTAAAATGCACATATGGACAGGAGGATTTAGTATAGATATTGAAGGGGGACTGGAGAGGTGCTCAGCGGTTAGAGCGACAATGAATGCTCTTGTCAGAGGACCCGGGTTTATTCCCAGCACTACATGGTGACTAAGAACATTTTTGACTCCACTTCCAGGGAATCCGACGTCTCCTTCTGACCTCCGTGGCATTGTACGACAAGGGTGCACCAACCTACATGCAGATGGTACACTCATACACATAGAAAAAAAATTAATTGTTTTAGCCAGGGGCTTGGTGGCGCACGCCTTTAGATCCTGAGCCTTGGAGGCAGAGGCAGGCAGATCTTTGTGGTTCAAGGCCAGCCTGGTCTACAGGCGAATTCCAGGACAGCTGGGGCTACAGGAGACTCTGTCTCAAAAAGACAAAAAAAAAAAAAAAAAAAAAAGAAGAAAAGAAAGCAGTATCGGGGCTGAAGGAGAATGGCTCAGCAATTAAGAGCACACCAAAACTGACCGCTCTTGCAGAGGACCCGGGTTTGATCCCCAGCACCCACATGGCAGCTGAGAACCGTCTGTAACTCCATTCCAGGAGAACTCCAATTCCAGGGGAATCTACAACAACAAAAAATAGATAAATAAAAATTTTTTAAATGTTTTTTTTTTTGTTTAAACAGAAAAGAAAACAGTTTATCTGGCTGGAGTGATGGTCTCAGCAGTTATAAGAGTACTAACTGCTGGTTGCAGAGGACTGGGTTTGAGTCCCAGCACCCACATGGGCAGCTAAGACCGTCTTTGTTGGTTGGTGGTGGCACGTTGCCTTTAACCTAGCACTCCGGAGCAGAGGCAGGCGAATCTCTGTGAGTTCAGGCCAGCTGGGGCTATAGGGAGACCCATGCCTCAAAAAAAGACAAAAAATCAAAACCAAACAAACAAAGACAGGGGACATTATCTTAGTTGTTGTTTCAGGTCTTAATTTTTTGAGATTTTGGGGTTTGTGTTTGTTTCCATAGTTGGGGGGTGTTTTTTTAAATTTTTTTTCTTCTTTTTGTTCATGTGTATGACTGTCTGTTGCTGTGGTTTGGTGCATGTTGGTGCAATGCTTGGAGGCGAAGAGGCATAGACTTCCCCTGGGACTGGAGTTCTCCTGGCATCAGAGTTTACGGATGGTTTCTCAGCAATCCATGTGGGTGCTGGGGATCGAACCCTGGTCCTCTGCAAGAGCAATCAGCGCTCTTAACCCGCTAGGTCATCTCTCTCCAGCCCCTAAGATGGTTGTTTTGAGGTATTTCTTTTGTTTGATTCTGGCGGGTGTGGCTGTCTTTGAGTCACTCGTGACCGTGACCGCCTTCCATACACTGTCCTTCCCTTCTTGGCTCAGCTCCCAGACTTGCCTCCTGCCTTCAAGCCGGCAGTCTCTGGGCTCTGCTCTGCAAGAAGGGGGGAAGGGAATACCCGGAGATCACCCGAGGAACAAACTCACACACGCGTGGAGAGCCAGGGAGGATAGGAACTCCATATTATTTTCTGTCAGTGAGATCTATATATTAAGACTACTGTGCTTGGGCAAGGAAGTGGGGAGCAGGGTGGAAGGGAGGGGTGAGTCAACTCAGTTCTAATGGGGGGGGGCTGCAGAACTCCTGTTTGTGCAACAGGTAAACTGAGGTGTGACATTTTCTCAAGCCTCAAGGGAAGGGGCCTGGGACTTTGTAGAGATAGGGCAAGGCAAGAAATCATTGTAATATCCCAAATCTTCTGGCTACGATAACTCTGGAAGCCCACAGAGTATCAGATAACTGGAGATCTCCTGGGACAGGTCTTACAATTTCTCAAGTTCAAGTCCACACAAAGTTCCATTCCCAGATGCTTCCTTTGAAAGTATTTTTGACCTAGATGTTCAGTCTGATTTGTGTTGCTTTAAAACCTGTGAAGGCATGCCAGGCATGATGGCACAAGCCTTTAATCCTAGCACTTGGGAGGCAGAGCCAGGCGGATCTTTGAGAGTTTCAAGGTCCAGCATGGGTACAGAGTGAGTGGGACTACAGGGAGACCCTGTCTCGGGGAAAGCAAAAAACAAAAAACATAAACCCTGTGAAGGCCTGAAAACTGGTAGTTTAATTTGATATGTTAATTCACCTTCAGAGCTGGGGACAAACTATGGGCCTGATCTTTGCTATGTTATCTCATCTTTCTGACTTTTTATGTGATTTCCCCTCCCTCATAGGAAGCAAAGGGAGCTCCCTGAGCTGTGCCTGGCTGGCCTGGTAGGCTGCCCCCTCCAACCACTGTGTGCTATGTGCTTATGTATTCATCTCCATAACTTTCTTTTTTTTTTTTTTTTTTTTTTTTTTTTGGTTTTCTTTGTGAGACAGGGTCTCTCTGTAGCCCCAGCTGTCCTCGAACTCACTCTATAGACCAGGCTCAACTGCCATAACTTTCTAGGTTCCTGTGTGCTACTATGGGAGAGAGATGACTGAAGACAACTGTGGGTGAATGAATCAAACTCACTCCATGCTTTTGGTATTGTCAATCTCTAAATGGTCTTATTGTCTTATTAAGACTAAATACTTCTGGGGCTGGAGAGATGGCCTAGCGGTTGAGGGCGCTGACTGCTCTTGCAGAGGACCTGGGTTCAATTCCCAGGATCCACATGGCGACTAAGAACCAACTTTGACTCCAGTTCCAGGGGAATCTGATACCCTCTTCTGACTTCCAAGGCATTGCACGACACAGGTGCACAGACCTGCATGCAAGACAGTAAGTACATTCTATACACATACAAAAAAATTAAGCTGGCGTGGTGGCGCATGCCTTTAATCCTAGCACTTGTGGAGGCAGAGGCAGGCGAATCTTTGTGAGTCAAGGGCCAGCCTGTTACTAGTAGTGGAGTCTCCAGGTCCAGCTGCGGTGCTTGACAGGAGACCCTTTCGTCTAAAATTCAATAAACTAAGTTAAAAACTAATTAATTACATTAATTTAAAAAATTTTTAAATACTAAAACTTCTGTCACCATTCTTTACCCTGTCTATAAAGGAATTGTCTTATTAAAACTTTTAATTGTAGCTTTTTTGATCTCCTTGTAACTTTTGGTTCATGTTTAGCTTGAGTGCTGAATGGGATCCTTATAATTCTGTTTTCCATCACTTGTTGAGTTTTTGAACCCAGTTAAGATATTAACTATAATAAAACTTAATGAGGATACTGAAAAGCTTTATTCAACTGAAAGCCCTATGTTTAGTAGCAACGTATATGGTTTTGTTCAGTACAAGCCCTAAGATAAGAATCTCATGTCTAAACAGGGCATGGTCGTGTGCATGCCTTTAATCATGAGGCAGAGACAGGTGGATCTCTGTGAGTTCGAGGCCAGCCTGGTCTACATAGTAAGTTTCCAGACGCTAGAGCTACAGGAGACCCCTGTCCAAAAAGACCAAAAAAAAAAAAAAAAAAAGAATCACTTCTTGTCTGTGTGTATGTGTGTACATATGTGTGTATGTGTATGTGTATGAAGAACTAGTTACAAAATATTAAGTACCTATCAGACTATTGATATGCACTTAGTATAGCTTTTATAAAGTGCCATCATGGGGCTGGAGAGAGGGCTCAGCGGTTAAGAGCACTGACTGCTCTTGCAAAGGCAAGTTCAATTCCTAGCACTCACATGGCGACTAAGAACCATCTTTAACTCCAGTTCCAGGGGAATCTGATGCCTTCTTCTGACCTCCAAGGCATTGCAAGACACAGGTGCACCAACCTACATGCAGAGAGTACATTCATACACTTAAAAATTAATAAATTTTAAAATTTATTATAAAATTTTAAAAAGTGCCATCACTGAAACTAATTGTTTTCAGTATTTTAATTACAAGGAAAACGTACTCCACAGCTAGAGGCCCTCAGCACTGTGTAAACTGTGAAGTTTTGTGGTTTTTTTGTCTTTTTGAGACAGGGTCTCTCTGTAGCCACCAGCTGCCCTGGAACTCACTATGTAGACCAGGGTGGCCTTGAACTCACAAAGATCCACCTGCCTCTGCTTCTAGAGAGCTGGGATTAAAGGCATGCACCACCATGCCTGGTTTAGACATGAGATTCTTGTCTTAGGGCTTGTACACAAGCTGGAGTTGCAATTCTACTATCTGAAAAAAATGGACTTTAAATTAAAAATAATTAGAAGAAATAAAGAGGGTCACTTCAATCTAATCAAAGGAACAACCAATCAAGAAGATATTACGGGGCTGGAGAGATGGCCTAGCAGTTAAGAGTGCCGACTGCTCTTACAGAGGACCTGGGTTCAATCCCCAGCACCCACATGGCGGCCGAGAACCGTCTGAAACTCCAATTCCAGGAGAACTCCAGTTCCAAGGGAATCCGAGACCCTCTTCTGACCTCCGCGGCATTGCACAACACGGGTGCACAAACTTGCATGTAGACAGTACATTCAAACACATACATAAATAAATAAAATAAAAAAAAGAAGATATTACAATCATGGATATATATGTACCAAATTCTGGTGCACCCAATTTCATAAAGAGTACTCCAGGACTACAAAACACAGATTAACCCCAATTCAGCAATAGTAGGTGACTTCAACCCCATTCTCTTCAATAGACAGGTCAACTAGACAAAGAATAAACAGAGAGACATCTGAATTAAATGACACCTTGCAAGAAATGGGTCTGATGGATAGCTACAGAATATTCCTCCCATAACATCAAAGAATTAACTTTCTATTTATTTTATTTATTTATTTATTTTTTATGTATATGAATGTATTGTCTGCATGTAGGTATGTGCACCTGTGTTGTGCAATGCCGAGGAGGTCAGAAGAGAGTGTCAGATTCCCCTGGAACTGGAGTTCTCCTGGAATTGGAGTTACAGACGGTTCTCAGCCGCCATGTGGGTCCTGGGGATCGAACCCGGGTCCTCTGAAAGAGCAGTCAGAGCTCTTAGCTGCTAGGCCATCCCTCCAGCCCCCAAAGAATTAACTTTCTATGGGGCTGGAGAGATGGCCTAGCAGTTCAGAGCACCAACTGCTCTTGCAGAGGACCCAAGTTCAATCCCCAGCACCCACATGGCAGCTGAGAACCATCTTTGACTCCAGTTCCAGAGGAGTCTGATGCCCTCTTCTGACCTCCTCAGCATTGCACAACATGGGTGCACAAACCTACATGCAAACAGTACATTCATACATATAATAAAATAAAAAATAAGTTTAGAGTCATTCATATTTTACTCTGATTAGAATTTTCATCAAGGTGTTAAGGTTTTGGTTTCGAACCTAGTTTGCCATGACATTGTATCTGATCACAGTATTTAATTTATGGGACTATTTAAATGTGTAGACTTATGCTTTTTTTTTTTTTTCTGTATGTGTATTAATGTACTGTCTGCATGCAGGTTTGTGCACCCGTGTCGTGCAACACCGCGGAGGTCAGAAGAGGGTTTCGGATTCCCCTGGAACTGGAGTTCTCCTGGAATTGGAGTCTCAGACGGCTCTCGGCCGCTATGTGGGTGCTGGGGATCGAACCCGGGTCCTCTGTAAGAGCAGTCGGCACTCTTAACCGCTAGGCCATCTCTCCAGCCCCTAGACTTATGCTTAATGCTAAGGGAACAATTATTAGAATTAATAATACTTTACTTGATATTAAATTGACTTATAAGTAAGTTGTCATGTAAGCTAAGATTGGTAAACTATAATATGGTTCCTGGTCCTTAAGAATGTACATAAGTTTTAAGGAATGATTACTTCTGCTCCAGGGTGTGATTTAGCTCTGCATTTATATATGTTAGATATGACCACTAGGGTATCTTTGGAGTGAACAAACAGGTTTTTCAAGGTCCAAACCTTTGCCATGCCTATGTAAAACATCTCTAAACATTTGAAAAGAATTAGTCATTTAAAACCTGCTCCAAGGCTTGCAAGGACATCTCAGAGTTTACACTTTATAAATACTACATCTTCACAACTAATGGTAAATCTGTTATGAATATTATGTCTCATGGTATAAAAGAAACAAAAGGGTTATGAGTTTAGTAAAAAGATAATATTCCTGCCGGTCGTGGTGGCACATGCCAGTAGGATACGCTGAAGAGGCAGAGGCAGGAGGATCATGAGTTTGAGGCCAGCCTGGGCTATGTATTTAAAAAAAAGATCATATTCCCATATAAAATTAAAATGTCTGGATATTTACAAAATAGAAAAAAATAGTATAAACACTGAAGCTAGTTTACCAAAGGTTTAAACAGGATTATAGAAATATAGAGTTTTTGAGCCAGGCGTGGTGGCACATGCCTTTAATCCCAGCACTCAGGAGGCGGATGCAGGCAGATCTGTGAGTTCAAGGCCAGCCTGGTCTACAGAGTGAGCTCCAGGCCATCTGGGACTAAAGGGAGACCCTGTCTCAAAAAAAAAAAAAAATAGAGAGTTGTTAATTTTCCACACCTGGCTTGTACTGAATTACTGGTTACAGATTTGTATTAAACAGACACAGACAAGTACTGGGTTACCTCTGGTTACTGAAAGATGTTCTTTATGTTTCTCTGCATTATGCAAGTGTTACTTTGATATTTCTTTTGCTCATAACAAGATAATTTGGCTGAAGAGAAGCTAGGTTTTATTCCCTGAACCAGCAGTATACAGTCCAGAAGGAGACAGTTTGGATGGGCTTGGTAAACCTTATCAATTTATTTCCTGTCTGTAAGTATGTGATACAACTCCTGCCTTCTGTAAAACTATAAATCAGGATATGGGGGTCTGGGAAAGAAAAGAGACTGTTTCTGTTTGTAGTAAGCAGTCTTCATTTAAAATAGGCCTGGGGCTGGAGAGATGGCCTAGCGGTTGAGAGCACTGACTGCTCTTGCAGAAGACCCTGGTTCAATCCCCAGCACCCACATGGCAGCTGAGCTGTCGTTAACCCCAGTTCCAGGGAAATCTGACACCCTCTTCTGATCTCCATGGCATTGCACAACACAGGTGCGCAAACCTACATGCAGTCAGTACATTCATATACATAAAAAATAAATAAAAAATTTTAAAAAGGCCTGAAATAGTTTTAAATCTCTTTCATGCACTATGCCTCCTTAACCTATGATGTTGGGCTTGCATTTGTCATTGGGGTATAAAGGGTCTAAGTGATCAATCATGATTCTGACTCCTGTATGGAACTATCGCTGCGTTTCAGCCCACACTAGTGGGTTAGCTACTACCATGATATAAACTCCCTTTCCTCACCTAACTTTGGCTTTACTCATATGATTTTTTTTGGGGGGGTCTTTTTGAGACAGGGTCTCCCTGTAGCTCTGGTTGTCCTGCAACTCACTCTGTAGACCAGGCTGGCCTTGAACTCACAGAGATCTGCCAGCCTCTGCCTCCCAAGTGCTAGGATTAAAGGCATGTGCCACCTTGCCCGGCGATCATATGCTTTTTATGCAACATTTCTTTTTTATTTTTTTATTTTTTTTTATTTTCGTATGTGTATGAATGTACTGTCTGCATGCAGGTTTGTGCACCCGTGTCATGCAATGCCACGGAGGTCAGAAGAGGGCGTCGAATTCCCCTGGAACTGGAGTTAAAGATGGTTTTTAGCCGCCATGTGGGGATCGAACCCGGGTCCTTTGCAAGAGCAGTCGGCGCTCTTAACTGCTAGGCTATCTCTCCAGCCCCCATTTTATGCAACATTTCTGCCTCTCAGATGCTGGGATTAAAGGTGTATGCCACCATACCTGGCCCATTTTGTATCCGAGTATTTTGCCTGTATGTATGTAAGTGCACCATGTATATAATGCCTGCAGAGGCCAGAAGAAGGCATCAGATCCCCTAGAACTGTTACTATCATTACTATTGTTAGCTACCATGTGTGTGCTAAAAACCAAACCCAGGTCCTCTGCAAGCTGGTACTGAGCTATCTCTCTAGGCTTAAAATGCTTTTATTATTATGATGATGATGATGGTTATGATTACTATTATTATGTGTGTTGATGGAGTGTGGATTTCAGAGGACATATGGAGTTGGCTCTCTTCTTCCACTGTGGGACTGAACTCACGTCTTCACTTCTGTGCAGCAAGTACCTTTATCCACTGAGCCAACTCTCCTGCCCAAGGGGAAGTTTTTTTTTATATATCTTTTTTTTTTTAATTTTATTTATTTCTGTATGTGTATCAATGTACTGTCTGCATGCAGGTTTGTGCACCCGTGTCGTGCAATGCCACGGAGGTCAGAAGAGGGTGTCGGATTCCCCTGGAACTGGAGTTCTCCTGGAATTGGAGTTTCAGACGGTTCTCACCCGCCACGTGGGTGCTGGGGATCGAACCCGGGTCCTCTGCAAGAGCGGTCGGCGCTCTCAACCGCTAGGCCATCTCTCCAGCCCCCAAGGGGAAGTTTTTAAGGACAAAAACAAGAAGGATTATATCAGATAGTTTCCAACAATAATTTTTTTTTTTTTTTTTTGTATTTTGTGAGACAGGGTCTCCCTTAGTTCCAGCTGGCTGGAACTCTGTAGACCAGGGCTGCCTTGAACTCACTGAGATCCACCTCGCCTTGCCTCCCAAGTGCTTGGGAGACAACAATCTTGCTCACAATGGTCCAAGGTCAGAAGGTGGCTGGGCAGAGGTTCTTGCTAAACAAAATACTTTGTTTTGATACAGTACAGACTGGCCTTGAACTTACAATGTAGATAATGCTTGTCTTGGATTTCTGATCCTTCTGCACTCCTGCTGAGATTACAGGCTTATGCCACCATACTCCAGATTTCAGTGGCCAACTGTGCAAGCTTCAGGCTCCACCAGCCTTCTGTGGTGGTCACTATTAGAACCTTCATAAGCTCTCAGCTTTATTACCTCTTGTTTCTTTTTTTTCTTTTTTTGAGACAGGGTTACCCTATAGCCCAGGACTCACTTGTAGACAGGCTGGCCTTGAACTCACAGAAATCTTGCCTCTGCCTCTCAAGTGCTATGATTAAAGGTATGTGACACCACATGAGCTGTGTTTCCTTTTCTTCACTAGGTCCAGATGGGAGGCTCCATTTTGGTTCTCACGCTTACTGAATTTTTTCTTTTTTTTTTTTTGCCTTTTCGAGACAGGGTCTCCCTGTAGCCCCAGCTGTCCTAGAACTACTCTGTAGACCACGCTGGCCTTGAATCACAAAGATCTGCCTGCCCTGCCTCCCAAGTGCTAGGATTAAAGGCATGCGCCACCACGCCCGGCTAACTGAATTCTTACAGAGGCTCTATGCTCCCAACACCGTGCTTCATCAAGCAATAATAGGCAATATTAAGCACAATGGGCTGGAGAGATGGCTTGAGTGGTCCTAGTGGTTAAGAGCACCGACTGCTCTTGCAGAGGACCCGGGGTGTTGATCCCCAGCACCCACATGGCGGCTGAGAACCGTCTAACTCTCCATTTCCAGGAGAACTCCAGTTCCAGGGGATATCTGAACACCCTCTTTGACCTCCACGGCATTACACGACTGGGTGCACAAACCTACATGCAGACAGTACATTCATCGCATTAAATAAATAAATAAATTAAATTAATTAAAAAAAAAGGCACAAGTATGTTTACCACACAGGGTGATTGGGCCAGCCCTGAGCAGACTTGTACCATCATCTAAAGCTACCTAATGGCCTGCCCTCGTCTCTCCTCTCTTCCTTTCTGCCTTCTTGTTAGTGAATGTGAGCTAAAGGAAGCAGGAGACCCCAAAAGGTGGAACAAGCTTTACTGGGAATGTGTGATGGTTAATCCTGGGTGTCAACTCACTGGACTAAGGACAAATAAGAGAAAAAGGATCTTCAGATTGGACTATCTCAACCCCGATGGCCCATCCCAAATGTGGGCATTACCTTCTGTGCAGGCAGTATTAAAGGCCATGCCAGAGGGATCTGGTCCCCTGTTTCCCTGCGCTTGCCTCTCTCTCACTAATGATTTGTCTTGCTGCTGTTGTGATCAACCCTACCAATCCCAGCGTGTACTGCGAAGCAGATCTCCTGGAATCCATTGGGCCTTCAGCACCAGATTGGGATACTACTGGGACATCCAGCCTTGCAGACTGAGCAGTTCCCTGGACTCTCTCAGCCTCTCCAGTGCAGTGCGGCTACTTGTTGGATCCTTGAACTCTGTCACCGTAGCAAATCAATAAATTGTATATAGCTGTATATTCATCCTGTTGCTTCTGTTTCTTTAGAGAACCCTGACTAATACAAATGCAAGAGAGTTAGCTCTCTGGGAAGGCGTGTGCCAGCCATTTCATGGCTGGTAGTCAGGGTTTTTAAGTGGGCTATAGAGGAAGTTAATTGAGAGCTCATAATGCAGAAAAGGGGGCTTGGGGCTTACCCATCACGCAACTCAAGATTGTCTGCTGAAAACTTCTTAAGTCAGGCAAAACTCTTTTTTTTTATTTCTTACTGAGACAGGGTCTCCCTTTAGTTCCAGCTGGCCTGGAACTCTGTAGACCAGGCTGGCCTTGAACTCACTGAGATCCACCTGCCTCTGCCTCCCAAGTGCTGGGAGCAACAATTCTTGCTCACAATGGTCCAAGGTCAGAAGGTGGCTGGGCAGAGGTTCTTGCTAAACAAAATACTTTTGTTTTGATACAGTACAGACTGGCCTTGAACTTACAATGTAGATAATGCTTGTCTTGGATTTCTGATCCTTCTGCCTCCTGCTGAGATTACAGGCTTATGCCACCATACCCAGATTTCAGTGGCCACTGTGCAAGCTTCAGGCTCCACCAGCCTTCTGTGGTGGTCACTATTAGAACCTTCATAAGCTCTCAGCTTTATTACCTCTTGTTTTCTTTTCTTTCTTTTTTTTGAGACAGGGTTACCCTATAGCCCAGGAACTCACTATGTAGACAGGCTGGCCTTGAACTCACAGAAATCTGCCTCTGCCTCTCAAGTGCTATGATTAAAGGTATGTGACACCACATGAGCTGTGTTTCCTTTTCTTCACTAGGTCCAGATGGGAGGCTCCATTTTGGTTCTCACGCTTACTGAATTTTTTCTTTTTTTTTTTTTTTGCCTTTTCGAGACAGGGTCTCCCTGTAGCCCCAGCTGTCCTAGAACTCACTCTGTAGACCAAGCTGGCCTTGAACTCACAAAGATCTGCCTGCCTCTGCCTCCCAAGTGCTAGGATTAAAGGCATGCGCCACCACGCCCGGCTACTGAATTCTTACAGAGGCTTCTATTGCTCCCAACCCAAGTTCCTTTCAAGCAATAATAGGCAATATTAAAGCACAAGTGGGCTGGAGAGATGTCCTAGTGGTTAAGAGCACCGACTGCTCTTGCAGAGGACCCGGGTTTGATCCCCAGCACCCACATGGCGGCTGAGAACCGTCCTTAACTCCAATTCCAGGAGAACTCCAGTTCCAGGGGAATCTGACACCCTCTTCTGACCTCCACGGCATTACACGACATGGGTGCACAAACCTACATGCAGACAGTACATTCATCCGCATTAAATAAATAAATAAATTAATTAATTAAAAAAAAAAGGCACAAGTATGTTTACCACACAGGGTGATTGGGCCAGCCCTGAGCAGACTTGTACCATCATCTAAAGCTACCTAATGGCCTGCCCTCTGTCTCTCCCTCTCTTCCTTTCTGCCTTCTTGTTAGTGAATGTGAGCTAAAGGAAGCAGGAGACCCCAAAAGGTGGAACAAGCTTTACTGGGAATGTGTGATGGTTAATCCTGGGTGTCAACTTGACAGGACTAAGGACCAAATAAGAGAAAAAGGATCTTCAGATTGGACTATCTCAACCCAGATGGCCCATCCCAAATGTGGGCATTACCTTCTGCTGGCAGGCAGTATTAAAGGCCATGCCAGAGGGATCTGGTCCCCTGTTTCCCTGCGCTTGCCTCTCTCTCACTAATGAGTTTGTCTTGCTGCTGTGATCAACCCTACCAATCCCAGCGTGTACTGAGACCAGCAGATCTCCTGGAATCCATTGGGCCTTCAGCACCAGATTGGGACTACTGGGACATCCAGCCTTGCAGACTGAGCAGTTCCCTGGACTCTCAGCCTCTCCAGTGCAGTGCGGCTACTGTTGGACTCCTTGAACTCTGTCACGTGAGCAAATCAATAAATTGTATATAGCTGTATATTCATCCTGTTGCTTCTGTTTCTTTAGAGAACCCTGACTAATACAGAATGCAAGAGAGTTAGCTCTCTGGGAAGGCGTGTGCCAGCCATTTCATGGCTGGTAGTCAGGGTTTTTAAGTGGGCTATAGAGGAAGTTAATTGAGAGCTCATAATGCAGAAAGGGGGGCTTGGGGCTTACCCATCACGCAACTCAAGATTGTCTGCTGAAACTTCTTAAGTCAGGCAAAACTTTTTTTTTTTCTTTTCTGACGAGCTCTTATGAGGAAGTCTCTCTGTCAGGGGTCTGGAGTCTGGAATAACTGCTTTTTTTCCTGTCTGGTTCTTGATGCAGAGAAAAACTTTTGGCTTCTGCCCAGGGTATAGGCCCAGAAAGAGGATGTCTCTGTGCTTAAGTTTACTGTAGAGGATATCTCTGCCTAGGGTCTGGGGTGGGGATTGGGTTCTGTGAGTCTTGACACTTGTTTTTTTCTTTGAGACAGTTTCATTCTTTAGCCCAGGCTGGCTTTCATTCTTTAGCCCAGGCTGGCTTTTAGCTCGCAGCACTCCTCCTGCTTCCACCAGAGTCTTCCAGGTATTAACATTATAGTGTCAGTTCTGCATCCGTTAGTGTTTTTAATTACATGTATTTATTTGTGTGAGCACACTCTTCCGTAGTTGTGAATATGAATCACTGGCTGGTCTGAAACTCACTACATAGACGAGGCTGGCCTCAATTACAGAGCTCTGCCTGCCCTTGCCTCTGAGCACAAGGACTAAAACCATTATTTTATTTTTTTGTCTTTTTTGAGACAGGGTCTCCCTGTAGCCCCAGCTGGCTTTGAACTCTGCCTGCCTCTGCCTCCTGAATGCTGGAATTAAAGGCATGTACCACCATGCCTGGCTAAAGCATTATTTCTTAATCTCTTGATAATTTTTATGTTAAACATCATCAAGGGTATTTGTATATAAGAAACAATAGTGTGTATACATATAAATCTAGTTCTGTGTATGGATCCAGATGTCCATTGGAGGGTGCAGTTTGTTCATCTATACACAGGGCAGGTTTTAGGCTGATAATCCAGGCACATTTAAAACCTCCAGGTGCCGGGCGTAGTGGCACATGCCTTTAATCCTAGCACTTGTGAGGCAGAGGCAAGTGGATCTTTGTGAGTTCAAGGCCAGCCTGGTATACAGAGCAAGTTCCAGGATAGCTGGGGCTACAGGGAGACCCTGTCTCAAAAAGACAACCCCCCCCCAAAAAAAAAACCTCCAGGAACTGAACCTTCCAGAAGGGCTGAAATGGAAAATGTAACTGAGGCCCCTTCTCAGGAGCTTCATGCTCATCCACTATAAGTGGGACCCTAAATGTCCTTCAGTGAGCCTGTGACAGACTTCACCCCAGCATCTGCCCTCAGCAGACTGTGGGCTTCTAGAGTTGTGAGTCTTGTTCATCTTTGCATTATGGTCCCAGCAGCCCCCAGCCATATTCATAGCCACACCTCACACTGAGGAAACTCCTCCTCTGGCCAATAGTGATCTCTATCAGGTCCACCCTGAATGCCTCCCAGGTGGCTGGTGTGAAATCAGGGCCAGCCTTCCACATGTCCATACAGTCTTGTTCCACTCTGCCCCAAGGCCACACAGTGGACTAGAAGAACAGTGACTTCTGAAAATTTCTGCTTGCTAACCAGAAATGGCTGCAGAGCCAGGGCTCTGCACTGGAGGCTTGAGGTCTGCTTCCTGAAGGCACAGACCCGGACAGCATTGAAAATGAGCAAATGGGCCAGGCGTGATGGTGCATGCCTTTAATCCTAGCACTTGGGAGGGAGAGGCAGGCAGATCTTTGTGAGTTCAAGGCCAGCCTGGTCTACAGAGTGAGTTCCAGGCCAGCTGGAGCTACAGGAAGACCCTCTCGAAAAGACAAAAAAAAAAAAGAGCAAATTGGAGCTGGCCCACCTACTCCTGTGAGACAGACCAGTGTGAACGTTCAAAGTGGAGACAGCCGTGAGTATCCTTGTCTCTCTCTGGCTAGCCTTCTCCAAAGGGCCAGTGTCTACACTCACCACCACAGGGAGTGTAGCCTGACCAGAGATACCTGCAAATTACCTGGGAGAACCAAGGGTACCTGTTCCAAGAGGGGAGAAATAATGAGATATACTGTGGCCCCAGCAGGCTGTGGAGACACTTCCACTGAGCACAGGCATGCCCCTGAGTTAGTGACATGGAGGAAGAGACATCCAAGAATAGAAAGTGGCTCTGTGTTTAATTAAATTTAGTCCAGAATTCAAGGTGCTAGTGGTTACCACAAAGCTAAGATGATACTGACAATGGCTTTTTCTCCCTGCAAAAGGGCAGGTTACAGTACAGTAGGGTAACAGAGTTAAGGCTTGGAATCTACTTCTTCAAAAACCTCCATCTTGCATCTAGCAGTATTGCTGCAGTCAAGCAATGTATTTTTTTTATTATTATTGTTTGCCTGTTTGTTTTACAGTGCTGAGGATGGACCCCACAGACTCACACATGCTACCCAAGTGCTCGACCCCCAGCTACATCCTCAGCTCAGTTTAAGAAGTGCTCTTCACAGACACTGTGCCCTACCAGCCCACCCTCTCTATCAACTCAAATCCTAGCTTTCTGGTATAAGAGACTTTGGTGAAGGGGTTCTTCTCAGTGTACGTAGGTTGTTTTCTTAGCTTCCTTGTGACCTTGTCGGGCTTTTAGGGGCAGGATAAGGAAGGTGGCATACTTCTTTACGAGTTCTTCTACGAGTTCTTCTGAGGCACTTTGACGGTGACCTGTGAGGGGGTTCAGAGAAGTGGTTAATCCTCACACTTCCTGGAGTTTGGAAGGTGCCAGGTGGGTTCTCCCTGAAGAAGCCAGGGCCCCTCATCCTTCTAACATCGCTTTGGCACTGGTTAGTCAAAGCAATCAGGATGCCTCTGTAGGCCTGCAAGACATCACATCCTGCTTTCCTTACCAGATTCTCAACTGGGGCCCCAGGAGATATCTAGCAATATCTGAACACATACTGTTGTGGGGGTACTGAGGGTTGTCAGGCTCTAGTGGCATCTAGTGAGTTGAGGTCAGGAGACTGCTGAACATCTGATGTGGTACACCCCCTACTCCCTACTAAGGGATCAGCTAGCAGAGAAAATGCTATGGAAAAGGAACCGAGGCTATGCCACTAAGAGCCATAGCAGAAGGCCAGGTATGGTGCACACCTGTATCCGAGCACTTAGGCCAGGTGTGGTGCACACCTGTAACCAAGCACTTAGGCCAGGTGCGGTGCACACCTGTATCCGAGCAGTTAGCTATTGTGAGTCTACTGCTCTAAAATTGGGTTCTTTCTGTATATCCTGCTTCTTTACCTTCAAAGATGAGCATTTTCCATATTAAATATTCTAACAAGCCATTTTAGAATATGTAGTACCTTGTGCTAGAGAGATGTACAATGCAGTAAGCATTTAGATTGGTCCTCTACAGCTAACATGGTTATTCATAGCCCTCTGCTGCTGTTTCTGATCACTTCCTAGACTACATTCCTCTGAGTAGAACTGTAAAATGGATCAATGGCTATGGTAGCTGCTGCCTACCTGCCTGATTCTCACTGAAGCTTTTCTCACTGCCCCCACTGGGGTTCTTGCTTTCACTCAGCCTGACCAACTCCTTGGTCTCTAACCAAGCCAGGAAAATTACTGTGTGGGCCCAGTTGGGGTCAAGACCCTCCCTACACAGTAAGTCTAAACTCCTCTGTGGCTTACTTGCATTGAAACTAGAAGCTAATACTAGATATTGAAGCCCTTCTATCCAAGGGAGAGGCCAGGGGGCTACAGGTGCCCACAGGTTCCTGCTCACCGTCTTCACTTCGGTATATGCCTGTAGGCCATACTCGCCCAGCTCCCGGCCACTCCCCGACATCTTATAGCCACCAAATGGGGACTGAGCTCCAAACACATCATAGCAGTTGATCCTATGATTTGAGACAAGAGCAGAGAGGTCAACATATGGGAATGTCTTCCACCCCAGGCCCAGTATGGCGCCAAAATTTTCCTAAGGAAAATGGATGGATGGGAACAGATTGGGCTCAGCCATGAGGAACCCAGGGCAAGCTACAGGACAGACAGACGTCTCTTTCCTTCAAGATGTGGTCACAGATGGACACTATCACACCATGTAACAGCTTCCAATTCAAACTAATCATTGTGGCTAATGAGGGACTAGGTTTACCCCCCCCCAAGTTAAAAAATTATTAAATTTTAATTGGAAATCCAGCTTGGGCTGGAGAGATGGCTCAGTGGGGAAAGGCACATGCCGCCAAGCTTGATGACCTAAATTTGATCTGTAGGACCCACACGGTGGGAGGAGATAAGTGACTTCTGAAAATTGTCCTCCATATATGTGCCAAAGCACAAGCGTGCGCATGCATGCGCACACACACACACACACACACACAAAATGGATATACACAAATAATAAATTTAGAAATGTGGGATTATTGTGGTTTGATTGATTTTTAATTATTTTTTATGTGTATGAATGTACTGACTGCATGTAGGTTTGTGCACCTGTGTCATGGAATGCTGCAGAGGTCAGAAGAGGGTGTCAGATTCCCCTGGAACTGAAGTTAAAGACAGTTCTCAGCCGCCATGTGGGTGCTGGGGCTCGAACCCGGGTCCTCTGCAAGAGCAGTCAGTGCTCTTAACCACTAGGCCATCTCTCCAGCTCCTGTTTGTTTTTGCGACAGGGCCTCACTGTGTAGCACTGGCTGGCCTGGAATTCCTGAGGTAGACCAGACTGACCTTGAATACTCAGAGTAAAAAGTTGGGGTTTTTTTGTCTTTTTGAGACAGGGTCTCCCTGTAGCCCCAGCTGTCCTGAAACTCACTCTGTAGACCAGGCTGGCCTTGAATTCACAAAGATCTGCCTGCCTCAGCCTCCCGAGTGCTAGGATTAAAGGCGTGCACCACCACTCCCGGCAAAGTTTGTTTTTTATTTTCTTTATTATTATTTTTTATTATTTTTTTTTAAAGTTTGTTTTTTTATATCTCTCTCTTTTTTTTAATTTATTATTTTTGTATGTATATGAATGTACTGTCTGCATGCAGGTTTGTGCACCCGTGTCGTGCAATGCCGCGGAGGTCAGAAGAGGGACTCAGATTCCCCCTGGAACTGGAGTTCTCCTGGAATTGGAATTACAGACGGTTCTCAGCCGCCATGTGGGTGCTGGGGATCGAACCCAGGTCCTCTGCAAGAGCGTTGGTGCTCTTAATCGCTAGGCTATCTCTCCAGCCCCTAAAGTTTGTTTTCTTAAAGTACAGCTCAGAGCTGAACAACATTTCTTTTCTTTCTTTCATTATAACAATCCTAGTGGTGGTGAAGAAAGTGTGAAGCTTTTTGTTTTGTTTCTGTTTTTTTGAGACAGGTCTCCCCGAAGTCCCAGTTAGCCTGAAATTTGCTATGCAGACCAGGTTGGCCTCCATCTCAGAGATCTGCCTGCTTCTGCCTCCAGAGTGTTGGGATTAAAGGTGAATGCCTAACTAAGTGCTAGATTTTTTTTTTAATTTTTTAATTTTTTTAATGTGTATGAATGTACTGTGTACACATAGGTTTGTGCACCTGTGTTGTGCAATGCCTCGGAGGTCAGAAGAGGGCATCGGATTCCCCTGGAACTGGAGTTAAAGACAGTTCTCAGCCACCAGGTGGATGCTGGGTATCGAACCCAGGTCCTCTGCAAGAGCAGTTGGCGCTCTTAACCGCTAAGCCATCTCTCCAGCCCCGGCACACGCCTTTAATCCTAGCACTAGGGAGGCAGAGGCAGGCGGATCTTTGTGAGTTCAAGGCCAGCCTGGTCTACAGAGTGAGTTCCAGGACAGCTGGGGCTACAGAGATACCCTGTCTCGAAAAGACCAAAAAAAAAAAAAGCCTATTCTAGGGACTTCCTTCTCTAGGGGAGGAGATGGCTGGACAGCTCCTGGTCCAGGATCCTAATTCTAGAACTCCAGAAGATCCTGCTTTGGGAGACTCTGCTGGGTTGAGGAAAGGGTATTGGGAACTCTTACCACACAGTGCCCGCCTGGAGGGCCTGGGACAGATAATTGGCCTTGTCTAAGTCTTTTGTGAAGACAGCTGCGGCCAGCCCATACTTGGAATCATTGGCTCGCCCAACAACCTCCTCTATGGTCTTGAACTTCAAGATCTGCATCACTGGTCCGAAGATCTGGAGGAAGAAGGCAGAGTAAGAGGGCCAGACCTCCGCCTGTCCCCCACCTCTGGGGCTGAAAAGTGGGGGTAGGTATAGGGTGATCAGGAGACATAGCCTAGTGGCCTGCTAGCTCATGAAACAAAAAGGGAAGGGGCCTGGCAGAGAGACTGACTACTTCCCGTGTGCCTTGTTTTGTAGAACTCAGGCATCTGCCTCCTGAATGCTAGGATTAAAGGCATCCACCACCATCCTCAGCTTTGAGTACAGAATCTTATTTCTAAATTGTCCAGTGAAGTGTGGGATATTCTAGGAAACTCCCATGTGGCACGTAAAGTTAGTGTAAAGAATTTAAAGCCCATTATCCATCGAATTTAATCTAAGCGTGAGGCTCAGACAGGATGCCGAACAAACAACTTCTCACGGAGTTTCAGGTTTCTCTTGCTCTTTACCCACCCTCTTCCCAGAATGGGCTGTTTCTTCAGGGAACTCTGGTTCCTTCTGTGGAGGACAGAATTCAGAAACCAAGGCCTACTCATAGCTGCTGCTGGGTACCACTGCTCTCGGGCCTGTCTAGAGACCACAGAGGACTGGCTGGAACTGGCCATCCTGTAACTGACCACAAACCAGCACACACAGATAGCTGATGCCCAGAGGGGTCTAATGGAGAGCGAGGGAGGACAGTCAGGAAGATAGCAGACGTGACAGCCTAGCTGTGCTCCAGAGAACAGGGAAGCAGGGTAGGGATGAGGAGCCAGGGAGGGAAATGGAATCCTGGTAAAAGCACACAAGGCCCATTCCCCACTGAGAGGAAGTAGGTCTTCTCAAAGAAATGGCTGATTCTTTGAAGGGGGCAGAGGGCAGAAGGGGTGGTGAGGACACCTAGGAGCCTTGCAGTTGGGCCACCACAGGCTTCCCACATGAGTAAGCACAGGCACCCCACCCTTCCAGAAAAATCAGAGCCCAAGAGTTTAAAGAAAACCATCAACGTAGACGCAATGGGGTTTGGAAAGGCAGGACTTTGATGGGCTTTCTCACCCTGGTTTTACACTTTAATACTGTCTTATTCTGACGAGCATGTGAAAGGGTAGCCCTGTGCTGTCCTGCATGCATCTCGGGGTTCGATCCAGCTGGTGAAAGGGGAGGAGGCTAAACTCCACAGGAGCAAAGGCAGGTCTTGGGCATCTCTGGAGACCCCAGCACACAGTAGGCCCTCACTAGCTATAAAGTAAACAGGTGAATCACTCAGGCAGAACTGCTGGCCTGTGTGCACAGTGGTCCCAGTGGGATGTCAGCACAAGCATGTCAGATGAGGAGTCACTCACAGGTCTCATCCAATGTCCTTGTGTCAAGGCTCTGGGAAGGGCCAGGTGACCCCATTCCTAGACTCATGGCTGTGAGGGAATAAAACACAAAGTCCTGTGGGCTAGGCTGGGGAATTTCACATTCTCCTAAATGGCAAGAAGTCCCAGAAGGCTGAAGAGAAGAGTGACTTATCAAATGCACATTGCAAATAACTTATTCTAGGCACAGAGATGACCAAAGCCAGAGTGTGGGGCAGAGTGTCAGGATGCTAGACCAAGTCACCCACTTCTCAGTCCCTCTAAGTATGGCATCCAGAGAAGCTGCAGCCACTGACCTCCTCCTTTGCAATGGTCATGCCGTCCTGCACATCTCCAAACACGGTGGGCTGGATGAAGTAGCCTCGGTCAGCAGCAGCACCTCCCCCACACAGTAGCTTCGCCCCTTCTTGTTGTCCTGACTTGATGTAGCCAAGGATCTTCTTAAACTGAGTCTCATCCACCTGCAGAAGGAGGAGCCCACAGTGATGCAAATGCTAGACCCAGCCCTCTGCTTGGCTCTGGGCTGCCTCTGTAGCCAGAGACAGATGGGAAGGGAATGAAGGACAGAAGAGGAAACACCCAGGGTCAAAGCACAATACCCAAGAAAAGTCATCATTTGCCACCAGAGAAATGCAAATCAAAACCTACTATTTTTCTTTTTATACTATGAGATGAGCAAAAACTGCAAATCCAGGAGCCCGGGGCAGCTCTCCTACTGAGGTCCACGAGCACTCCAAAGTACGGGAAGCAGACGGCAGCTGGGAGATCACACTTCCCCAGCAGGGCACAGCAGCTGGGAGATCACACTTCCCCAGCAGGGCACAGAAGCTGGGAGATCACACTTCCCCAGCAGGGCGCAGAACTGGCGCATGGCAGAGGAGACACAGCAACCTAGCCCCACCAAGTCTGAACCTGTATTTTTCTGCTTTGCCAAGGTGACTCCAGGCCCAGCTATAGCTACAAGGCTTACCTGGGGCCCCTGTTCAGTCTGGCTGTCAAAGGGGTTCCCAACCACCCGTGTCTTGGCCCGGGCAACGCTGCGTTCCACAAAGTCTTCATACACATCCTCGTGCACAAAGGTCCGGGAGCCAGCACAGCAGCACTGGCCCTGATTGAAGAACAGGGCAAAGTGGGCCTGTTCCACAGCCCAGTCCACTGTGGGGAGTAGGCAGGGGGCAGAGAGAAAACATGAAAAGAGGCTGTTAATGCTATCTGGATGGAGCAAGGATTGAGATATGAAGAGGCCAACACCAAACTACACAGATTCCCAAATCAATCCTTCTAGAAAATGAGGCCTTCCCTGAAGTCCTCATAACTTACTATCAGCATCTGACAGGATGATGTTGGGGCTCTTTCCCCCCAGCTCCAAAGTCACTCTCTTGAGATTGCTGCTGCCTGCAGCAGTCTGGATTAGGTGGCCAACCTGTGGGGATACAGACACATGCACTGCTCTCAGAGGGGGAAGAAAGCTAAGTGCTCACACAGAACTGAGGGGACTCCAGGGACTTACCGAAACCCAAGGGACCTGAAGAGTTCACCTCCCATTGCTGCCCTGGCCTAAGCTCCAAGACAACAATGACAATATAACTAACACCAACTGGGGTGACACAATGGCCCTGCGCCAGGTCCTATGCCTTGAAGCCAGGCCTTGTGATGCCCTCAGAGGCTGGTGTAACTCTTCCCCTTGACTTAGAGACAAGGGAACAGAGGCCAAGCCTTGTACCCACAGTCACCCAGTTGTCGGTGTGGAGGCAGAATCCACACTCAAGCTCAGCTGCAAGGGGGCCTCCTTCCCAGGTGTCTGAGTGTTTCTCCATGCATTTCATTGTGTGTTTGCTCTGTGAGGATGAGGATGAGGATGGGTACTTCTCACAGGTGTGTTCCCAGAGCCTGGTACAAAGCCAGTCCCATACTCATTTCCTGAGTAAATACATCTCCACCAGGAGATCATCCATTTTATGAGACTCAACATGAGCCTTTTAGCATTAAGTTAGGTGGTAACTAAGCAAAGGAGGGTGTCAAACACTTGTCATGAGCACTGCACTGCCCTCATGAAACCACACTGCTGTGGGAAGGCTGAGCATGGATGGGTCTGGTAGGTACAGCTGTTTGAAGATCACATGTGTTACATTAATTAATGTCCCCTCTTGGAAGTTTGAGATTCCCCTTTGGAAGGAACCCATCCCTGCTCTCAAGGACTATACACTTAAGGAGTTACTAGGTATTTCCATTTGTTTATGTCTCTCTGGAATCTGGCACAGAGGAGCTCAGTAACAACCCAATCTATTCATTTACTCACTTATTCATTCACCAGTTGAGCACTTGCTCTGGGCTAAGCAGTCATAGCTTTATCTCACCTACCTGGCTCCAGCCCTGTGACTGGGTGCATGTCTCACCCCCCACTGTACACAAAGGGAATGCAGTTCCAGGAGACAGACTTACCAAGTGCTATGGGTTGAGTGTAAAATGTCCCCCACTGGCTCATGTGTTTGAATGTGTTTGAGTATGAAGTCCCCCAGCATTGTTCCGAGAGGTGTGGAACACTTAGTGGGGCTACACAGAAGTGGGTCACTGGGGATGAGGGGGGCTGCTTGAGGGTTAGATAGCCAGGCCCTACTTCCTGCCTCGTCTGCTTTTCCGGTCTAACCACACTTTCCCAACATGATATACTCCAATGCTTAGCCAAAATAAGTCCTTCCTCTTTAAGATGCTTTTTATCAGATATGTGGTTACAAGAAAAGTAATATGCCAGGGACACACAGCCAAGAAAGCACTGCTCAACAGTGGCATGATTCTGAAGCTCTTCTGTCCACACTAGACTGCCCACGCCATCCTAGCTGAATAGATGGCGTCCCTCTCTTCCCTCCTCACTAGAATGCCCATGCCATCTTTGCTACAGAGATAGTGTCCCTTCCCATCTCACTAGAAAGTCCATGCTGTCCCAACTACATAGACAGTGTTTCTCCCTTCACTCCTCACTAAACTACCCATACCGTCCCTGCTGCATAGACACTCCCATCCTGGTTTGGGATACTGTTGCCATTTTGACTTGACTTCATTTTGACCTGACTTCATTTTGACCTGACTTTTTTTTTTTTTTTGTCTTTTTGAGACAGGGTCTCTCCCTTTAGTCCCAGCTGACCTAGAGCTCGGTATATAGACCAGGCTGGCCTTGAACTCATAGAGATCCACCTGCCTCTGCCTCCCAAGTGCTGGGATTAAAGGCCTGTGCCACCATGCCCAGCTTCCACTTTGGCTTTTTAAGACAGAGTCTTATGTAGCCATCCTGGTCTTGAACTCATGACGTAGCGGAGGATGACTTTGAGCTTCTTATCTTCCTGCCTCCACCTCCCGAGCTCTACCACACCTAGGACCATCCTGGTTTTAAAGAAAATGAGCAGAGACTCTCAGACATTCTGAGGATCCCCTGGGTGACAATGGCAAGACCAGGACCACTCTTGGGCTTTCTGAAGCCCACGTTGGCAGCGCTGCCACTTCAACTCTGGCTTTATGAAGCTGGCCAGCCCTAGCCTCTTTAGTCCACAGGGGTGGCAGCCCCTCTCAACAGCACTGAAGAGGCCAGCAGACCACAGAGGGCCCAGACCTGCTCTACCCTGTGGCCTACATGGGTGGGCTATCACTTGGGCAACTGGAAGGCATGCTCTGGGGAAGAACCTGACACTCCTGAAGGAGCAGCTACTGAGGAGGGGGAGCCTGAGCCCACCCACCACACTGCAAACCCAGGGTCCTGAGACTCCTTACCTCAGTGGAACCTGTGAAGGCCACTTTGTCTACATCCTCATGGGAAGCAATGGCAGCCCCAGCAGTGGGGCCAAATCCAGGAACAATATTGACCACGCCAGGGGGGAAGCCAGCCTAGAGGAGAAAGCCGGGAGGCCTGGGAGTCACCCTCCTGCTCCCACGGCTGGACAAGGAAACACACCCCATTCCCACCCATATGGTGTGCCAGGAACACAGGTGAACATAAGCTGCTCTAGGGACTAGACAGAACTTCTACTGGAGGGGATGAGGAGCCCGACTGCAGGCTTCCCTAAGGAATTCTCTACTCTCTCAGTAATAGCTTTCATCCTTCCATGAAGGTCCTACTAGGGGCCCCACATGGAAAACAGAAGCAACCTTCTGGTTAGGGATCGTGATGACTCAGAGGTCATAGCAGAAGCAAGCCACACACCTCTTTGATCAAGTTGGCCACATACAGGGCAGTGAGCGGTGTCTGCTCCGCGACCTTCATCACAACCACGTTTCCAGTTGCCAAGGCTGGGCCCAGTTTCCATGCTTGCATCAGAAGTGGGAAGTTCCACTGCATAAAATGACAGCAGCCCCAGCCCCAAGTCCCCTTCAGACAGCTACAGCAGAGGGCGGAAAGGGCTACCCCAGGTGATCCCCCATAACTCAATCATTGGTTTAAGACAACGGTCAAGGTAGGTAGGGAATGGTGACAGTAATTCAGAATTATTAGTGCCTTGGGTACTAAGTACCATGCGAATCCCTATCATTACTTCCATGAGCAGACATAAGACTGCCATTTTCCAGATGAAGAACTGAGGCTGAGGGAATTGGTGACTGCTAGGCTCAGACTTGACCCATCCCAGGTGGGCTTGCCAAAGACCATGTTCTCAGCCATCTATCACCCAGCAACTTTCTGATGAACCCGTGTCTCGCTCCCACTCTCCTGATGCCTTCCGCAGGGGGTGGCACACACCGGAATGATCTGCCCGCACACCCCAACAGGCTCATGGCGAGTGTAGCTGAAGAAGTCGCCATCGATAGGAATGGTTTTCCCATGGTACTTATCAGCCCAGCCAGCATAATAACTGAAAGAGAAAAGGTCCAATGTTAGTCAATGTCTAACCCATAATATCCAGGGGTTATTAACAAAGGAGAGGGCTGGCCCTGGGGCTTTCTCTGATTATCAGCCTGGCATCTAGCTTATTCCCAAAGATGTGGATGATCACGAGAGAACAGTGACCAACTCCACATAAACTCTGAAGCCTCACCTCAGAATCATCTGTGGTGCTGATGACAAGCACCAAGTCCAGGGGCCTCTTCCCACCCACTCAGTCCAGATCTCTAGGAACACCCAAAGTGACTAAAGAGTGACTATTATGCCAGCTCACCAGTGCAGAGCAGCACTGGAGGACCTTGCATCAAACCTGATCAAAAAGGGCAGACCCATCAAACAGTATTTCATATATATATATATATATATATATATATATATATAT
>VZQC01001459.1:1432228-1447814 GCA_009823505.1 Rhizomys pruinosus
TATATATGCTATTTCTCTTGGACTTGACTTTTTCTTTATGCTAGGAATCAAATCCAGGGCCCTCTAGTCAGGCAAGCACTGTAGCACTGAGCTATACTCAAGACCTGGAGTTTCTTTTTTTTTTAAATTTTATTTATTTTTGTATGTGTATGAGTGTACTGTCTGCATGTAGGTTTGTGCACCTGTGTCGTGCAATGCCGCAGAGGTTAGAAGAGGGTGTCAGATTCCCCTAGAACTGGAGTCTCCTGGAACTGGAGTTACAGATGGTTCTCAGCTGCCATGTGGGTGCTGGGGATCGAACCCGGGTCCTCTGCAAGAGCAGTTGGTGCTCTTAACCGCTAGGCTATTTCTCCAGCCCCAAGACCTGGAGTTTCTAATTGATCTACACATCCCTCATACCTCTGTAGCTTTATTACGATATAACACAAATTTATTTTTATTATTTCCCTTGGGATTTCAAGACCTGGAGTTTGGTGTCTTACAACAATTTGGAAAACTGTCAGCAGGGTGGGGACTGGGATGAAGCAGTGTTGTGCAATGCCCACAGATGTCAGAAGAGGGCATTGGATCCCCTTGAACTGGAGTTATTATGGTGCTGGGAACTGAACCTGGGTCCTCTGCAAGAACAGCCAGTGGTCTTAACCACTGAGCAATCTCTCCAGCCCGAATGGCGCTTCTTACACCTGGGCAATTACAGGAAGATGGAAATCCTCGGCCAGCCCCACCTCATGAAGTGATAATCTAGATCACGGGGACACAGGCCCTGGAAAAGCACAGCAACTCAGAGCTGGGGAGCAGCCAGCTGTGCATTCATGGTGTATGATGGCTTCAAGGAAGTAGGGACCAGGAACGATGGGGAAAGAGAAAGCAAGGAGGGTTGTAAAAGGAAGATTCCTGGAGTGAATGGGGTCTGCCAAGGTGAGCCTAAACCAAAGCTGACCAGGTTAAAACATGGGTTTCTCCCCTTCAGTACTATGGACATTTCAGGTTGGAAAATTCTTTGTTGCAGGGGTTTGTTTTTTCAGGCCTTGAGATTTTCCACCAAATGCTAGCAGCACTTGCTCCTGCAATTGTGACAGAAAATGTCCCTGGAAACATGACAACCTTTGGAAAACGCACCCCCCCACACTCCCGTGTGAAGGATAACTCCTGCCTTTCTGGTACTTTGTCCTCCCTGCCATCTCCATCCATGTGTCCCAGGGGAGCAGCCACTATCTACACAGTGGTCTGTCCAAAGCTGGTCAGACTCAAAGCAAGAGAGTCATGGACCCTCCCCAGGTCTGAGAGATTGCAGCCCAAAGGCTGGCCTGGAAAGAAACCACATGTGGGGGTTGGAGAGATGGCCCAGCGGTTAAGAGTGCTGACTGCTTTTGCAGAGGAACTGGGTTCGATTCCCAGCACCCACATGGTGGCTAAGAACCGTCTTTAACTCCAGTTCCAGGGGAATCCGACACCCTCTTCTGACCTCTACAGCACTGCATTACACGGGTGCACCAATCTACATGCAGACAGTACACTCATACACATAAAAAATAAATAAAATTTAAAAAAATATATATATATATATATAAAGAAATCACATGTGGCAAACCAGGAAAGAAGACGGGGATAAGTGGGACTTGTCTACATTGAGCTGAGTGAATTTCTGTTACCTGAAACCCCAAGAGCTCTAATAAGCTCTGATTCCTTGGTGATTAAGATGTTTATAATTCAACTAAACTCAAAGTAGCAAAAAGAGGGAGACAGAAAAAAAAAAAATAACAAAACAACAGAGAATCAGCAAAACAATCCCAGAGCTTTTAGCTAGACAATCAGTGAAGATGTAACTAAAAATCAGAAATGGATATGGAGACATTACTACCAACCCTACAGTTCAGAATGGACCATAAGAGTGAAGAACCAGAGATAACAAATCAGATGCCCCACATAAAACGGCCAATTCCAAGGAATGTACGGATTACCAAACATGATCCAAGACAAAGGCAAAAACTCTTAGGACTAAGTTCTAATTATTGACACTGAGTGATTTCTCTCACAAGATGGGCATCTAAATGGACAATGCTCCAGCCCTGGGGACCCTTCTACATTCTTCTAATTCTATTTCTACCTCCCAATATTACTCCCTCCCTTTTGGCAATGACTAGAACAAAGAACAGGAATCCATACCGGAGACATTTCAGGACCATGTCCAAATCAACCAGGTAGGAGATGACATAGGGCTTGCCGTTGTCCAGGGTCTCCAAGGCCTGACAAGAGATCAAGGTAACAGAGACATGTTAGTGCAGAAATGTAAGCAAGCAAACACCTGGCCAGCGGTACTGGCGCTGATAAGGACTGGTGGAGACCCAGGGTGGGTCGTGGATGTCCTCAGGATGCTATGAGCTCCTTTAGGTGTTGGGAGCAATGTTTAAGAGGGCTGAGGACTCAGCCGGGTGTGGTGGCACACGTCTTTGATCCTAGCCCTTGGGAGGCAGAGGCAAGCAGATCTTTGTGAGTTCAAGGCCAGCCTGGTCTACAGAGTGAGTTCCTGGCCAGCTGGGGCTACAGGGAGACCCTGTCTCAAAAAAACAAAAAAAAAAAAAAAAAGGGCTGAGGACTGACTCACCGCCAGGTAGGTCCGGTCCCGTTCAATGAGATCTGCCAGGCGGTACAGCAGTCGGCCCCTGTCAGATGCATCCATGCGGCGCCAGGGCGAGCCGAGCTGGAAGGCAGCCCGAGCAGCCTTCACCGCCTTGTCCACATCTTCCTGTAAAACAGCCACCCAAGGAGCTCAGTCTTCAGTGGCAAATGATCCTACATACTGTCCACCCCTTGCCAAGCATATCATGGGCTGTCAATGTGGGCCAGTGTTGGAAACCACCCCAAAACAGTCCTCCAGAGCCACAAACCTCAGTTGCCAGGCTGAACCACACACCTTGTGGGGAAGCTTGTTGGAAAGGAAAATCCTATTTCTACTTGTCTATTTCCATGTCAGTTTCCTCCAGCTCTGGAGGGAGAGGCCCCAAGGAGTCGGTACACAGAAATGGACCACATGACCCTGCCCCCTAAGATGGCAAGTCCAACAGAAGGGACTGCTCCTTCTAAGATGACGGGACTTTCCAGCACATGCAGCCCAGCCAGCTTCTCTCTCTGCTGGGAGCAATGCAAACGCAGCACTACCGGACCACCACAGCAAAACACACAGACACCAGAGAGCAGTCAGAAATTATTTTTAATGCTTTGTCTATTAAAACTACACTAAGAGCCAGGCCTTTACTAGCACTCGGGAGGCAGAGGCAGGCAGATCTTTGTGAGTTCAAGGCCAGCCTGGTCTACAGAGTGAGTTCCAGGACAGCTGGGACTACAGGGAGACCCTGTCTTGAAAAGACCAAAAAAAAAAAAAAAAAAGAGAGAGAGAGAGAGTCCAATTTTTTTTTAATTAATTTTATTTATTTATGTATGTGTATGAATGTACCATCTGCATGCAAGTTTGTGCACCCGTGTCGTGCAATGCCGCGGAGTTCAGAAGAGGGTGTCGGATTCCCCTGGAACTGGAGTTTCAGACGGTTCTCTGCCGCCATGTGGGTGCTGGGGATCGAACCCGGGTCCTCTGTAAGAGCGGTCGGCGCTCTTAACCACCAGGCCATCTCTCCAGCCCCGAGAGTCCAATTTTTAAAGTACTATTATGTTGGAGTTTTTTCAGTTTTTCTCATTATGTATAACTCAAAATTGTACCAGAACTATTTATCTCAGCAGACCCAAACTCTATCCACAAGATGCCGTCCTGTTCATCCTCCTTTCCTTGTCTTTCCACTTCCAGATGTAGAAAGGAGACAGTTGGCTAAATGCTCCCCAAATTCACCTTTGAGTTCATACAGCAGGAAATAAAAAACCCAGACACCACCAAGTACTTTAGTCTGACAGTTGATTTATGTCTCAAAATATTTAATTGGTGTTTTATAAAAGTAAAACACATACTGGTAAAATTTAAATAATACAAAAACATAAAATAAAAAATGTGCCCTTTGTGGTAGCACATACTACACTCAGGCAGACCTGTAAGGACTAACACAAATTCAAGTCCAGCCTGATCTATCCAGCATGTTCCAGGCTAGCCTGGGTTACAGAGTGAGACCCTGTCCCCAAAGCAAACAAACATTTAATCCTGGTACCTGGGAGAGAGGCAGCTGGGTCTCTGTGAGTTGGGGGCCAATCTGGCCTACATGGTGAGTTCCAGGCTAGCCAGGGCTGCACAGTAAGAACCCTTCTCAAAAATAAATGAACAAAACAAAACACCAAACAGAAACCAAAGCCAACTCCACACAGCGATGAGGCAGCTGTTCTTATGTTCTTACCTTGCCTCCTTCTGCCACCTGACAGATGACCTCTCCCGTAGATGGATTGATGGTAGGGAAGGTCTTCTTGCTGATGGCGTTATGCCACTCATTGTTTATGAAGATCTACAATGAGAATGAAAAATTTTATCAAGAACAGCTTTCAACCCCACTGACCAAAAGTCATGTGGAAAAGAAAAACATTAGAATAAACATGAAGACCTATAGATTGGTGTCAGAGGGCTGCAGCTTGAGGTTAAAAGCATGGGCCTTGGGGCTGGAGAGATGGCTCAGCAGTTAAGAGCACTGACTGCTCTTACAGAGCACCAGGGTTTGATTCCCAGCACATACATGGTAGCTAAGTACCACCTTGTGCAGGGCGTGGTGGTGCACACCTTTAATGCCAGGACTCGGGAGGCGGAGGCAGGTGGATCTCTGTGAGTTCAAGGCTAGCCTGGTCTACATATAGCGAGCTCCAGGCCAGCTAGGCCTAAAGGGAGACCCTGTCTCAAAAAGACAAAAAAAAAAAAAAAAAAAAAAAAAGCATGGGCCTGGATATATCCACACTAGAATGCCCATCTCCCACATGACCCTGAGTAAGTCAAGTCACCTGACCTTACAGAGTTTTCTTTGCAATATAATGAGAATGCTCCAAGTGTGACAGTTGTCTACTGGTGTGTAACAAACATGCCCAAACTCAGCGATTTAAGACCATGTCTTGGGCTGGAGAGATGGCCTAGCGGTTGGGAGCACCGACCGCTCTTGCAGAGGACCCGGGTTCGATCCCCAGCACCCATATGGTGGCTGAAAACCGTCTGAAACTCCAATTCCAGGAGAACTCCAGTTCCAGGGGAATCCGAGACGCTCTTCTGACTTCCGCAGCGTTGCATGACACGGGTGCACAGACCTGCATGCAGACAGTACATTCATACACATACAGAAATAAAAAAAAAAAAAAAAGACCATGTCTTAGAGTTGTATCCATTGGTTGGATTCAATGTCTGGCTGACCTAGTCATAAGATGAGCCTATGGTTCTTATCCTGCTCATCCAGCACCACATGCTACTCCTGACAGCATGCCTGGCCCAGGCTAGTCCAACTTGGGATGTAAAGGAGGGTGGTGAGCCAGCCTCTCTGAGGAGTCCCACAAGGCCCCAAAGGAAGCTGAGGGGCTTCCTCAGGACTAGCCTCAGAGGTTACATGGTCTTATTTCTGCTGCTGAGTTCTGCAGGTAACTGGCCTGCAGACTCACCCACTGGCCCAGATCAGATTCCCAGATCAGATTCCCATCTCTTCCCAAGAGATGGGAACAGCCCTTTCTCCTGGGAGAAGGAAGAAAAACTTTCCAGCCATTTTTGTTCTATTAAGATGCACAAGGCAGTAGACACTTCTCAGGTTATTCTTTATCCCTGCAGCAAACACCAGTCCAGGTTCTGTCCAGGGGAGGACACCTCAGCTCGGGGGTCAGGATGTAGGCTATTCCTGGCTATTCAAGGACTTCTGTGGTCTCAGCTTTCTTCCTTACCTCCAGAGTGATAATCACTATGATGCCCCTTCATGAGGTGGTGTGCCTAGGCAAAAGCCTGGCATGGTGGGTGCCCACACTGACCATAACAGATAGTGGTTGGGAACTGCAGGGAGCAGCAGTTAAATGAGAATCAGCAGAAGGCTGAAATTCCAGGCTGAAACTTCTGCACCGTCCATATGCTGTGCTCTCACCCAGTGCACAGCCGCACACCACTGGCATCTCCCAGACACCTGTGTGAACATTAATTAGATTGCCAGGGCTAGGGTTGTGTGGTTTCATACTCATTGGTATTCATCATTAATTAATTAGTCATGTTAATCCTATTTTCATGTGGCTCCCAGGGATGTGGGTATGAGGCTCACCTCACACTTGAAGCTGAAACACCTCTGACTTGGGATCCAGGCTACCTGTGCCATGCTAGGTTGGGGCCCTGGGCACATTGCTTCCTCTTCCTCCTAGTTCGTGCAGAGGGAATCAGGTACCCAAGCTAATACAGAGGACGTGGGATGAATGGGGGGGGGGCCCAGGCACAGCTGCTGGCCAGGGGTCTTCACCTTCTTCTGCACCCTGAGACACAGGCTAAGGGCTCCCTGCATGGCAAGGTGCCACAGGTAGGAGTTGGGAGTCACAGCTGGTTGTTACCCAGCACATGAGTGCTGGGAACTGAACCTGGGTCCTCTGCAGCAGCCAGTGCTTTTAACCACTGAGCCATTTCTCCAGCCCCCAAATCTCCACCTTTCTGCTTTGCTTACTGCTCCACTGTACTTTTATTCCAGATGTTGTAAAAAGCTAATATCAGCCGGGCGTGGTGGCGCACGCCTTTAATCCTAGCACTTGGGAGGCAGAGGCAGGTGGATCTCTGTGAGTTCAAGGCCAGCCTGGTCTACAGAGCAAGTTCCAGGCCAGCTGTGGCTACAGGGAGACCCTGTCTCAAAAGACAAAAAAAAAAAAAAAAAAAAAAAAAAAAAAAAAAAAAATCTAATGTTATAAGGGGGCAGGTGTGGCCTTGAGTCCTCACTCCTCTCCACATCAGGACCCTGAGCAAGTGACTCCCAGCTGCTCCATCCAATACTTCTGTAGACCACATGAGCATTCAGCATGATAACAGGTGTGCAGTTCCTAGGCCAGGACCTGGCCACAGGGTGATTACCAGACATTGGGCCACCCCTGAGGCTAAAGATCTTAGGAACAAGGATCTGCCAGCTTCTTCCTGGCCATTTCCGGCACAACACCATACTCAAATTGCCCTGAATAATTTTTGTGGGTAATTTACAAAAATCAGGATGGGGGGCTGGAGAGAGGGTAGTGGTTAAGAGCACTGACTGCTCTTGCAGAGGACCTGGGTTCGATCCCCAGCATCCACATGGCGGCTGAGAACCGTCTGAAACTCCAATTCCAGGAGAACTCCAGTTCCAGGGGAATCCAAGTCCCTCTTCTGACCTCCGCGGCATTGCACAACACGGGTACACAAACTTGCATGCAGACAGTACATTCATACACATACAGAAATAAATAAAATTAAAAAAAAAAATCAGGATGGAAGATGGGGAAAGAGGTGGGTCAGTCTGGCCAAGGGCCAACCCATTCCATTTCCAAACACTGTGCTCCCTGCAATGTCCAGGCCAAGTCTTAAATATGCTGTGTCATTCTTCCTAGTCAGCTGGCTGATTGCTCAAGTCTTTTTTGCTAGTGAGATAACAGACCTCCTAGGCTCAGGGTTCCCATTCCTTTCTTTACTGCCAGACTGCTGGTGCAGAGCCAGGAGGGGAGGGAGAGGAGAGGGCGTGCTCTCACAGGGCTCAGCAGGCAGCTCAAGGCAACTAACTGCCCTTGGCCACAGGGCAGACAGAGTCCAGATCAATACTTAAAACCTCCTGGGCCCAAACCAGGCCTGCCTTACATAACTTGCTAAATTCAGCCACCATGGGGGCGTGCTGTGTGTGTGTGTGTGTGTGTGTGTGTGTGTGTGTGTGTGTCCCCTCCTAGCTTACACTTCCCCTTCATAGTTTCTAGAACAGAGCAAGTCAAAATCAAAACAATGTCTGCACGGTTCACCAATATTTCTTGCTTCATCTTACAAAAGCTGGACTAGGGTTGCAGATGGCTCGGTAAGGTTAGGAGCACTGCTGCCCTTGCGCAGGACCAGGTTTGATTCCCAACAACTGCATCAGACAGCACACAACCATCTGTAATTGGGGGATATGATACCTTCTCTGGCACCAGACACAGGTGGTGCACATACATACATACATACATACATACATGTAGGCAAACACTCATACACATAAAAATAAATATTTAAAAGCCATTTCACTCCTCGTGTGTGTTCTGGAAGCAGTAACAGCGAGCAGGAGCTGCTGCCATGCCAACTGATTGGTAAACAGCAATGCCCCCAGCTCCTTGCAGTTGAAGTCCTGGGAGGAAGGGGTCCAGTAAATAAGAGGCAGAGGGAGAGTGCACCGCACAGGCTGCATTGAGACTGGGGGCACAGGTGGTGTCATTAAAGGAGACCTGAAGGATGACAGCATGGGGTGCTTGGTGACAGAAAAGCTGAAAGGTGGGCTGCAATTCTGCCCACTGTGTGACTAGAGTGCATTCTGCTGGGGAGGTAGGGGCTATCCTACGCTCATCCTACATGTTGCTTTTCCATGTGAGTTTATCTTGGCTATCATCCCACAGGCAGAGCCGCTACATCCTAATAAGTAACATTTCTCAATATGGATCAGTTTATTTAACCCTGTCCTAATGAATGTATGTACTTTTTTTTGGTCTTTTCGAGACAGGGTCTCCCTGTAGCCCCAGCTGTCCTGGAACTCGCTCTGTAGACCAGGCTGGCCTTGAACTCACAAAGATCCGCCTGCCTCTGCCTCCCAAGTGCTAGGATTAAAGGCATGCGCCACCACGCTCAGCTATGAATGTACTTTTGAGGGCAAGTGGTGTCTACTTGCAAAGGCACTGCTGCAGCCAACACCGCTGTCTCAGCATGTCTGCACAATCAGGGCAGACCCCTGTGAAAACTCCCTGTTAGAGGCAGTCTGATCTTCCTCTGCCTCAGGTGACTTATCTCCCATGTCCCATAGATCACAGAATTCAACTACAGATGGAGGTCGGATGGCTGTGGTGGTGGCCTAGAACGAAAGGGTGATTCAGAAGCTGTGGCAAAGTTGTGAGGGCTGTCAGTAGGACAAATGGACTCTGGGGTCAGAGGCCTAACCAAGGCCAGATAGGATACTGTATCCACTATTCCCCACATCCCAGCATAATAGGTAGTCATAATCTGCTCAAGAACAAATAAAAGGTTAAATTATGGCAGTAGCTGTGATTTACAGAAGCAAGGCACTTTCTAGAAAGAGTTCAATTCCAAGTTTTACTTACTTTGTTTTTTTGAGGCAGGGTCTCACTATGTATCTCTTGCTAGCCTAGAATGTACTATATAGGCCAGGCTGGCCTTGAACTCAGAGAGATCTGCCTACCTCTGGCTCCCAAGTGTTGGGATTAAAGGCATGTGACTTCATGCCCAGCCTTTTAAGTTTTTAAAAAACAGTGTGAAGCCGGGCGTGGTGGCGCACGCCTTTAATCCTAGCACTTGGGAGGCAGAGGCAGGCGGATCTTTGTGAGTTCAAGGCCAGCCTGGTCTACAGAGCCAGTTCCAGGACAGCTGGAGCTACAGGGAGACCCTGTCTCAAAAAGACAAAAAAAACAAAAACAAAACAACAAAAAAAAAACAACACAGTGTGAGAGTATGTGTGTGTGTGCACGCGTGCACATGCACTGGGTGCTTATATACTTCCTGTGTGTGTGTATCTGGAGGTCAGAGGACAACTTGTGAGATCAGTTCTCTCCATCCATAATGTGGGGTCCACAGACAGAACTCAGGGTGTCAGGCTTGGTGGCAAACACCCTTACCCAATGGCCCATCTTACTGGCCCCATTTGTTTTGAAACTAAAGGAGCTGACAGTTTTATTTTCACATTTCACAATACAAATGAAAATGCACTTTTTGTCCCACTTCTCTCCTCTAAAACTACTCTCTTTCAGAGAAGGAGGAGCAAATAAATCTTCCATATCATGCTGTTGATAGAAAACACTCAGGAACAGCACTCTGATCTGGTCAAACAGAACACAAAAGCGATAGAGAATGCCCTCTGCCTTTTTTTTTTTTTTTTTTTTTTCTGGTCTTTTCGAGTCAGGGTCTCCCTGTAGCCCCAGCTGTCCTGGAACTCACTCTGTAGACCAGGCTGGCCTTGAACTCACAAAGATCCGCCTGCCTCTGCCTCCCAAGTGCTAGGGTTAAAGGTGTGCGCCACCAAGCCCGGCTTGGTATTTTTGAGATAGGGTCTCCCTCTAGTCCCAGCTGGCCTGGAACTTTCTTTGTAGACCAGGCTGGCCTTGAACTCACAGAGATCTGCCTGCCTCTGCCTCCTGAGTACTGGGATTAAAAGTGTGCACCACCACATCTGGCTTAAAGACGGTTCTTAGCCACCATGTGGGTGCTGGGAATTAAATGCAGGTCTTTTGCAAGAACAGTTAGTGCTCTTAACCACTTAACCATCTCTCCAGCCCTGTAGAACGCCCTCTACTTTATCTGCCTGGTGGAGTCATCGAAGGCCCAGTGGGCAGCATCATGGGGTGAAAGAGGTTTCATCCCTGGAGGCTTGGCACTACTGATATGCAGCCTCTCATGGATGCCCTCATTCCAGGAGTGGTGCCCCAGGCATTACCCAGGAGAAGGAGGGCCCACCACTGGCATCATACCAGGGGAGATTTACCCAGGAAGGTGGGGAGGTAGGATCATGGCCTTGTAGGAGGAACAGAGAATGGGGCTGGAGGACCTTCCTGGCCGAGATGAGGCCACTGTTCTGTCAAACTGAGCCTGCTCTCCCATTTTTTTTTTTTTTTTTTTGGTCTTTTCGAGACCTGTAGCCCCAGCTGGCCTGGAACTCACTCGTAGACCAGGCTGGACTTGAACTCACAGAGATCCACCTGCCTCTGCCTCCTGAGTGCTAGGATTAAAGGTGTGTGCCACCACGCCATTTCCTGTCACTGCAGGTGTCTTTCTCACAGAGACTCAAGGGTGAGGTGTGTATTGTAGTAGTTGCCATGAAACTTGGGTATGTTGTTCTGCAGGTTGTAGGCTACACAGCTAGCAAATGGCAGGGAGCCCTGCTTGACTTCTGATGTGTGAAAGAGCAAGGGTTGCTTCCTAGAAAATGGTGTTCCTGGAATATTCTGCTTTCCCCATGGCATGATTCCAGACAGCATTTGCTTTGGCAATCCCCCCCTCCTCACTGTGTACCAGAGGCTGGCCTTAAATCGCAGTCCTCCTGCCTCAGCCTCTTGAGAGCAGCCAGCATGCCCAGTTGATGTCCATGTGTCCAATCTCTCTCTCCTGAATTTCCTTCTTTCCTTCAACCCACTTCCTTGTCCCCATGTCTTCCAGGCAAGTGCTAAGCTATACCTCCAGGTCCCATTTGCTTTTGAAGTGGCAGTTATATAACCAACCCAGTGGCAAACAAAGGCTATCTTTTATAAGGGGTAAAGTTCAAGATAAACACAGAATGTCACCCATATCCACACTTCCCCCAACATCCGGACTCTCCTAAGGTTAGCCCGGGGTCAAGAATAGAGGGAGCCATCTCCCCAGACTTGCTGGAGACAGCCTGGCACCCAATCCCAGCCTTCCCTCCTCCCTAGGGTCACAATGTGTTTTGTATTCCTGGATTTGTTTCACCGCTCCCAGGATGGGAGGGTTAGTTCTATTGCAGAACCTCTGCCAGCAAGGCAAGGCTTTAACTTGTCCCTTTCCCTTAGGAGTGGCAACTTCTATCTCGTCTGACCCCTGACCCTGGCCCTGGCCCTGGCCCTGACCAATACTACTACCTCCCATATTCTGCTCACATCAACTCCCAGATGTTTTCCATTAGGTTCCCAGTAAATGACCCTTTTCCTGGCTCCTTCAGCACAAAATCATGTACATTTACAAAACCCACAACAATTCATAAACCCATTATTTACTCAACAGCGCTTTCATGCCAAGCACAGTACTAGGTGCTGGGAATACAAATATGAGTACACAAATGTGGTTCCTCCCTGCTGATTTCAAATATTTAATCCAATTGTTTCCTTAAATATTTACACTTTTTTTTCCTGACCACTGGGTCTGGTGATGAGGCAGCCCCTGGGTGTTCGAATTGGGGAGAGCTCAGCCTGAAGCCTAGTTTTAAACTTACAGCTTAAGATCTCCCTGTGCCCCAGTTTTCTTGTTCTCTCTCTTTCTCTCTCTCTTTGGATCTTTTTTGAGATAGGATCTCCCTGTAGCCTCAGCTGGCCTGGAACTCATTATGTAGACTAGGCTGGCCTTGAACTCACAGAGATGGGCCTGCCTCTGCCTCCCTAGTCCTGGGATTAAAGGCCTACACCACCACGCCTGGCCCAGTTTTCTTCTTTTCTTTTCTTTTCTTTCTTTCTTTCTTTCCTTTCTTTCTTATTTATTTATTTTATTTATTTATTTTTTTTTTGTATTTTCAGGACAGGGTCTCCCTTTAAGTCCCAGCTGGCCTGGAACTCACTCTGTAGAGCAGGCTGGCCTTGAACTCACAGAGATCCACCTGCCTCTGCCTCCCGAGTGCTAGGATTAAAGATGTGCGCCACCATGCCCAGCTAGTTTTCTCATTTCTAATGTGTGGCAGCAACAACAACTGACTTAATAGAACATCAGATAGGTGAAGGGAAAATGCAAGTAAAAGCCCTCAATTCAGGGCCAGGTCAGTAACTAGTGACCAGTAGGCTTGGTTCTTCAATCAGGCACTATGGACACATGTCTACACACATTCTGAATTCAGCTTGACCCCAAGACCACAAACATGATTGAAGCCCAGTCATCTGTAACCCAAGAGTACCCCATGGATTCAAGCAGGCAGCGCACATTAAACACTCTTTGGGGCTATTTTTTTTGTGTGTGTGTGTCTTTTCGAGATAGGGTCTCCCTGTAGCCCCAGCTGTCCTGGAACTCACTCTGTAGACCAGGCTGGCCTTGAACTCACAAAGATCCGCCTGCCTCTGCCTCCCAAGTGCTAGGATTAAAGGCCACCACACCCGGCTGGGACTATTTTTTATTTATTGAAACAGGATCCAGCTGGCTTGGAACTTACTATATAGACCAGGCTGGCTTCAGTCTCACAGAGATCCACCTGCCCCTGCCTCTGCCTCCCAAATGCTGAGATTAAAGGTATACACCACCATATCGAGCTGTGGTCTCTGATTCTTAAAGACCTGGTTTATCATAATCAAATTATTAAAAAGTTATGGTTGTTGCCGGGCGTGGTGGCGCACGCCTTTAATCCTAGCACTTGGGAGGCAGAGGCAGGCGGATCTTTGTGAGTTCAAGGCCAGCCTGGTCTACAGACTGAGTTCCAGGACGGCTGGGGCTACAGGGAGACCGTCTCGAAAAGACAAAGAAAAAAAAAAAAGTTATGGTTGTTGCCAACTCAAAAGCAGAAGTAACTAAGGTGAGGCCCAAAGAAACTCCCAGGCTCTCTGGGTCACCCAAACCTTCCTCTATGAGACTGTAGACTCCTCAAGGAGTACAAGCTGCACAGTCAGTGGGAAGAGTCCATAAGCTCTATCTTCTGTTTGGTTTTTTTTTTGAGGCAGGGTCTCACTCTAGCTCGGGTTAGTTTGGAACTCACTATGTAGCCCAGGCTGGCCTCAAAGTCATGGGTGACCGACTCTCCTGCCTCAACTGCTCTGGTGCTTTGACTTCAGGCATGAGTCACCATGCCTGCCTGGCTTAGTGGAAAGGTAAGGTCACTGGACAGCACAAAGTTACTCCAGAACATTTGCCCACCAAAGGTTTTTTTTAATTTATTTTTTATGTGTATGAATGTACTGTCTGCATGTAGGTTTGTACATCTGTGTCGTGCAATGCTGTAGAGGTCAGAAGAAGGCGTCAGATTCCCCTGGAACTGCAGCCAAAGACTGTTGAAAACTGCTATGTGTGTGCTGGGGATCAAACCCGGGTCCTCTGCAAGAGCAGTCGGCGCTCCCAACCACTAGGCCATCTCTCCAGCCCCCCAATGAAGGTTTTTGCTCATTCCAATAGAATCTCCCAGGAGCACCAGCAGTTCCCAATTTGAGCACTCTACAGTGACAGTCTGGTTCGGTGGGTATTGGGAGTCCATACTGTCCGCCCCCGTCCTTTTCTTTTTTGAGACAAGTCCCACCAGCCTGGCCTGGCCTTGAACTCCTGAGCTTCCAGCCTCTACATCCAAAGTGGTGCTAGGATTGCAGTATATACATCTATTCCCAGCTTCTTTTCTTTTACTATTTATTTATTTATTTAGTTAGTTAGTTAGTTAGTTTTGTCTTTTCAAGACAGGGTCTCCTTGTAGCCCAGCTGTCCTGGAACTCACAAAGATCCGCCTGCCTTCCAAGTGCTAGGATTAAAGGTGTATGCCACCATGCCCAGCTTCTTTTACTATTTGATTGCAGCAAATGCACTTTAAAACAAATACAGCCAAAGTCACCTTTCATCACTACCAACACAGGTGTTCCTCCTTCACCCTGATAGAAAACCACACTCACCTCACCCTAAAGAGTATTTCCCCCCAGTGGACTGGTTTGCCTTCTACACTGAGATCAGTCTAATTCTGTTCAATGGAAAGCTTTGTTTGGTGTAGTGTTAGATGTGTTACACTATGCCCAATACTAGACACTTTCCCCCTTGCAGCATAGTCTTTGAGATTCTCATTCAGAGACCCAGCTAATGCTTTGTAAATCCTGTATGTATAGGACCGTCTTTCCTAAAACTCTAGCAGAGCTTGTCCATTTATTTTTTTATTCTTTTAAAAATATTTTATTGGGCTGGAGAGATGGCCTAGCGGTTAAGAGCGCCGACCGCTCTTGCAGAGGACCCGGGTTCGATCCCCAGCACCCACATGGCGGCCGAGAACCGTTTGAAGCTCCAATTCCAGGAGAACTCCAGTTCCAGGGGAATCCGATACCCTCTACTGAACTCCGCAGCGTTGCACGACACGGGTGCACAGACTTGCATGCAGACAGTACATTCATACACATACAGAAATAGATAAAATTAATAAAAAAATTTTTTAAATATTTTATTAATTTTTTTTATGTGTATGAGTGTTTTGCCTGCATGTATACAAGTGCACCCATATCCTACAATGCCTGCAGAGGTCAGAAGAGGGTGTTGGATCCCCTTGAATTGGAGTAACGGGCAGTTGTTAGCTGCCATGTGGGTATGGGGATTCTAACCCAGGTCCTCTGCTAGAGTAAACCAGTGCTCGTAACCACTGAGCCATCTCTCCAGCCTCCACATTTTCTTTGCTTCTTAAATTGCTGCTTATATAAACTGTGTTGCAACAAACTTTTACAAAATGTCCACAAATATTTCCAGTGAATTGCTATACCTTGCTTCACTTTCTGCATTGAGGATTTATCAATTATAGCAATCACTGTGTTTTGTCTTGTTTTGTTTTCAGAGCTGAGGAACAAACCCAGGGCCCTGTACTTGCTAGGAAAGCACTCTGCCGCCAGGCGTGGTGGCGCACGCCTTTAATCCTAGCACTTTGGAGGCAGAGGCAGGCGGATCTTTGTGAATTCAACGCCAGCCTGGTCTACAGAGTGAGTTCCAGGACAGCTGGGGCTACAGGGAGACCCTGTCTCGAAAAGACAAAAAAAAAAAACAAAAAACATCAAAATGACAGTTCTAGCTATACTCACTATT
>VZQC01001459.1:1449404-1494046 GCA_009823505.1 Rhizomys pruinosus
AGGACTCCATAGCCATGGGCTGGACCCTACTGGGGGCTGCATCAGGAGGACTCCATAGCCATGGGCTGGACCCTACTGGGGGCTGCATCAGGAGGACTCCATAGCCATGGGCTGGACCCTACTGGGGGCTGCATCAGGAGGACTCCATAGCCATGGGCTGGACCCTACTGGGGGCTGCATCAGGAGGACTCCATAGCCGTGGGCTGGACCCTACTGGGGGCTGCATCAGGACTCCATAGCCATGGGCTGGACCCTACTGGGGGCTGCATCAGGACTCCATAGCCATGGGCTGGACCGTACTGGGGGCTGCATCAGGAGGACTCCATTTTGTCCTCACAGCAGCCCTATTTTGCAGATATGGCTGCTGAGGGGCAGTTCTGCCTGTACATACATCCTCTCTCCAGCCTTCATTTCTCTCCACCATGCTGACTGAGTGCCTTGTGCCATATGCTACGCTTTTCACTTGGGTCTTCCCCTCCACCTCTGAGATTAGAAGTGTCCATGGGCAGGAGTTTGGATGTTTTACCCCCTGGGCCTAGGAAGTTCAGGAAGTGTCTGGTGGATGATTGAAGTGCCCCAAGGGCTCAAGAACAGGTTCCTGGCAGGCAGAGAAGTACACAGTGTGTGACATATATCTCACTTTTTTTCTTCTTTTGAGACAGGGTCTTACTGCTGACTTCAAACTCACTTTGTAGCTAAAAATTACCCTGAATTTCTGATCCTTCTGCCTCTACTTCCTGATTGCTGGGATTATGAGGGCATAGACCCACCACAGTTGGTTTATATGATACTGGAGAACAACCCAAGGCTTCATGCATGTTGAGCAAGCACTCTACCAACTGAACTACATCCCCAGCCCTCACATTTTTTTTTAAATTTTTATTTGTTAACTTAATTCTATGTGTATGAGTGTGTTGCCTGCATATATGTAAGCGTACCTGTGTTGTTACGAACTGAACCTGGGTCCTCTACAATAGCAGCCAGTGATGTTAACTGCTGAGCCATCTCTCCAGTCCCTCCTTCTTGGTTTTGTTTTGTTTTTGAGACTGGGTTTCCCTGGGGCCCAAGCTGGCCTGGAACTTGCTATGTAGACCAGGCTGGCCTTGATCTCACAGAGATCTACCTGAGTGCTGGGATTAAAGGCTTCTTCACCAAGCCTGGCTATTGTTTTTGAGACACCGTCTTAACGTAGCTGAGGCTGGCCTTGAACTGCCAAGGACTGGGTTGATAGGCATTCTTGTCAGTAACAGTTACAGTTACTGACACAAGAATTACTGATAGTGAAGATGAAGTGTGGCCCCAGGCAAAGGCCTGATGCCATACACCCTTGGTGTCATAATGTCTTTCCAGATCTTAACTGTTCTCCATGTCAGAGAGAAAACAAAGAATGAAACACAAAAACCAGTTTCATGAACAGAGATGTGTCCCTGAAATGGACAAAGGTGGAAAACGAAGCTTTCAGAAACTGCCTCAACTGGTCCAGGCTGGAGAAGCTGAGGTCACAAAGCTTTCCTCACCCACCCAAGAAGCATACCTACCCTCTGGCTCCTCCCAGGGGAAGGGGGAAGAGGGCTCTGGGAAGACAGGTCACAAAGCCTCACTCCATGTATGCTGGTCAAGTGAGGGGAGGATCTGTGGGCCCCAACGAGCTCGAAGAGAAACATTTCCTGGAGCACCCAGGCTCTCCCCTCCCCTCCCCCCATGCAGGTGCTCTTGGGATGTCAACCAGCACAGGCAGAAGCAATCTCAAAGCCAAACCCGCAGCAGCTCCTTTTGGGTAAGTGGCTCTGGTAACTGCTACAGAAATACCCAGGAATGCAATGCAGACTGAACCCAGAGATGTTGCTTCCAAGCCCTGGCATTCTTAGCACTGAGTCTTGCCTCAAACTTAAGAACATGCCCTGCTAACGGTGCTTCTACAGGGAGTGTGACCAAGCCAGAGTGGGAGTGTCGCTCTCCAGAGCTGCGGGTTGGAACTCTGCATCTTTATAGTGAATGAGCACTTTGTGATCTTAAAAAACATGTAAAGAAGCCGGGCGTGGTGGCACACGCCTTTAATCCTAGCACTTGGGAGGCAGAGGCAGGTGTATCTTTGTGAGTTCAAGGCCAGCCTGGTCTACAGAGTGAGTTCCAGGACAACTGAGGCTACTGGGAGACCCTGTCTCAAAAAGACCAAAAAAAGAAAAAACATGTAAAGAAAGGCAGCCATAGGAAGAACTCATCCATTCCCCACCCCACACCCTCAAACTGAATCAGGACTTAAGGGCCCAGAGACTTTGTGCCTCACCTCCAGGTGATCAGATCAAGGGCCTCCTCGGTAGTCATTTTAGATCTTTAGATGTTCACTCCCTTCAAGCTGGACTGCCTCAGGCAAGCAGCCTCCCTAGGAGCAGTAGCTGCTGCATTTTTGGCTTGTGTTATGCAAAAGATATTTTACTTTATTTTTTCCTCTGACTGACCCTTTGTAAGCATTCCTTAAAATCACATAATGTACATTTACCTATTGTGCCAGTGAGGACAGCTGCCTCCTCCTGAGCCAATCAGGTACACTGCAGAGCTAGGACCCAGAGCTCCAATGTCTGCAGTCAGCAGCAACCCTGAGGATGGGATGGGTGGTCCCTTTGTTCCCACCCAGAATTAGAACATCCCATGGAATTTTCCAGTTAAGGGCTAGCTTTTGGAAGCGTAGATGTGAACCCGCACTTTGTCACTGAGGTCTTTGTGACTCAGTCTCTTCAGTTGTAAAGTGGAGATAATTACAGCACCAACCTCACAGAGCTGTTTGAAGGCTTAAAGACAGATAAATGCTTAGAATGCTGCCCTGCACAAATGCATGTGCGTGCATGCATGTGTGAGTATACACTTATTAATTATGAGGTGTGCACACTAAGGCTCTGAGGCTCAACATCAAGACACATTGGTTCACTGGGTCCTGGCACTGAGGAACCTGGAGCAGGAAGACTGCAAATTCAAGGCCTGACTGGACTACAAAATTAGTTCAAGGCCAGCCTTGGCAACTAAAGACTAAAAGAGGGCTGAAGGGCTGAGCATGCCAGTTATGTCAAGTGAAAGGTGGGGTAGGAGTGGCTGAGGCAGGAGGATGGCGAATTCTAAGCCAACCTGGGCTACACGATATCCTGTCTCACAACACATCAAGAGGTGTGTCCTGGCTGCATTCCCGTTTTACGGGAGTGTACCCACCCCCACTTGTTGCAGAAACATAAGGAACACTTTATAAACGGTTTCTTCTGTGCGACTCCAGCACTTCGTCCAAACTCAGAAAACTAAAGAAAAAAACTTCCAAAGTCCTGTTTGCTTAAGAAAGCGATTACTATAAATAAATAAATAAATAAATAAATAAATAAATAAATAAATAAATGCCGGGTGTGGTGGTGCACGCCTTTAATCCTAGCACTTGGGAGGCAGAGGCAGGCGGATCTTTGTGAGTTCAAGACCAGCCTGGTCTACAGAGTGAGTTCTAGGCCAGCTGGGGCTACAGGGAGACCCTGTCTCGAAAAGACAAAAAATAGAAAAATAAAAAGAAAGCGATTACTGGCCTCCAGCTTGGTCCTGGCAAGATGCTCTTAGGCCCATCCTAGCAAGAGGATTGGCCTCTAGGATCCCCGCTTTTCCTTCGGAGCTCCGTTGGCCTGGGTATGCAGGAGTCAGAGTTGGGGATTTGGAGGAATGGAGTTCTGGCCAGGAGGGCTGGGACCGAGGTCTGAGTGCGTGGCTCTGCGCAGACACGGACCCGAAGGCCACCTCGCAAAGCCACCGCCGCTACATCGTGGCAGGTTAAAGGAACCGGGTCAAAATGCTGCAGGAGCGGCAGGGGAAGGCGCGTGGAAAGAGAACCTCAGCGAACGCCCAGGCCCTCCGCGGGTAAACTGAGGTCGAGGCCGGGAGCAAAGCAGCTCTCACCTGGTTGCAGAAGACCTCGGGCTGCTGGTTGGGGGCCGGCACTGCGCTGGTGGCGGCGGCCGAGAGCAGGCGAAGGCCCACGCGAGGCCCGACGCGGGCGGAGGCCAGCGCGGCGCGCAGCATGTTCTACGGAGGGGCTCAGAGACGAGAGTGCCAGCGAGCTGGGCGCCAGCCTGGACTATGTTCCACCCCGCCCCGCCGCACGGCAGCCAATGGGCTGAGAGGATGCGGGGGCGGGGCGCTGCGCCTGGCGGCCTGGGGAGGGCGAGCTGGACCCCATCGAGTGCGCACAGGCCTGCCCCTGGCGGGTCCTGACCGCGACATTCTAGCCAGCCGTAAACCCCACACCAGGCCATCCAGACACCAGGGCTTGCAGTTGAGGGCGCTGCGCTGTGCTGCATTTCGGGTCCCTAGGGGCCCTAGTTCACGAAGAGCCTGGGGCGGAAAGAGCAAGTGCAAAGCCTCTAACATAGCGTCACCCTGGCAGGCAAGACAAAATGCTGGGAAAGGAACCCGGCCCACAGCGCAGAGGGGAGGGAGGAGACGTAAGAGGCAGGCAGGGGATCATCATCTGCGGGAGCTGGGGCATGGACGTGAGGATTTCGAGAATGCTTTTATTCCGTGAGCCGCCTGGAGATGGGGACAGCCTGGACACTGGGGAAGCCGGAAGGAAAAAGAGAACCTTAGCTGGGGGCGGGTGAGTGGATACGTGGTCACGTGCATTCAACCGGGTAAATGGATGCAACAGCCCAAGGAGATGCCCAGAAGCAAGCGCTAAGAGGCGCTTCAGTGGGGAGACGCCCATGTCTGAGGTCCCAAGTACGGATCCGTGAGCAGAGGAGACCCACAGAACATATAGCTTTGTTTAGGTTGCTTACCTGAGCTTCCGTAAAACACGGGCCCTAGTCGAGCGTGGTGGAAAACGCCTTTAATCCTAGCACTTGGGAGGCAGAGGCAGGTGGATCTCTGTGAGTTCAAGGCCAGCCTGGTCTACAGGGCGAGTTCCAGGACAGCTGGGGCTACAGGGAAACCCTATCTCAAAAAGACCAAAAACAAACAAACAACCCAAAAACATGGGCCCTGAAATTCCAGTTTCTAGACACAACAAAATCCCTGCTCAAATTGTGAGAAAAGCAATTTGTGTTGTGTGCCTCTGATTTCAGCACCGTGCAGCTAAAGTTGTTCTAGAAGCCCAGCACCCAACACAAAGCAAAGGAGGAGAAGGCATAGGGGGGTTTCTCTCAGCCTGCTTCGGGGATTAATCTCAGTCACATGACCAATCAATCCTAGGTGCAAAGGAATCTGGGAAATGAGTGACAATGTAAGGAGAGTAAGAAGGGAAAATGGGCATGGAGACAACTTCAGACTGGAAAATGAGCCTCTCTCCTCAGAGCACAGTGCACAGCAGCCAGCCTGTTGGCACTTTACCTTCCCAGCAGTGTAAGGTTATGGCCCACTCCCCCCAAAATGAAAGGCCACAAGGTCTAAACTCTTCGGATCAAAGCTTAATTCAGGGTAGCCAGGGCTAGGCTCAGGGGAAAGATAGAGCCAAGCACAGAATGGCTTCTGGCTTGGGAATTTAAGGGAGAAGGTGGGGGTGGGATTCAGTGAGAGTGGAGTGGGTCAAAAGGCAAGGCGGAAGATTCCTGAGTAATTGGTGGTGGCCTGCTTTAGCATAGCCAAAGGCTAGCCTGGTAGAGCAGGTTCTTGGGCAACATGGATCTTAGGTGTCTCTGCATTCCAATGGGCTTCTGGAGCTCACACCCTGACATTCTAGCCTTTTGTTTCTATAGGAAAAAGGGCGGAGGTCTGTCTTCTGTAACTGCTTCAGAGCTGAACAGGGGCAAAGTCTTGGGGGAACAGCTTTCAGGCTGGAGAGTTAGAATCCTAGAATCGGTTTCCCATTTTGGCTGCTTGGGTGGGTTTTGTCCAGATCAATAGTGGCCAGTACTTAGTGGATGTTTTCTCTGCAACTGAAAAGACAAGCTGGTTGAGTCTTACATGAGTATACCAGTGCAGGGACTTCACAGTACTAACAGGGGGCTACTGGGTGCATTAGCAATTGGAGGGTCCCTGTCTAGGGTCTGCAGAGGGAAAGAGGACTTGTACCCTGGTTTGAGAAATTGGAAAAAGTTTTAGTACACAGAGCTCTAGAATGAGGGCCAGCTTTAATACACAGGGCTCCAGAACAAGAGCCATAACCATGAGAATATAAAAGGTGATATTTTCTGGCATGGCACATTAAATCTGTCCTCTATCTCTGAGATATTTTCTAACATGACATAGTAGATTCCTAACTTGGCACAGTAGGTCTCTCACCTATTTTCTAACATGATACAATAGATTCCTAACTTGGCACAGTAGGTCTCTCACCTATCTCTCTGATAATAACCTATTTCATTTTCTCTTCTTTAAATTTCAGTTTCCTGTTGGGGTGTTTAAAACCACACAGTTAGCTCAGATAAATGAAGTTTGTTTTGGTGTTAAGGTCAGTTGAGGTTCTGGTCCTTAAGGGGTCACTCAGGCCTTGCGCCTGGCTCTCTTCACCAATTCCATCTATGAGAGGACAAAGTCAGGACTTGCTTGACCAGAGCTTCTCTTCGAAGCATGAGGAGTCTCTCCTCTATATGGACTTTCCTCCTTTAACTGGACACTGGCAGGATGAAGTCCTTTTAAGTGAATCTCCAAGACTTCCCTGGCGCGGGATGACTGGTGACTTGCTGCCACAGGACATGCACAAAGTTGTGGATGCAGGACCCCATGACCCAAGTCGACCTCAGAGGGTAGGGGCCAAAATATTGTCCCATCAAATCCCTCTTGCCAAATCAGATTGGAGCTTTAAGTGTGGTTGCTAAACCTCCAAGAGGATTGTTTGAATTAATTTGTTACTTTAATTACCATACATCTCCTAAGTAAAGCTTGAACATTGACTTAAGCATTGTTAATAAATTCTTAATTGCTGTGGCAAAAATATTCTGACTAATAATAAAAGCTCATGGTAGGAGCCTGGTAGTGGCTGCAGCATAGGCTAGGAAAGGATGCTATTTACTGGCTTGTGTTGCTGGCTCATATTCAGCCTATTGTATACAATATAGAAATATCTGGCCAAGAATGGCATTGCCCACAATGGGCACGGGCCAGTCCAATGAAGGCAATTATTAAGGTTTCTCAGCTCAGTTGTATCAAGTTGACATTAAATCTATGCAGTAAGTCTCTTAAAATTTGTTCTTTAAGGTCTATGAAGGTCATTTAGGTACTCAAAGTACAATGATTTAAACCATGCAAGGCAAAAAGTTTCTAACAACACAGCTATGAAACAAACCCAAGATAATAAAGAGGTTAAAACCAGTACCTTCTCAAATGAAGGCCATGTCACTTGTCCCCAGATTTTGAATTATAGCTTTGAAAAGGAAAAGGAGGGGGCTGGAGAGATGGCCTAGTGGTGTATGAGTGTACTGTCTGCATGTAGGTCTGTGCACCCGTGTCGCGCAATGCCGCGGAGGTCAGAAGAGGGTCTCGGATTCCCCTGGAACTGGAGTTCTCCTGGAACTGGAGTCTCAGACGGTTCTCGGCCGCCATGTGGGTGCTGGGGATCGAACCCGGGTCCTCTGCAAGAGCGGCCGGCGCTCTTAACCGCTAGGCCATCTCTCCAGCCCCACATTATAGAATTCTTAAAAGTGAACAGTACTTCATGCATACTCATAAATAAGGTTCTAATAAATACATTTGGCGATGACACTTTGTCCAATGTAAAACCCAAAAACCAAAATTGTGAAAGGTTCAGAATATGACATTAAATAAATTGCAAGAGAATTAGAATATAGAAATATAGCATTAGTTATTAAAAGGTCTGATGTAAATTCAGGCTTCCTGCCACGTGGTCTTGTTGTGGCTCAGCAGAAAAAGCCCGCGGTAGTGGCAGCAGAGCGCGGCATGGCAGTGCAGAGGAGGGGGAAAAACGGCATGGCGGGGCAGCTGTGCGGCAGACTGGGGAGAGAGAGCTGTAGGAAGGAAGTAAAGTTTTTCAGCCTCAGAAGAAAGGGGAAGAGTGTGGAGGATGAGTCCTCTAATGGGAGGCGGCGTGGAGGCGTACATCCTCTAATGGGGCTGGTCAGAGACTCCAGGTCTGGAGTGTCTCTGAAGTGGAACAGGAGGAAGAATTGGAGGGAAGACAGGCAGAGAGAAGGAGGGAGAAGGAAGACGGAGGGAAGCAGGAGAGAGTACCGCCTCTGCATGGGAACCCAGTTAAAGCCTGTGGATTCAAAACAATGAGGGGATGGATAATGCTGAGAGAAGCAGAGGGAGAAGGGAGGAAGTACAAGGGGAATTAAGCGCGGGGGGGGGGGGAGAGGGGGGGAGAGCAGAGAGAGAGAGAGAAGGGAGAGCGGGGGAGAGCAGAGTGGTACCTCATCCTGAAGCTGGTTGTCTGGAGAAATACTCGGCTGACAAGTCCAGGGGTTGCAAAATGTCACGGCACCAATAATATTAAGTATAAAAAAGCAGGAAACAATAAAAACCACATGAGGCATAAGTCACACTAGGAGCATGCTTTACTTCCATGTGGGACTGCCAGCGTGAGCCACCTGCAGACATGTGGTGGGAACAGGCAGCATGGCAGGGGCAGAGAGAGAGGCGTGGGATGGGGACAGAGAGAGGCACAGAGAGAGAGAGAGGCACAGAGGAGAGCCTAGGTTGGCCACCCAAGGTCAAAAGCAGAGGTGGAGTTCTGGTCTAGTGTATAGGGAGTGGGACAGGAGTCTTCTTTAGTTGTCTGTGACCCAAACCTGGGTGTTGCTGATTTGGCAAGGAGAACCTGATGAGGGTGGCAAGAGGAGTAGAGAGAGGGATGTGAGCGAAGGGCAAAGAATGCCTATGCATACAAGCATTCCGACCATTTACCAGAGCGCTGGCAGAAGTCTCTCAAAGCTGAGAATTTGGAGATCTAAGTTACCTGTCTCAGGCCAGGCAATATTGTTAGCTAATTGATATCCTGGCCAGATAGCAGAGCAGAGTCTCTCAAGGACCTTAGGATTAATTTCCTTGGAGAGGTTGAGTTCTCTTAAAGAGTGTAGGAGACACTCAAGGGTGTGAGGCCCAGGGCCTCTCCTTTTCTCCTTTAGAGTGTGAGGCTCCCATATTAGGGGTCAGAGGATGAGGAAGAGGGGAGAGGAAGAGAGGGAGAGGGAGGGAGGGAGGGAGAGAGAGAGAGAGAGAGAGAGAGAGAGAGAGAGAGAGAGAGAAAAGAGGTCTGTAGGAAGGAAATGGATTCATTTTATTCTCAGAAAGCCCCCACCTGAGTGTTAAGGTGCATCCGCCCTAGTTCTAAGTGGGCGCTCAGAGACCCCAGGTCCGTGTGACCAGTGTGGGAGTCTCTGAAATTGGGGCCTGCAGGTCTGTGACTTTAGCGCCCCAAAATCACAGAGGAGGCCAAAATTCGGGTCCAGATTTTGTCCCCAGCATCCTGGTAGATAGACAGCAATCTGGATGGGAAAAATTGGGGATAATCCCTGATTTTGCCGGCACTCAGGGATCCAAAAAGGAACGGGAGACTAAAAAGAATGGAGAAAGAGGATCAGAGGGAAGGCAGATGGAAAGCAGTAGTTAGGACAGGAAGTGTCGAGGCAGAGGGGGCAGCTGGGGGGGGGGCAGAACATACGCAGGGTTACACAGAAGGTAGGGGTGGGAGATAGAATCTCCCCTCACTCAGGTGCCCGGCTGGCCGGCCACCCGCGAGGCGACTTAGGAAGTCTTACCATGAGGGCCACACATATAAACCCCGTGCTCAGCCATCACAAGTGTGATGAGTGCTCGATGAGGTTAAACAACTTCGGCAGAACCGTGGGTTGGGGCCCAGTCAGATTCTGTAGCCCAAAAGCTGTGGAACCATAACACGAACTCTTAACTTTCACGCACAGTCACATGGGAATAGAGTAGGGTAGGATAAGGAGAAGAGAGAGGGTACCTTTGGCCGAATGCTGGTGGGTACTGTCTTAGCCTGCGCTCGGTATCCGGCTTACCAGCTACCCTGAAGCTGCCCCGAGGGGTGGGGGGGGGGCAGGAAAAATGGTGATCTGAGTCACCGGCACCAGAATGTAAGGTTATGGCGCCCCCCCCAACCCCCAAATGAAAGGCCACAAGGTCTAAGCTCTTCGGAGCAAAGTTTAATTCAGGGTAGCCAGGGCTAGGCTCAGGGGAAAGATAGAGCCAAGCACAGAATGGCGTCTGGCTTGGGAATTTAAGGGAGAAGGTGGGAGTGGGATTAAGTGAGAGTGGGGTGGGTCAAAAGGCAAGGCGGAAGATTCCTGAGTAATCGGTAGTGGCCTGCTTTAGCATAGCCAAAGGCTAGCCTGGCAGAGCAGGTTCTTGAGCAACATGGATCTTAGGTGTCTCTGCATTCCAATGGGCTTGTGGAGCTCACTCCCTGACAAGCAGCACCTGCTTTCCTCCCTCAGCAACACAGGGGAAGATCATGTTGTCAGAGTGAGTGAAGTGTAAACAAAATACACTTTTTATTTTTTGAAAGTTAATATTGTTCTATTTACTTATTTATTTATTGTTTTTTACGTGTATGAATGTACTGTCTGCATGTAGGTTGGTGCACCTGTGTCGTGCAAAGCAGCGGAGGTCAGAAGAGGGTGTCAGATTCCGCTGGAACTAGAGCTAAAGATGGTTTTTAGCTGCCATGTGGGCGCTGGGAATAGAACCTGGGTCCTCTGGAAGAGCAGTCAGCATTCCTAACCACTGAGCCATCTCTCCAGCCCCCAAATAGTTTTTTAAAATCAAAGGGTTAAAGACCCTGTCTCAAAAAGAAAAAAAAAAAAAAAAAAAAGCAAGAATTAAATTATAAAGAAGCCACGGTCAGCAGTTCTTAAAATCAAAATACTTGTTTCATTTCTCTGCTAGACACTGCATAGCTCTATATTAACCAATTGTGTAAGAATTTGAGACTGATCTCTGACCACTCAGAGAGGCTCAGGATCCCATTGCATTAGGAATAAAAACCCAACTTGGTTCATGCCTATGTGCTTCCTCACTTGATTTAGCACACACAGTTCTGCAGAAGTAAAACTTTTTGGCTTGCCAAAATACTTTGGATCCGTGTGGTCATTTTCTTGAGACCCCAAAACCCATTCCTACAACAGCACACAAGAAATGTTCCCATTCACTTTTTCAACAGCTTTTGGCTATTTCCATTGGCCAAATGTACGCTGTCATTTTTTATGACATTTAGGTTGCTTCCAATCTTGGGCAACTACAAACAATGCCACAATGTGTTGAGAAATTAACAGAATGGGGCTGGAGCGATGGCCTAGCGGTTAAGAGCACCGACTGCTCTTACAGAGGACCCGGGTTCGATTCCCAGCACCCACATGGCGGCTGAGAACCGTCTGAAACTCCAATTCCAGGAGAACTCCAGTTCCAGGGGAATCTGAGACCCTCTTCTGACCTCCGCGGCATTGCACGACATGGGTGCACAAACCTACATGCAGACAGTACATTCATACACATACAAAATAAAATTTAAAACATAAAAAAAAAAGAAAGCTATGGAGAAATTAACAGAATGGAACCACTAAGTCAAAGACTATTTACTATTTAAAAATAGGCAGGGCTATACACATGTTCCTTGACTTATGAGGGGGCTGTGGACTACAAACTCATATGAAGTTGAAGTATTGTAAATCAAGAGGCCCGGAATGGTGGAACACCCCTTTAATCCAAGCAATCCAGAGGCAGAGATAGGCAGATCTCTGTGAGATCAAGGCCAGCCTGGTCTACATAGTGAGTCTAGCTAGTGCTACATAGTGAGACCGTGTCTCAAAGAAAAAAAAAAAGACCACTTTGAAAATCTAGTTTGGTGATCGGGAAATGGAGGCAGGAGGATCAGGAGTTCAAGGTCAACCTAGGCTACATGAAGAGTTCCAGGGTAACATGGACTACATGACACTCAGTCTCAAACAAACACATACATTCAATACATCTAGATTGCTGCTCTCCATAGCTGTACTGTATGTTGTGGAGTATCTGTTATTCCATCCTCATGACTTCAGGCTGACTGGGAGCTGTGCTTGCCCAGCATCATGAGAGGGGATCATATCGCTACCCAGGGAAAAGATCCAAATTCAAAACTTAAAGTATATGCCTAGGCTGGCCCCATGTTAGAGCCTCCTGCCTCATCCTCCTAAGTGTTTGGATTAGAGCCAGGTGCCACCATACCCTTAAACCTTTCCAGTATTATTATTTATTTATTTATTTATTTATTTATTTATTTATTTTGGTCTTTTCGAGACAGGGTCTCCCTGTAGCCCCAGCTGTCCTGGAACTCACCTTGTAGACCAGGCTGTCCTTGAACTCACAAAGATCCGCCTGTCCAATATAATTTATTATTAGATATCAGTGTTAGTATTCTGATTAATGAAAAGCAGCATTTCACTATTGCATTAATTTGCATTTCTACTCTCTTTTAAGATTTACTTTAAGCTGGGTGTGGTGGCGCACACCTTTAATCCTAGCACTCGGGAGGCAGAGACAGGCGGATCTTTGTGAGTTCAAGGCCAGCCTGGTCTACAGAGTGAGTTCCAGGACAGCTGGGGCTACAGGGAGACCCTGTCTTGAAAAGACNAAAAAAAAAAAAAAAAAAAGATTCACTTTTAAATATTCATGTGGGGCTGGAGAGATGGCTCAGCAGTTAAGAACACCGACTGCTCTTGTAGAGGACCCAGGTTCAATTCCCAGCACCCACATGTGACTAAGAACCGTCTTTAACTCCAGTTCCAGGGGAATCTGACACCCTCTTCTGACTTCCGAGGCATTGCATGACACGTCTGCATGGGTGTACCAAACTACATGCAGACAGTACACTCATACACATAAAAAAATTCATGTGTATGAGTGTTTTGCCTGCATGTATGTATGTGCACCATGTGAATCCCTGGTGCCCTTGGAGGCCAGAAGAGGGCATCAGATCCTCTGAAACTGAAGTTACAAGTGGTTATAACCCATGATGTGGGTGCTGGGAACCAAACCCAGGTCCTCTGCAAGAGCATCAAGTATTCTTAACTGCTGAGCCATCTCTTCAGTCCTTTGTGTATTAAAAAAAATATATTTTATTATTTTTATTTTTTATTATTTTTGGGGAGGGCATTTTTTGAGACAGGGTTTCCCTTTAGTCCCAGCTGGCCTGGAGCTTGCTTTGTAGACCAGGCTGGCCTTGAACTCACAGAGATCCCCCTGACTCTGTCTCCCGAGTGCTGGGATTAAAGGCATGCACCACCACGTCCAGCTAATTATTATTTTTATTTTCTATGTGTATGAGTGTAAATATGTAAGTGAACCCATGTCATGCAATGCCTGCAGAAGTCAGAAAAAGAAAAGGTGTTGAATCCTCTGGAATTGGAGTTTAGATAGTTGTTAGCCACCATGTGGGTGCTGGGAATCGAACCCAGGTCTTCTGCAAGAGCAGCTAGCACTCTTAACCACTGAGCCATCTCTCTAGCCACCCTTTGTGGGGGTTTTGTTTGCTTTTTTTTTTTTAGACAGGATCTTATTATGTAGCTCTTACTGGCCTGGAACTTGCAGAAATTTACATGCTTCTGTTTCCATGCACTACGGTGTCTGCCTGCAGTTCTGCTCTTAGGAATGAGACTGAATATCTTTCCCTTGGTGCAGCTACATGTTTTCATCTGCTAGGTACTAGCTGTTTCTGTTGCTAACTTATTTTCCCATTTGGTTAATTTGTAACCTAAAATTGAGTTATAGAAGCTGCATATATGTGTGCACCTGCGTATGTACACATATGTAAAGGCAATGAACATTTTGTCTATCTTATATGGTTAACTTTCTGTCAATTACCATTTATTTATTTGTTTGTTTATTTATTTTAGTCTTTTATTTTGAGACAGGGTCTCCCTGCAGCCCCAGCTGTCCCGGAACTCTCTGTGTAGACCAGGCTGGCCTTGAACTTACAGAACTCCTGCTTCAGCCTCCCAAGTGCTGAGTTTATGGTATGAGCAACTACATTCAGCTGTAATATCTTTTTGTTGTTTTCTTTTTTGGTAAATCTTTTTTTGTGTGTGTCTTTCCTTTGAGACAGAGTCTCCTTTGAGTCCCAGCTGGCGTGGAGCTCACCAGGCTGGGCTTGACCTCACAGAGATCCGCCTGCCTCTACCTCCTGAGTGCTGGTATTAATGGTGTGTGCCACCACACCTGGTGGTAAATCTTTAAAAAAAAAACATTTTTAAGGCTGGAGAAGTGGCTCAGCAGTTAAGAGCACTGGCTGCTTTTGTAGAGGATCCTGGTTCAATTCCCAGCACCCACATAGCAGCTAACAGCCACCGTGTGTGTAAGTGCACCAGGACATGGGTGCACTTACACACATGCAGGCAATACACTCACACACATAAAATGAAAATAATAAAATGTTAAATTTTTAATTTTATTTTTATTTTATGTATATGAATGTGTTGCCTGCTTGTGTATAAGGGCACCCATGTCATGAAGTGCCCACTGAGGTCAGGAGAAGGCATTGGATTCCCTGAAACTGGAGTTATAGACAGTTGTTAGCTCTCATGTGGGTGCTGGGAACCGAACCCAGGTCCTCTACAAGAGCAGTCAGTGCTCTTAATCACTGAGCCATCTCTTCAGCCCTATTAACCAAAACATTTAAGCATAGAAGTGATGAGGTCACATATGTGCTTGGGAGAGATCTGTCTAGGGACTACAAGGAAAATCATTTGTATCTGAGACACTCTGTTTGCCCAGGGCTGACTGGGAGAGAGCATGGGATAGGACTGACAGATGGTGCATGTGAAGAGGACAGGTGAAGGAGGATGTAGGGTGAGGTTTCTACCATGTGCTGTTCTCAAAGATAGGGAAGCCAGAGAGGCAGGAAACTTGTGAGAAAGAGAAGAAAATGTGTTACCCCTTCCTCCCCACACAACTTCTTATAGCTCAGGCTGGCTTTGAATTCACTATGTAACTGATGATGACCTTGAACTTCCGATCCTCTTGCTGGGATGACAGGTTTGCACCATTACACCTAGTTCATATGTTGCTGGGGATAGAAGCCAGGGCTTTATGCAGCTAGGGAAGCAGGTGACCAATCAAACCTCATCTCCAGCCACCCTTTTGTTTTCACCTGGACAAAGCGGCTTTATTAGAGGAAGCCAGGATTACACGGGACATAATAGGCATAGGGGTCCTTCTTGCCAAAGGTGGAGAGGACATTGACAAAGCACAGGGTATATTACATCTGTTGCTTTCTTCAGCCTGTCTTCCTCGTTTGGCCACCTTTGGCCACTTCCCACTTTTCTGGCATGGGCCAAGGAACCATGGACTTGACTTCCCAGCATGTAGCCAGCTAATTCCAGAGTGGTCAAGGCCTCCATCCCACACTGGTCTCATCCTGCAGCACTGTGACTGCCAGGAGCATGACTTGATCTTCTGGGGCAATGCCCTCTATGAGGTCACATGGGCCTTGATCTGGGTGACAGTCTCTTGGCCAGTCACCTTGAGGGCATGTAGATCCTGGCCATGGACAAAGGGCTATGTGTTGGCCACTGATCTGTGGACACGATTGCCGATACTGTGAAAATAGAGGCGAGAAAGAGCCCCCCACTTTTCAAAGGTTTAAACCCACCGTTTAATCCTAGGATTCAGGGAGGCAGAACTGTGACTTCCAGGGGAGCCTGGACTACACAGCGCGTGGCCCACACTTTTTTTTTTTTATTAATTTTTATTTATTTCTGTATATGAATGTACTGTCTGCATGCAGATTTGTGCACCCGTGTCCTGCAATGCCGCGGAGGTCAGAAGAGGGTGTCGGATTCCCCTGGTACTGGAGTTCTCCTGGAATTGGAGTTTCAGACGGTTCTCGGCCGCCATGTGGGTGCTGGGNGTGTCGTGCAACGCCGCGGAGGTCAGAAGAGGGTCTCAGATTCCCCTGGAACTGGAGGTCTCCTGGAATTGGAGTTTCAGACGGTTCTCGGCCGCCATGTGGGTGCTGGGGATCGAACCCGGGTCCTCTGCAAGAGCGGTCGGTGCTCTTAACCGCTAGGCCATCTCTCCAGCCCGTGGCCCACACTTTAATACCACTACCTCAAGAGTTAAAGGCAGGTGGATCTCTGAGTTCCAGGCTAGCCAGGGCTACATGGGGGGGGGCAAAACAAAACAAACAAAAAGAAAACAATAGGCAAAAGCTGCATTGTGGGAGTAAGGATATAACTAAGTGGCAGAGAACTTGCCTAGCATGCTGGAGACCCTATAAATATTACCTATCAAGATTCAGTCAAATCCCATCTGCAGGGCCTACCCACTAGAGCTCCCTCATTTGGTTCGATGGAATTTTCAGCTCTACACTATGATGGTCAGTTTGTAACTATTAACTTGGACACAACCTAGAATCACCTGGGAGGAGAATCTTAAAAAGTATTGTTTAAGGGCTGGAGAGATGGCCTAGCCGTTAAGAGCACCGACTGCTCTTGCAGAGGACCCGGGTTCTATCCCCAGCACCCACATGGCAGCTGAGAATCATCTTTAACTTCAGTTCCAGGGGAATACGACGCCCTCTTCTGACCTCCACGGCATTGCACAACACGGGTGCACAAACCTGCATGCAGACAGTACATTCATACACATACAAAATAAATAAAATTTTTTTAAAAAGTATTGTTTAAGTAGGGCGTGGTGGTGCATGCCTTTAATCCTAGCACTCGGATCTTTGTGAGTTCAAGGGCAGCTTGGTCTACAGAGTGAGTTCCAGGACAGTGGGGGCTACAGGGTGATCCTGTCCCAAATGAAAAAAAAAAAAAAAGTATCGTTTAAGCCAGGTTGGTCTGCATATCTGTTGGGGATTGTCTTGATTATTAATTGATGTGGGAAAACCATTGATATAGGCAGCACCATTCCCTAGGTAATGAGTCTTGACCCATGCAAAAGAGAAGAAAACCAAGTGGGCCTGCATGCATTTACTTCTCTCTGCTCACGATAGTGGATTGGTGTGACCAGCTGCTTTGAGCTCCTGCAATGTGACTTCTTTGCTATGACAGACTGTGACCTGGAACTGTAAATGAATAAGCCCCTTTATCCCCTAAGGTTTTGTTTTGCCCAGGGTATTTTATCACAGCAACAGAAATAAAACCAAGATAAATAACCACCAAACACTTGAGTCCAATCTCAATGGAATGTTCTGAAATCCTAATAGAAGTATGGCTCCATGTGGCTCAGTCTGCCTAATGGATGAAGTAAAATTTAACACTCAACCTAGATTTCTACCTGTCAGTCGTATAGGTATTTTCCTCTTTCCCATGTTTTTCTATCTGGTGTAGATCTGTAGATCAAACCCAGGCCCTTACTCATGTTAGCGAAGTCCTCTAACAACTGACCTGGATCCATAGCCCCTGGGATTTCTGAGACAGAGTCTTGCCCAAGCTGGCCTTGAACTTGCCCTCCTCCTGTTTCTATTTCCCAAGGGCCAGAACTATGAGTTTGTACCACCATTCCCCTTCTTTCTTGTTTCTTTCCCTCTGTGTTCTCATTCTTAAATGTTTAGTCTGAATTTAAAAACAAAACAAAAACAACAAAGGCTCATTTTTCTGACTTTCCCTTTGGTTTTTCATTGTCCCTGCCTCTGAACTCACTGCTAAGAAATGTACTAGCGCTGGGCATGGTGGCGCACGCCTTTAATCCTAGCACTTGGGAGGCAGAGGCAGGCGGATCTTTGTGAGTTCAAGGCCAGCCTGGTCTACAGAGTGAGTTCCAGGATAGCTGGGGCTACAGGGAGACCCTGTCTCGAAAAGACCCAAAAAAAAAAAAAAAAAAAAAAACAAAAAAAAAAAAAAGAAAAGAAAGAAAGAAAGAAAGGAAAGGAAGGAAGGAAGGAAGGAAGGAAGGAAGGAAGGAAGGAAGGAAGGAAGGAAGGAAGGAAAAGGAAAAAAAATCAGCAAACAGACAAAACATACAACAAAAACCAGACAGTAATTGAGGTCTCCTCAGGGGCACTGGATGGTGAGACTAGGCATGTGGTTGTTCAACCCCATTCTGGGATACGACTTTATGTAATGATAGATTCCTCCCCCAACTCTCCCGCACAGTGATGTTAGGAACGGGTTCCTCAGTCACGAGTTAATAGGAAAACCACGCAAACTTGTGTCACATCTGCCTCATGTTACTCATGCCCAACTAGCCCCACATGGCAAACACCCTATTCAGAGCCTGACTCATTAAGGTGGTTGAAGGGCTAGTCCAAGGTTATTGGTTGTCCTTATCAAAATCACCAGGAAAAACTCCTGTTTCTTCCCAGAAGAGCAAACTCTTTGGCTAAATGGGGTGTCAGCATCTTCTCCTTCCTCCTTTGTGTGAGCAGCTAGAACCTGTGGGAAGCCCCTAAAAATTAGTGCTTTAGAGTGGAAGAAGCTCCAGAGTCTTCTGAATCCACTCACTGACTGTATAACCTTGGGCAAGTTATATAAGCTCTTTGAGCCTCAGATTCCTTATCTCTAAAATGGGCAGGAAAAAGTATGCAATTGTTCTAAGAGCTGGGAATAGTATACTACTATAAAAACTGCATCATTTGTCCATATAGGAAGAGACTTGATCCAACACTAATAGTGCTCCTAGCAGCTGGAGGCCTCTTCATCAGGTCCCTGGATCCCCTTAAAGCACTGTCTGAGACGGGCGTGGTGGCGCATGCCTTTAATCCTAGCACTTGGGAGGCAGAGGCAGGCGGATCTTTGTGAGTTCAAGGCCAGCCTGGTCTACAGAGTAAGTTCCAGGACAGCTGGGACTATAGGGAGACCCTGTCTCGAAAAGACCAAAAAAAAAAAAAAAAAAAAGCACTGTCTGAGAAATTCAAAACTGCCACACAAATTCTTGCTGGCTGCAGACAACACCTAAAGATAGGTGGGCCTGTCTCCAGGCTCTTAATTTCCATAAGCACCAGCTGGCAAGTCCAGATGGGTTTTCTGTGCACCAAACTGCCTTTTCACATCCCCAACTGCTTAATCAGCCATCTCTGCACAAATCAAGGTTTTCAGCTCATGCTGTCCCCTCCCTCCCCCCACAATTGTGTTAGTGAATGAAACCTGTCCTTACCTCTTTAGGATTGGCTTTGGTGACTTGTAATAGCTCTTAATCAGTTACATACCTATACTGATAAAGAAAATTCCCCAAGTAGAGGAAATCTGGCCCAGATTACTTATCTGAGTTTGTCACTTAAGGTTGGGTACCAAGTCACATCTGTTGATGGAGGGGAGGACTCTTTGCCCATACTGACCCAGGGAGCTCTTAGAGATGGTGATGCCTAGGCGATACTCTAGCCCTGACTCACAGAATGGCTGTCCCAGCTTAGCACTGCAGTGACAGAAAGCCACTTTAAGACAGACGTTGTGAGTCCCGAAGCCTGCTCTCTCTGTGGCCTTGAATGGGCCCTGACCAGAAAGGTAGCCTGGAATTTGGTCTCTTTCCAACTACTCAGGATTATTCTGGAATCCTGAGACTGTGTCTATAATCAGTTTGAGGAAATACAGGCAGTCTAGGCTTGAAGGAGGTGGTTGGAAAAATGAAAAGGAGGAGGTGGAGGTGTATAGAAGCCCTCCAGAGATGGCACTTGATGGGACCCTCAGAGTCCCAGCTGTGTTGCAATAGAAATCCAGCCTGCTTGCTGTCTGTCTAGAGAGCAGCAGAAGGCTCCCGTTTTAGGACAGAAGAACTGTGGTGAAAGAAGGAACTGGCAGGATGCTCTGTGCTGTTCCTTTCCCAAGATAGGCTGGGCCACACTGGGATGAAGCCTGTAAAACTGGTCAGACACAATCATCACTAAACCAAGCCCATTCATGCTCAGGCCATTGTGCTGGCAGAGCTACACAGACACACACGTTTCTATGCTTGGGAAGCACCAAAACAGTCACCAAAATTTGGGCCACAGGAAGGCTAGCCGAGGAAGTGGCGAAAGACTCGCTTGCTCTTTGCATCCTTCCCTTTTTACCTTGCGAAACCTCTAGAGCCACTCACTCCTTTTTGTCTTTTTCAGGAGGTACCTTCAGAGACTCTAGAAGTGTTAGGTTATGGGGTTTGAGAGATGGCTCAGTGGTTAAGAGCGCCGACAACTGCTGTCCCAGCACCCACATGGCAGATAAAAACCGTTTTAGGCCAGGTGTGGTGGTGCACACCTTTAAACCCAGCACTTAGGAGGCAGAGGCAGGCAGATCTCTATGAGTTCAAGGCCACCCTGGTCTACAGAGGGAGACCCTGTCTCAAAAAATGACAAAAAAAAAAAAGAAAGAAAATACCCACGTGTTTAAATTTTAAAAAAGGAAGTAGGGGGGCTGGAGAGATGGCTCAGCGGTTAAGAGCACCGACTGCTCTTGCAGAGGACCCGGGTTCGATTCCCAGCACCCACAAGGCAGCTAAGAACTGTCTTTGACTCCAGTTCCAGGGGAATCCAACACCCTCTTCTGACCTCCGCAGCATTGCATGACATGGGTGCACCAACCTACATGCAGACAGTACATTCACACACATAAAAAAAATTTTTTTTAATTAAAAAAAAAAAGGAAATTGGGGTTTGTGACAGGCTTAGTGGATGAGGGGGCTTGCTACCAAGACTGACAACCTAAGTTCGATTCCTGGATCCACGTGGTGAAAGGTGGAAGGAGAGCGCTGATTCCTGCAAATTGATGTCTGATTGCCACACGTGCAACATGGCATACATCCCCAAATAAATAAATAAATAAATAAATAAATAAATAAATAAATAAATCTTAAAAAAAAGTGTTAGGTCACTTTGGCTCTAACCATCTTTATTCCTTCTCACTCCTGGAGAAAGGGTCAATCATTTATTTATTGGGTCTGTGCTCGTACATGTGTGTGTTGGTGTGGAAGCCAGATGACAACTTCAGTTAATTTTTTTAAAGATTTATTTTTATTTTTAAAATATTTTTTGGTGTTTTTAAAGTAGGGTCTCCCTGTAGCTCCAGCTGGCCTAAAAACTCACCATGTAAATCAGGCTGGCCTTGAACTTACAGAGATCCACCTGCCTCTGCCTCCCAAGTGCTGGGATTAAAGGCGTGCGCCACCACTCCTAATTATTTTTTATTTTTTTAATTATGTGAATATGTGTGTGTATGTCTGTGTGGGTGTATGTACATGGGTACAGGTGCCCATGGAGCCCAGAAGAGGGTGTCAGATTCCCTGGAGGTGGAGTTACAGTTAGTTATGGGCCACCTGATGTGGATGCTGGGAACTAAACTTGGATCCAGTGAAAGAACAGTATATGCACTTAACCCTGAGCCATCCTTCCAGCCCCTGTCCACTTTGTTTTGAGACAGGGTCTTTCACTTGACTTGGAACTCACCAAGTAGGCTAGGCTCCCCCTGCCTTTGCCTCCTAGGACAGTGCTGGTCTTATAAGTACGTACCATCACATCCAGTTTTTTCACATGGGTTCTGGAGTTCAAACTCAGGTCCTCATGCTTGTATAGCAAGCACTTTGCTAACTGAATTACCTCCTCAACCTTGGAAGAGTCTCTTAAAAACTCAGTTTGGGCCAGGTGTGGTGGCGCATGCCTTTAATCCTAGCACTTGGGAGGCAGAGGCAGGCGGATCTTTGTGAGTTCAAGGCCAGCCTGGTCTACATAGTGAGTTCCAGGACAGCCAGAGCTACAGGGAGACCCTGTCTCAAAAAGACAAAAACAAAACCCTCAATTTGGGAGCTGGTGAGATGGCTCAGTGGGTAAGACTACCTGCACTTGCCACACTGCCTCCAGCCCTTGAAGCAGTAAATGTGAGGGAGACAAAGGGCAGCAAATCTAAAGGAAACATGGGTGCCCCTCAGCATGGCATCAGAATAAGGTTAACCTCAAAGGGCATGAGAGACATTCTTAGGGCCACATGATATACCAGGTTATGACCATTTCCTTTTTTTTTTAATTGTTTTTTTATTTATGTGTATGAATGTACTGTCTGCATGTAGGTCTGTGCACCCGTGTCGTGCAATGCCGCGGAGGTCAGAAGAGGGTGTCAGATTTCCCTGGAACTGGAGTTCTCCTGGAATTGGAGTTATAGACGGTTCTCAGCCACCATGTGGGTGCTAGGGATCGAACCCGGGTCCTCTGCAAGAGCAGTCGGCGCTCTCAACTGCTAGGCCATCTCTCTAGTCCCGACCATTTCCTTTTTATAAATCATCCCCATGCCCAGGTCTGAAGAGGGAGACTCAGGCTGCTGGGGTCCTACCATGTGCTGGCATTGTGCTCGCAATGAATAGCGCAAGGTACTGCACTGCCTTCCTTCAGTAAGTTTCTCATGTGTAGTGGAAGACCTATGTTCCCAGCTCACATGGATCCAGCACATTTGAGAAGCCTGTTCAAGAGCTTTTGGTGACTGTGCAACCTGAGGTGGATGGCCCAGGCTGCAGGAATGGGTTCACTCAGGGAACATGGTTCCTTTAAGGTCAAGTCTGCGTCTGCAGTACAGCAGATGGGAACGGTCCTTGCCTGGCCTGCTGCTCTGAACTGGGCTATGGCTACAGCCTGAGGCTGGGTCCTCCCAGGGATGGCTTATCTCTGCCTAGACTCATGGGGGACCTGCTTCTCCAAGACCTCAGACCTCACAGAGGTGACTGTTTCCCCATCCTCAGGAAGGAAGCATTACCCTTCAAACTACAGCAGCATCTTCCTATTCTCCAACACAGTGAACAGGACAGGGGGTGGAGCATGGCAGTTGTTGGGGTCTCACACACCCCAATAGTCTAATGAAGTTTTGTGGAGAAGAGTATGGAACTGTGGCAGTGCAGGACATGAGGCAGCAATGCAGGAGCCACTGGGTCCATGGCAGCCACTCCCTGTCTTGTGTCCCCAAGGCCTGCCCCTTTCCAAAAGAACATCTGAATCAGTTCAGAGATGTGGGATTTAAATGAAGAAAATCAGATGCAGGGTGGGTCATGAAGTGGTTTCATTCCGTTCCATAGGGGTATCCGCTATGGCCCTGGCCTGCCCCTCTACTTTCTGGGAGGCCCCTGTGCAGGAGCCCTACAGTCTCTGGAGACAGAACAGCACAGAAATGTCCAGATTCCTGTAGCCTGGAAGAGAGGGGACACAGGCTGACTCTGAGGAATTAAGGCCATCTTTCAAGGCCTGCACTCAAATCCCCTTCCTCTGTGCCTGAAATGTAAGTTTGCCACTCCTCCAGAAATGCCTTCTTGGGGACCCCAGAGGGCTAACTTCACCATCCTAGACAGAGGTGCTGGGCAGGGTGCAAGGATCACATGTACCGGGCCTTTCCAAGTACACCATCTACAGTCTGGGTGCCCCTGGTTCCTGTAGTCTCGAGGCATTCTTCAGTTCCATCTTGGCCACTGTTAGCTGGTGTACCTCATCCGGGCCATCAGCAAAGCGCAGTGCTCGGGCCCAGGCAAAGAACTGAGCCAGGGGGTAGTCACTGCTCAGGCCTGCTGTTCCAAAGGCCTGGTAGACACAGGGCAGGAAGAAGAGGAAGCCATGGGTGAGTGCTAGAAATGACAGGCTACTTGAAACAGGTGGTGTCAGCCACCTTGTCAGAGCTGTTCCCTGACACCTGTGTGATATCTCATGTTCCAGAAGACTTTATGTGGGGTGACACTGCCATCCTTGGATGCCTGACTCACTAAGCCTATTCTGCAATGTGGCTTGTGCCAGGAAACCTCTATTCTGGACTAGGTGTCAGGAGGTAAGAAGAAGGTGCCCCACAGGGTTAGGGCGCTGGGTTTGGGCTGCAATTATCCAGGCTCCCGTGAGCTTAAAGCTAGCTACTTACAAGCTGAATGAGCCAGGCAGATCACTTACTATTCTAAGCCCCAGTTTCCTCATCTTCAAAACAGAGGTAGGCTGTGCGCAGTGGCACATGCCTTTAATTCCAGCATGCACTTGGCAAGCAGAGGAAGGCAGATCTCTGTGAAACTGAGACCAGCCTAATTTACATGGTGAGTTCCAGGCTAGCTGGGGCTACAGAGAGGTCCTGTCTCAAAAACAAAAACACATCCCCCAATATAAGCAAAAAAAAGGGGGGAGTAAGATAAGGGCCTACAGAAGCTTATTTTGAAGAGGAAAAGGAAAGTGGCAGGCACAGTGAGAGCAGTCTGGGGTGGCTCACCTGAATAGCACGGTCAATCACTCGATAGGCCATCGATGGGGCCACCATCTTAATCATGGCGATCTCTAATGCTGCAGCCTGCAAGGAGGAGGTGAAGTCAGAAAGCACATAGGCCAAGCTGCTGGACTGTTTCACAGGGAGGAGGAAAAAACAAAGCCAAACTGAGGCCCCCCAGGGAATGCCAGACTGTTAGGGTAGGCACAGTGCTGGGCTCTGCAAGCAGGCCTAATTCAGAGTGGAGAGAGACCAGCTCCTGCTCCGATATATTCTGGGTCTCAGCCTGATCCAAGGAACCTGAGGGGCTCTCCATGGGAGGGCACTTGCCTAGTGCTCACAAGGCACTGGAACTGACTTCCACCACCACCACCAAAACAGCAACATCCAGTTCTGTCTCCAAGCAGCAGTGGACCAGAACCAGACTGGATCTGCCTTGAGCCCAGGCATCAGAGTGAAGTGCCTACAAGCCTCCAGCATGAGAGCATCAAAGAACCAAGAGCTGAATCCCTGGGGCAGCTCCCAACCGGAGGCTCTTGATGGAGGTTGGGGTGGGGTCCCTTTCATAGAAAGTTGGACAAGACAGGAGTTAAGGTGGGCACTGTATCTAGGCAATGTCAAAAGAGCTTTACTTATGGGCCATGTAGCTCTGGGAATAGGCCCCTGCAATGGCTAATTCTACATTTGGATTGGGGCCTGTGGAGTCTCTTTTCCTTGGATCTCTCCTTCTGTCTACCTCCTGCCCCAACATGGCCTAGAAGTCCCGGACCAAGGGCTGTCTAAGGGGCCATATGGTTCCATCAAGGCCTGATGAATTAAACTAGAAAGTTCACCAGTCAGTAGAAGTGGAAGTTCAGTCCTCTTTCAAGTAAAGCTGAAGCGGTCATTAATGTCAAAGTGTGCGGGAGCTTTGTCATCGCCTTACCGAACAGACAGTGTGACCTCGGGATGATCTCTGTCATCTGCCAGGTCCTCCCCCAGCCTCATACCTTATGTCCTGCCACATCCATGAGGTGAGCAGCTTTCAGTACCAGCAGCCGTGCCTGCTCGATGTCCACACGTGACCGGGCAATGTCTGCCAGGATGGTGCCATGCTCCACAAGGGGCTTTCCAAAGGCCACTCGGGATTTCACCTAAGGACACCAGAGAAACACAAGGCTGAGAAGCTGGGCTGCCAGTGGCCATGAAAGACTCAAGGCTCAGGAGCTGGTGACCCGCAGAGGTAGAGGGAGCACACACAGAAGACAGGAGCGTGTAAAAGAAGAGTGCACAGCCTATGTGCCAGCTCGCCAGGAAGTTCTAGGCAGATCTCAATGTAGGCAACATTCATACACATGTGAACTCAAGGCCTAGAAAGAAGCTGCACCTACGGCAAACATTTTACTAGGCTGACTGACTGATCAGAATCCCAGTAACTGTGGACAGGCTGGAATGTTGCAGGTCCAGACCCAGATTATCCTGGGCTATCCTGGCCCCTTAAATAGCCATTTTTTTGCCCATCTCTATGTGTGATGTATCATCCTTGTGACTATTAGGTAAATCTGTTTTGGAATGCATAAACAGATCTCTACCTTCCACAAACCCGAAGGCTGAGAATGTCATCAGATAGCATCTGAGACCCACAGCAGAGATGTCCCCAATTTGCTGTACCCTACCTGTCTGATGTTTCTACCAATGTAGAAACGTGTTATCTGAAAAGCGTTTTAGGAGTTTCTTTGCTCATGACTATAAAAACAACATGGACTTTGGAGCTATAAATCTGTGTTTCTGGGCCATGATCACTCATACTTGGCTCTAGAATATACTATCTCTTATCCCCTTTGAGGTGAGAGTTTTTTGTTTGTTTGTTTTTGTTTTGTTTTGTTTCCTTAAGCAGCAGTGACTCTGAAGAGAGCTGTTTTCTTATGCGGACATTGAGTCAGAGTTCTCCAAATGATGCCCAAGAACCCCTCACTGAAGCTCAGAGGCACTTCTGGGCAACAGGGAGCAGCAGCTCTGAGCCAGCATCTGACTGAGGGGAGTAGGGCAGGTCACCCCCGCTGACCATAGGCAGCCTCATATCCTGGAGCCATCTTAAATGCAAGGGTTTGTTTTAAAGTGTAAAGGCCACAAACATCTGAGTCAAAAACATTCTTCTTTTGTGTCTTTTATTTATCCCCATGAAAGTAATTTTACACAAATAATAGATCTTGCAGCAGAAATTTCAATTCTCAATATCTGGGATCCCACCATCTAATCACTCATAATGACAGCAGGTAGCTGCTGGCAGAGCATATGGCACGTGTCTGAACTACTAGCTATCTGGAAGGTTGAGGTAGGAGGGTTGTTAAGTCTAGAGGCTTGAAGCCAACCTAGGCAACATAGCAGGACCCTCATCTCGACAGACAGACAGACAGACAGACAGACACAGTGGGGCTGGAGAGATGGCTCAGCAGTTAAGAGTGCTTACTGCTCTTTCACAGGAGTCTGGTTCCCAGTACCACCCCCTCCAGCTTCAGGTAGATCTGATGCCTGTAGCCTCCTTAGGCACCTATATTCACATGCACATACTCCCCCACACATCTGAAAATAATAAAGATAAATCACAAAAAATTGTTGGTGTCTGTCCTTCCATACTTTCTGTGTGTATATAAATATATACATATATAAAAATAGGTTTTGATACATCTATGTGTGTATGCATGTGCCATGGTGAGTGTGTGTGTAAGTCACAGGACAACTTACAGGTGTCAGTTCTCTCCTAACCTGTGGCTCACAGGATCCCGGGGAGCACCTTTACCTACTAAGCCATTCTACCAGCCCACTATATTCATACTATATAATTTATTTATTTTTACAATAAATAAAGTCATATTCTATATACTTTTAAAAATTGTTATTAAACTTTTTCCATAAGTCATACATCATTTCTCACTCGAATCCAGAGTCACTTCCCCTTCCAGGTCCCCCACCTCACCCGAGTCCCTGTACTCTGCCCTACATGTCCTGCATCTTTTTCTGAGCCTTTCCAGAGTTTTTTTTTTCCATCCTTTCACTTAAAATTTTTTTTTAATTCTTATATGTGTATGAATATACTGTCTGCATGCAAGTCTGTGCACCATGTTGTGCAATGCTAAGGCGGTCAGAAGAGGGTGTCGGATTTCCCTGGAACTGGAGTCAAAGACAGTTCTCAGCCACCATGTGGGTGCTGGGGATTGAATCCGGGTCCTCTGCAAGTGCAGTTGGTGCTCTTAACTGCTAGGCCATCTCTTCAGCCTCTAATTCTTTCAGTTATTTTGTTGTTGTTCTCTCCAACTTCTATTGCTACAGTATATATACATATATTTACATAGTTATATAGATACACAAATACATACATACATACATACATACATACATACATACACATATCACTTGAATTGGAGGACTTTTTTCCCCCCTAATAGATGTCATGTTTTCCTTGAGGTCCTCAGAGGTTCCTCCTTGGCAATCCCAAACAACCATCAATCCTGCACTTCTGCTCCACATTGAGGTCTTTCCCTCCCATGGTCCCCCAAATGAAGTCCAGTAAGCAGGCATCCTATCTTTATCCCCCTGTACTGGCCTCCATGATACAGCCCAGGTAGTCCAATAATGGCAGTCTATATTCTGATGAGGCTGAAATCCCCAGCTGTTCAGTCCACAAGCTGGGCATCTCAGTAGTCCCCATCTGGCAAGGAAGGTTTGGAGGATTCTTGGAGAGACATGAGTCTTCAGTCTGTATTGGAAGGTTAAAAAGCTGTGTCTCATATCTTTGAGGAGTGCCAAAAGTGGTGGCAGCCTCAGGGTAGATGCACTTGCCAGTAAGAATTGAAGACAGGCCAAACCGCAGTACTCTCTTTTTGTCTTTTTGTCTTTTTTTTTTTTTTTTTTTTTTTGGTATTTGTCGAGACAGGGTCTCCCTGTAGCCCCAGCTGTCCTGGAACTCACTCTGTAGACCAGGCTGGCCTTGAACTCAAAAAGATCCGCCTGCCTCTGCCTCCCAAGTGCTAGGATTAAAGGCGTGTGCCACCACGCCCAGCTTTTTGTTTTTTTCTAAGATCTCAAGTTTTATGTCTGCAGTACAGTTTCTTTTTTTTTTTTTTTTATAGTTTCTTACTGATTATTTCTGGTCGTACTTTCCTTTTGGATGCTTAAGGCCACACAGCCCAGATTAACCAAGGTTTTTGTTTTCTCAAGGTCAGCTGAGGATCTGGTCCTCAGGGGTCTCTCTGGGTGTTTTGGGGGTTCTATATACTTTTTTGTGGCCTGCGTTTTGAAAACATAATTTAGGAGTACATAGTGAGCATCTCTCTATATTTAAAAAATGGGGCTGGGGCTGGAGAGATGGCCTAGCCGTTAAGAGCACCGACCGCTCTTACAGAGGACCCGGGTTCGATCCCCAGCACCCACATGGTGGCTGAGAACCGTCTGAAACTCCAATTCCAGGAGAACTCCAGTTCCAGGGGAATCCGACACCCTCTTCTGACCTCCGTGGCATTGCACGACATGGGTACACAAACTTGCATGCAGACAGTACATTCATACACATACAGAAATAAATAAAATTAAAAAAAAATTATATAAAAAAAATGGGGCTGGAGAGATGGCCTAGCAGTTAAGAGCACTGAATGCTCTTGCAGAGGACCCGGGTTCGATCCCCAGCACCCACATGGTGGCTGAGAACTGTCTTTAATTCCAGTTCCAGGGGAATCTGACATCCGCAACATTGCATGACACGGGTGCACAGACCTACATGCAGATAGTACATTCATACACATAAATTTAAAAAAATGTTTCCAGTGCTGCACACATGTAGTTGAACACTTGGAAGGTCGGAGCAGGAGAACCAGGAATTCGAGGTCATCCTTGCCTACATGGAGAGTTCCAGACAAGCCTGGGATACATGAGGCACTGTCAGAGAGAGATATACACAGAGACAGAGAAGGAGAAACAGAAAAAGAGAGAATAGAGAGACTATCTTTGGGGGATCTCACAGCAATGCTCACACCATAGTTGCTAGCCAGTCACCCACTGTTGGTCTTGTAGCTTCAAGTAAACTTTTTGGCATTAGAGTAAGTTCTAGGGCGACACTCCTGGAAGTAAATTTCTTGATTCCTGATTATTCCTTTTGAGCACTGAGTAGAACTGCCATGTTAACACTGGCACTTTTTGAGGCCAAACTGCTCTGCTGAAGGCTGCTTTGAGTTTTAAGGCTCTGTGGGGTTGGTAGACCATAGAATGAGCATTTTCTCTTTAAGAACTGGCCCAGATGTATGTAAATGGTGGGTGTGTTTGGGGATCAAGATGCATCTGATAGCTTCTGTGGTTTGTGTAGCATCTCTTGGGAGATGATCATTTTGGTATCAAGGGTTTGTTTCATTTCTGTGAACTCCTATCCCTAGCAACAGCCATTCTACTTAAGACTTCTAGTCTTTGAGGGACCCATGGTGGATAACTTTTTTGCTGAGATCCAGGCTGGCTTTGAACTTTCAGCAATTCTCCTGCCTCAGCTTTCTGAGTGCTGGAATTATAGACATAAGCCACCATGCCTGGCTTCAGATTACATTTTCTGGACATAGTAGGAGAAAGGGCCAGGTATTGTACCCCGGGGACAAAAATGAGCAATGTGGCTCTCCTGAGTGTCTGAGATTTAACCATGACTCTTTTTTTTTTTTTGTCTTTTTGAGACAGGGTCTCCCTGTAGTCCCAGCTGTCCTAGAACTCACTCTGTAGACCAGGCTGGCCTTGAACTCACAAAGATCCGCCTGCCTCTGCCTCCCAAGTGCTAGGATTAAAGGCATGCATCACCACACCTGGCTAACCATGACTCTTAACGAATGGCTCTTGGTTGCCCATGACCCTGTGGGCTTTAGAACCTTGCCCTCAGCTACGACAGAGCCTGGCTTTTGGCCTCTGGTCATTGGAAAAGAGGGGGCCCATTCCACTCTGAAGATCAAGCTGTGCAGAAGCAAAGTGGATGAAAAGGAGACAGAGACACAGCTTCTAGGTGTGAACATCATCCCGTGGGGTCTACTCTCAGAAGGGCACTAGGGTTTGAAATCCCCCAGCCAGCAAGAGTGGCTCTGAGTTAGTTGGGGAAAAGGGAGACTCACTCGGGTCTTCATGAGCGTCAGGGCCCTCTCCGAGTACCCAATCAACCTCATGCAGTGATGGATCCGTCCAGGCCCCAGTCTGCCCTGGGCGATCTCAAAGCCCCGGCCGGCGCCCAGGACAATATTTTCCTTGGGTACACGCACATGCTCGAAACATACTTCACCATGGCCCCCTGAAAGACCAAAATGCATCACCTACAGAGACTGACCTTGCTTGGATGTGCTTGCTTCAGTTTGGGCTATCTGCTGGTACTATTTCTGCCCCTTGGTTAGCCTTCTAACTGGGTCATTGCTAAGGGATGGGGCAGGAGATGCCTACCAAACATGGAAAAGGAATCATTAATTTATAGTGGCGAACAAGTATTTTGCCATTCCTTTAAAAAAATTTACATTAAAATTTTTATTCTATATATTTATTTATTTTGTGGGGGAGGGGCACAGCACACATGTGCAGGTCTGAGACTACTTTGAGGAGTCAGTTCTTTTCTTCCACCATGTGGTCCCGGGGATCAAACTCAGGCTTGTCAAGCACATTTACCTGCTGAGGATCGGACAGGCTCTGCCCTTTCTTTTGTACAATGATGAAAGCTGAAACTCTCAGTATGACTAACAAGGAAGTGATTCTCTGGAAGTAAAGTGCCAGAGGTGAGAATGTGAAGGTTGCTACCAGAGAAGTCCTATTCCTCACACATGCTGTGGCCTGGAGGTTACTGTGCATGCCAGCACCTCGGAGACAAGGTCTGATCTGTGTGGCTCTGCCCTCCTGGTTTTATGGTCTCATAGACTTGTTTATCATCTGAGCTTGGAAGAGGAAAAGCATGCATAAACATCCACGGGAAATCTGCTGTTTGGCTGATGCTCATTAAGAAATGAAAGGCTGTACTATGTTTTATTAATGTCGTCAGATCCTTGGCATGTGGCAAGTTCTAAACTGAACAGGGCTTCCCAAAACCACTGCCCAAGTACCAGAGCCACGCTCAGGGTGACTGGTCCTGGGAAGTCTAACCTGGAGCATCGTCCAGCCCATACACCGTCAGAGGCCGGATGACTTTGATGCCTGGAGTGTCCATGGGAACCAAGAGTATGGACTGCTGCCGGTGTCTTGGGCCCTGTGGATCTGTTTTACCCATAAACACACAGAGTTTGCAGCGTGGATCCAGGATGCCTGCCAGGAAAGAAGAGAGAGGAGCTCCATCAGCTGATGCCAGGGCCATTAGGCCTCTGTCCACACACAATCCTCACCCATGAAAGACAAGGCAAGTGCACAGAGAGACACACCATGGAATCAGAGAAGCATGTGCAGGCTCCAGGCGAGACAGAGAATTGTCTCAGTGAGGCAGTAATCCAGCACTGTAAGAGCAAAGTTTTTTTTTGTTTTTAATTTATTTTTATGTGTATGAATGTATTGTCTGCATGCATGTCTGCGCACCCGTGTCGTGCGATGCCGTGGAGGTCAGAAGAAGGTCTCAATTACCCTGGAACTGGAGTTCTCCTGGAACTGGAGTCACAGACGGTTCTCAGCCGCCATGTGGGTGCTGGGGATCGAACCCGGGTCCTCTGCAAGAGCGGTTGGCGCTCTTAACTGCTAGGCCATCCCTCCAGCCCCCAAGAGCAAAGTTTTTAAAAAGCATCACGTCAGACTTGAAAATAGAGAAACGGCTGGGTGTGGTGGTACATGCCTTTAATCCTAGCACTTGGGAGGCAGAGCAGGCAGATCTCTGTGAGTTCAAGGCCAGCCCTCTACAGAGTGAGTTCCAGGCAGCTGGGGCTACAGGGAGACACTGTCTCAAAAAGACCAAAAAACAACAACAAAAAAAAAAGAAAATAGAGTGTATGAAACACTTTGAAACACTTGTAGGGGACACTTGTATGAAGCCGCAGCAACAAAGCACCTCTCGCTCGTTCTTTTCAAAGCTGTTTATTATTCAGGCAGGCAGGTCTTGTCAGAACGGTTTATTCAAGCACATCTTTTCTCCTCCAAGCTTCTCCCTCTAAGCCTCAGGTCTTTCCCTCTAAGCCTTAAGCCTTTCTCCAAGCCTTCTCCTTCCTCAGGCAAGCAAGCTTCTCTCTCAGACTAGAAAGGAGAGAGAGTGAGTGTCTTCCTCAGGCAAGCAAGCTTCTCTCTCAGACTAGAAAGGAGAGAGAGTGAGTGTCTTCCTCAGGCAAGCAAGCTTCTCTCCTAAGACTAGAAAGGAGAGAGAGAGTCTATCTATCTAGAAAGTCCCTCTATTTATCCACCTTCCCAGCCCAGGTTGCGTGGCTGGTCTATTGGTATCATCTGGCCTGATCTTGTATACAGGGTGTACCTGCACAGCTCAAATGGTGAACGTGACTTTACTTTGAGGTAGGAGGGAATCAGGTGTTAATCATAAGACTCAGGTGTTAGTCATAAAACTTTGCTAAAGTCTCGGGTGCCATCCTGGGACCCTCGCCACACCTGCTCTCCACAATAGAGAAACAAGATGCTGAGGTGGTTGCTGCCAGTGCCCCCTCTAGCTTGCCAAGCTCCAGCTGAAAAAGTGAGCTACTGAAGGTCTCTACTACCATAGCTATAACAAAGCAGAGCCTAAATAAAGCACCAGGATACAGCTGGCTACAAAAGATGATGGCAAGCGTGTGCCCTCTACTGGATGGGTGAAGAAAGGGCATCATAGGCCTGGGACTGCAGCACTCCCTGAAACTAGACAGGATCAGAAGCCTATTCAACTTCTGATTCACAAGCTCTGGTCCCAGTGCCTGGTACAAGGAACTTCTCAGAACTTCAAAACAGATGAGTGCTTCAGGGCACAGCTATAGGTACTTTGCATGTGGTATTGGAGGCCTATCTGGCTGGCTTTTTGTTTTGTTTAGTCCAGGCTGGCCTCAAACTCATAATGTAGTCAAGGATGACCTTGAACTCATGATTTTCCTAGCTCCACCAACTGAGTGTACAGATTACAGGCACATGCTACCACATTAGGTCAGTTTATGTGGTGCTGGGGGGTCAAACCCAGGGCTTCATGTGCAGTAGGCAAGCACTGCAGATCTCCACTGTAGCCCCCAGCTGGCCTTTCTGAGAGTATGCATTGTGTGTTACCAAATCTGTAACAATTATGACAAAAGATACCTAGCTAGCAACTGCATCTGTGGAAACAAGCCTAAGAATTCACTATGATGGAAAGGCTGGTGATGTAGCCCAGGGTAGAGCACTTGCCCAGCACATGTGAGGCCCTGGGTAAAGTACTTAGTACCATATCAAAAAATAAAATAAGCTAGGCATGATGGTGCACACCTTTAATATCAGCACTCAGGAGGCAGAGATGGGCAGATCTCTGTTAGTCTGAGGCTAGCCTGGTTTACCTAGCAAGTTCTAGGCTAGCTAGGGCTGCATAGTGAGACTGTCTCAAAAAAATAAAATGGAGGGGAGGGGAAACAGGGGGAGAATTAAGTTTTAGCAGCTTTTCCATTTTCATCTATGTCTGAATTTTTATTTTTATTTCTTAAAATATTAAAAAAATATTTTATGCCAGATGTGGTGGCGCACGCCTTTAATCCCAGCACTCAGGAGGCAGAGGCAAGTGGATCTCTGTGAGTTTAAGGCCAGCCTGGTCTACATAGCAAGTTCCAGGCAAGCTGGAACTAAAAGGAGACCCTGTCTCAAAAAACTTTTTTTTTATTTTTGTTTTACAAATACGAGTGTATTGCTTGCATGTGTGTAAGTGTACCCATGTCGTGTAGTACCTATGGAGGTGAAAAGAGGGTGTCAGATTCCCCTGGAACTGAAGTTATGGATGGTTGTTAGCTGCAGTATAAGTGCTTGGAATTGAACCCAGGTCCTCTGCAAGAGCAGCCCAGCTCTTAACTGCTGAGCCATCTCTCCAGCCTCTATGTCTGAATTTTTAATAAAATGTGAGGATGTAGGCCAGCCTGGTTTGCAGAGTGAGTTCCAGGCCAGCTGGGGCTACAGGGAGACCCTGTCTCAAAAAAAAAAAAAGTGAGGATGTAATGAAAATCAAATGCTTCAGTGAAAAAGTTTCATGAGTTCTTTTTATAACAACTATAAGTAAATCCATAAGGGTGGTAGATGGATCTGCAGGTAAAAGTGCTTGCTGTCAAGCCTGACTACCTGAGTTCAAGACTCACACGGTGGGAGGAAAGAAATGATTCCTGGAAGTTGTCCTCTGACCTCTATGCACACAAGGTCCTCTGACCTCTACATGCACACAGTGTCCTCTGACCTCTACGTGCACACAGTGTCCTTTGACCTCTACGTGCACACAGTGTCCTCTGACCTCTACAAGCTCACAATGTTCTCTGACCTCTACATGCACACATTGTCCTCTGACCTCTACATGCACACATTGTCCTCTGACCTCTACATACACACAGTGTCCTGTGACCTCTACGTGCACACAGTGTCCTGTGACCTCTACGTGCACACAGTGTCCTCTGACCTCTATGCACACAATGTCCTCTGTATTAGTCAGTTTTCTGTTGCTGTGATAAAGCACCATGACCAAGGAACTTATAAAAGGAAGAGTTTATTTGAGCTTACGATTGGCCGTTCCAGGGAATTAGAGTCCATTGTGGTGGGAGGAATGGCGGCTGGAGCTGGAGCAGCAAACCGAGGGTCATCTCGCAAAGAGCACAGGAAGCAGAGAGAGAGCAACTGTAGACCACGAGGCTTGTTAAAACTCACTAAGCCTGCCCCCAGCAACACACTTCCTCTAGCACGGCCACACCCTCCAAGACCTCCAAAAACAGCGCCACCAACTGGAGACAAATGTCTGAATACCTAGAGCCTATGGGGGACACTCATCCAAACAGACCACACCCAGCTAATCCTCCAGCAAGTCCAGGGCAGAGAAAAATTACAAATGTGGTTAAAGTAGGAGAGAATCCATCCCGAACTTGCAGCCAAACTCAGCAGTTTCATTCACGTGGTGCTGGCTTTAGAGGCATGAAGTCTGCAAGAGTGAAGGGGTCATCAGTTCTTCCTCCACGGTTTCAGACAGCTGCCAAGGTCAGGCATAGCACAGCAGGGGTGTCCCTGCATAAAGTAGGCCCTGATGGGCAATTGTGTGAAGCTGTGAATGTGAAGCCTGGTTGGCAGCGGAGACCCCAAGAAGACTTTCGAGATGCCAGACCTGTGAGATATTTGCCAAGGAGAGCTGCATACAGGGAGTGGTACCAGCCTAAGAAAGAGATGTGTGTTGCAAGCAAAGCTGGAAGAGCTGAGCCATCTAAGCCCTTTGGAAGTCAAGTCCCAGAAGTTGCATGTGGAGCTACAGGACTTGGCGTTTGCCCTGCTGGTTTTCGGTCTTGTTTTGGTCCAGTATTTTCTCACTATGCCTCTATTCCTCCCTTTTGGAATGGGAATGTGTATTCGGTTCCACTGTACATTGGGAGTATGTAATTTGCCTTTTGATTTTACAGGAGCTTTACAGGAGTTAAGAGATTGGCCTGACTAGATTTGTTAAAAATAAATAAATAAATACAAAAAAAAAAAAGAGATTGGCCTGAGTCTCAGAGGAGACTTTGGACTGTGGACTTTTGAATGGCATTGAGACTGGTAAAGACTGTGGGGACTTTTAAGGTTGGACTAAATGCATTTTGCAATTTATATGGTCAGGAGCCTATGGGGGCCAGGGAGTGGACTGTGGTGGTTTACATGAGTGTCCCCCATAGGCTGTAAGTATTCAGACATTTGTCTCCAGTTGGTGGCGCTGTTTTTGGAGGTCTTAGAAGGTGTGGCCATGCTGGGGGAAGTGTGTCACTGGGGGCAGGCTTAATGAGTTTTAACAAGCCTTGTGGTCTCCAGTCTTTCTCTCTGTTTCCTGTGCTCTTTGCGAGATGTGACCCTCAGTTTGCTGCTCCAGATCCAGCTGCCATGCCTCCCGCCACAATGGACTCTAATTCCCTGGAACCGCCAATCGTAAGCTCAAATAAACTCTTCCTTTTATAAGTTCCTTGGTCATGGTGCTTTATCACAGCAACAGAAAGTGACTAATACATCCTCTGACCTCTACATGCACACGGTGTCCTCTGACCTCTACATGCACACAGTGTCCTCTAACCTCTACATGCTCACAATGTCCTCTGACCTCTACATGCACACAATGTCCTCTGACCTCTACATGCACACAATGTCCTCTGACCTCTACATGCACACAGTGTCCTCTGACCTCTACATGCACATAATGTCCTCTGACCTCTACATGCACACAATGGTACCTGCACACCCACATATGACACACAATAAATAAGTTAATAAAGATACAAATAGACCTTTTAAAGTGGTCTGGACAGTGCCAACATTTGGATTTTTTTTTTTTTTTGGTCTTTTTGAGATAGAGTCTCTCTGTAGCCCCAGTTGGCCTAGAATTCACTATGTAGACCAGGCTGGCCTTGAACTCACAGAGCTCCATCTGTCTTTGCCTCCCCGAGCATTGGGATTAAAGGCGTGCACCACCACACCCAGCAACATTTGGATTGTTGCTCTTTAGGTTTTTTTTTTTTTTTTTGAGATGTATAACCCGGGCTGGCACTCAACTCACTACACAGCTCAGAATGACCTTGGATTACTAATCCTCTTGTCTCTACTTCCCAATTGCTGGTATTACCCTGTGTGCTACCATGTCCAACTAATATCCGGATTTTTTTTTAAATACATAAATTTCAGCCTGGTGTAGTGGTACGTACCTGCAATCCCAGAACTTGGGAGGTAGAAACAGAAGGATCGCGAGGCCAGTCTGAGCTACATAGCAAGTTTGAGGCTAGCACAGCCTATATACATTTTGTCTCAAAAATACAAAAAGCAAAATAGAAAGTAATTTTCTCACTTACAGAAAAAAAAAGAAGGAAAAAAAAGGATGCTTCGAATTGCTACTTCCTCCCTACAGAGCCTGCCCTGATGTTTTCACAGACAGAGCCCGGCTTTGGGCACAAGTTTGGGAGTCAAGCAAATCCTGAATTCTGGGTTCTTTACCTGCTAGCTGGGTACTACTAGAACTTAGATAAATGATGGGTTACCATGAGCCTTAGTTTCCTCTTATGAAATGGGGTGGTGGATGGTGACCCCTGCCTTCTGGGAAGTGTGGGGGCTCTGTGAGCTGAAGAACAGAGAGATTCCCAGGAACCTTTAAGATACAACACTACACTTGACCTCAGGCAGGGGTAAACCACCAAAGAGACTTCTAGCCAAAAGGGAGCTGAGAGGAGCAGGAAGAAGAGAGATAAGCGAAGAGCTTCCCAGAGTCCTCCAGCCACCACCACAGGTGTAGTAGTCTAGTGGGGCCTCAAGGGTCCCCACAACACAGCGCACCCCTGCAGCATTTCCTTGTTCTCTTGGAGTTTGTGTAACCTGGGAAAGAAGCCAGCTGTTCCAGGAGTCAGGCCTGCTTGAAACAGACTGATTTGTCTGAAGAACATGTTTCAGGCCAAGTACCTGAGATCCACCACTTGCGACCATTTAAGACATACGAGCCATCTTCCTCTGTGATAGAAGCCTCGATGTTGGAGGCATCTGATGAAGCCACCTGCACAAGAGCACATTCTGGTTAGAGTTGTCAATGGCCTATGTTCCCTGTAGGCAGAGACCATCTGAGGCCCAGCTAGTGGGGATGGCATGAACAAAGTACCCGGGGCTCGGTCATGGCAAAGCAGGAACGGATCCTGCCCTCTAGCAGTGGCACCAGCCAGCGGGCCTTCTGCTCCGCAGTGCCGTACCGTACCAGGAGCTCCATGTTCCCCGTGTCTGGGGCAGAGCAGTTAAATATCTGAAAAGAAGAAAGACACGTCAGTGAGCCTCACATCAGTGTTTAGAACTTCAGACTCCCTAGAAATGGTGGGCCAGGACCTCTTCCACATCACAGACTCCCTAACAACTCAAGAAAGTTCTTCCTCCCCCCAGGGAAGGTCCAGAAAAACGTGAAAACACACACACACACACACACACACACACACACACACACACACACGCACTCCAGTTGAATCTCAGACCTCCTAAAGCCCACGATGGATCTAGGGTCTGGAGGCCTGCATCCCTGGGTGGCTCCCCTGCCAAGTGGCTTCCTTGTCCCTGCTCTAGCCTGCTGTCTACACTTGCCCTTCCCTTGGACAGGATGTTTAGGTTCATGTGGTGCTCCTGGATCAGACTTTCCACTTGCAGGATGATGACTGGGAGTGTGAATACATGTTCTCAGGCTGGGGGTACTGGAGAAAGTACCTCAGAAGCATACAGGGACATGCCCATGACTTCACACAGATGTGCGTACTCCAAGTTGGTCAGCCCTGCTCCATATTTTTTCTCAGGATCCGTCTCCAAGGGTAGGAAAAGGTTCCACAGTCCTTCAGCTTTGGCTTTCTCCTGTCACACAGGGAGAGCCACAACAATTGCATGTTACCTTGACCAGTAGAATACAAAAAGATCAGAGGGAAGAAGGTAGCAACCAAGGGTGCAGCATGTGCCATAAACAGTGCGGGGTCAGAGCCACTGGCTGCGTATAAATCTGCAGTTGTGGGTGGCATAAACTTGAGAAGGCCCTGTAGAACCAGGAGGAGCCCATGGTAACAGGACTGAGATCACCCTAAAAGGCCCCGAAGCCTCACCAGGATAAGCATTAGTACTGTTGTAGCTAGGACTCTTACTGGAACATGCCCAGTGATCGCTGATCACCAAGGGCTGGGGGCATCCTCACCCAGGAACTCTGTATGGTAAATGAGCACAGCCCCTAAGCAAGCTTCCTTTCTGGAGGGAGTGGCTAAGTAGGGAAGACCTGCCCTGCCCTGCCCTGCCCTGGGCAGTACCATCCTCTAAGCTGGAGGTCCTGACAGAATAAAAGTGAAGAAAGGAGGAAGCTCTCTAGCACTGAGGTGAGCTGCTTTGCCTTGCCACTTGTTCTTGACTCTGTGATGCTCTGCCTCACCATAGGCACAAAGCAATGGAGACAGCCACCCTGGACTGAAATTTTGAGCCAAAATTAATCTTCCTTCTTTTTTTTTTTTTGAGACAGGGTCTCCCTGTAGCTCCAGCTGTCCTGGAACTCACTCTGTAGACCAGGCTGGCCTTGAACTCACAAAGATCCGCCTGCCTCTGCCTCCCAAGTGCTAGGAGTAAAGGCGTGCACCACCATGCCCGGCAATCTTCCTTCTTTTTAAGCTGCTCTCTTGGGTTTTTGTCAGGCTGACAATGAAACTGTAAGATCAGCTAAATTTGGGTTACCACAAAACATAGTTTACAAATGCTCAGCTTTCTGGTTTGATATTGCGATTCTAACTTGTCACTTAATATTGCGTACTTTTCAAATCTGCGTAACAGATGCCCATTGGTCCCCATGGGCCTGCCTAAACTAAACCACAGACAATATTCAATTTCGAGGCAGGGTCTCATGTAGCCGAGGTTGGTCTGAAATTCACTATGTAGCTGAGGCTGGCCTGGAATTCCTGATCTTTCTGTCTCCACCTCGCAAGTGCTGGGACTACATGCACCGTGCGTGCTCATTTACAACTCTTTCACACCTGAGCAGTCCAGCCATTACAGGGTAAAAACTGGAGAAGTGGAAGCTGGCTCTTTCTGACAAGAAAGGAAAACCCAGGGAATTCTGCTTGACTCTCTTGCCCTTCTCTGGAAAGGGCACAAACCAGCCCTGCCACATGGGTAGGGTGCCACGCTGACAGTCTCCCTGACTCGATCAAAGTCTTACCTTCAAGTCTTCGATCAAAGGGGAGGGGATCCATCTCTCAGCTGAGGTCTGATGTCTCTGCAGCTCTGGCTCGACAGGGTATACATGCTGCTCCATAAACTGCCGCAGCCGGTCATACAGCTCTCTGACCCTTGGAGAAAGGCCATCTGGAGAGATGACCAGACTTCCCTTTGCCTCATGAGAAGCTTCTGCAGTAGAGCTGTAACTCCTCACACCAGTGGGTCTCAGCAAGAACTGAGGCCCAGCCCAGGTATGGTAGGATCGCATTAGTGGTTTGGTGGCTGGCATTTCTTTGAAAACACGGAACCCTTCTTTGACTGCAAAGTCCCATGCCACTTCAGATATGAACTCAGTGAGCTTTCCACTTTCTTTGGCCATTGCAGAGCTTGCCTGCCCTAAGAAGAATGAAGGGAAAACTGACTACTCCAACCATGCCCACCTGTTGATATGAGCCAGCAATACAGTGGTTATTTTGCAGCAGCCTCTACCACTGGCTAAATGGCTGCTATATACCAAACCGTGTGCCAAGAATGCAGCTCCCTGCACTCCCAAGGCAGTGCATGTTTGAATCTGAACTTTGTAGGCAAGGAGACCAAGTCTGAAGAGAGAGGTAAGTTGGTGGCCTGGGGACCAGAAGTCGCTCAGGTCTGGCAGCCCCTTGCTCCTTGCCATTTCTGTTCCTAAAGAAACTGGTGTGGTGGTACAAGCCTTTAATCCCAGCAGAGGCAGGTGGATCTTTGTGAGATGGAGGCCACCCTGGTCTACATGGTGTGTCCAAAATCATTTCTGCTGTACCAAGGAGCAATAAGAAATATTGTGAGCCAGGCATGGTGGCCCACGCCTTAATCCTAGCACTTAGGAGGGAGGCAGAGGCAGGCGGATCTCTGTGAGTTCAAGGCCAGCCTGGTCTACAGAGTGAGTTCCAGGACGGCTAGGGCTACAGGGAGACCCTGTCTCCAAAAGACCAAAAAAAAAAAAGTTTAACTTGACAAATACTTCCCTTTTCCCCATTTTTAGCTCTTTAAACAAAATTTATAGAGTGCTCTTTGTTGTTTGGGTGTTAGAAAAAGCATTGAATTGATCGAATGTCATCATAACTGGGTAGCACAAAATAGTCATAAATATATATTTATGTCTTAAATGTGGATATATATAGCATTAAATATGTATATTGCTTTATTTATTTTATTTTATTTTTTATTTTTTGGTATTTTCGAAACAGGGTCTCCCTTTAAGTCCCAGCTGGCCTGGAGCTCACTCTGTAGACCAGGCTGGCCTTGAACTCACAGAGATCCGCCTGCCTCTGCCTCCCAAGTGCTAGGATTAAAGGCATGCGCCACCACGCCCGGCGTATATTGCTTTAAATACCTGCATAGCTCATGTTTTGTGAACTCAGTAGCTTTCTGCAAAAACTTAAAGAAGAAGTTTGAATATTGACCTTATNTTTTTTTTTTTTTTTTTCTTCGAGACAGGGTCTCCCTGTAGCCCCAGCTATCCTGGAACTCACTCTGTAGACCAGGCTGACCTTGAACTCACAAAGATCCACCTGCCTTTGCCTCCCAAGTGCTAGGATTAAAGGCGTGCGCCACCACGCCCGGCAGGAATCAGAGTTATTAATGGTTGTTAGTCACCATGTGGGTGCTGGGAACTGAACCCAGGTCCTCTGTAGGAGCAGCCAGTGCTCGTAACCACTGAACCATCTCTCTAGCCCCTGTATACAGATACTGTAAAATGCTTGAATTAATGGAATCTTATACCATTCTGGCCACATCCATCCCTTCAAAGCCTCTGTAGCCTAGGAAGTCCCCAGGTGACACAGCTGTCCTGGCTGAGGCTCACAATTAGGTTGGCCATTACTTACCTGTGAGGGACCGCTTGTAGACTCCTTGTAGGATTGCAGCCACACGGAAAAAAGAGAAAGCCATGTAGAAATTCCAGTTCTCTATGGGTGGAATGCCCATGTTAAGACAGTATGTCTTGAAGTAGTCCTCTGCTGTGGGGATTCCAAGCTTTGTCACATCCTGGTCCCTGAACCCTGAGGTGAGAGAGAATAGTCCCTGAGTGGTAACCCCACTCCTCTTTGGTTAGGAAGTCTAAATTCTAAAGATCACTGTGTCTTTTAGCAATTACTTTCATTACTATGGGGTAGCTCATGATTTCAAGGCTCCTCTTCTATTAGATGGCCTGGGATCTAGGCAAGGAGCTATTAATCTCAAATTGTTCTTTCAAGGTTCCAGACCAAATTAGTTGTGAAGAAAGTAAAATACGTGGGGCTACAGAGGTGGCTAAGCAGAGGACCTGGGTTCAGTTCTGAGCACCCACATTGTGACTAACCACCATCCGTAACTCTAGCTCCAGGAGATCTAACACCCTCTTCTAGCCTCCACAGGTCCCTATACTCACAGAGGCACACCCATATACATATAATTAAAAATTTCAAAAATACTAAACCAAGCAAAATATATATTACTACAAGAAATTACTACAATATATTTTAAGCAAAATATATTACTACAGGAAAGCTCTGACATCAGCAATGAATTATTCTGCCTAGGAGATGTTGGCTAGGGGACTCAAACCCGCCCCCTCCCAAATTATAAAGGCCTTTTGCAGGAGAAAGGCAGTAAGTCCCTGTTGTCGAAGACCTGGTGTGAGCATGAAAAAATGTTATGAGACGTCACTTGCTAGCGTACAACTGGCCTCTGAAATGCCAGAGAGCGTTACCAAAGGCCACTTAAGCAATTCAGCAAAATATTGGTCTCCCTGAGACAAGCAAGACTCCTCCGTCAGTATCAGCTACACCTCAACAGCCTGGAGATACTGTGCAACAGTGGCAGCCAAGTGTCTATATATATCCCAAACCTAACTGGCTATTAACTCTTTCCTTGGAGGAATAACTCACAGTGTATGCCACAAGCTTATGTCCTCTAGTGGTTAGATGTTTTAAGCCACAATAAGAACTTGTCACCCTTTATAGAGAAACCACAGTTTGCAGATTAGCATACCATCCAAGCATCTGTGTCTATGCTCACAGCTTAGCTTGACATAATAATTAGTACTGCTTAAATGCCTGTACATCCAATTGCTTGTGCTTTGTTAGTATGACTAAAAAGGGTATCACTGGAAAAGCTGTCAACCCATGAAGGGAAACAACCTGAACAGACTAGAGTCCAAAATGACAACTCCAAAGAAAGTAGACTGTTTTCTTCTCACCCACTTGTGCCCCTTTCCCAAAGCCCAGGGAACAAATTGCGGAAGAGGAGGAGTGGTATAATGGAAGGGCTGTGGAGAAATAGGGGTGAATCATGAGACTACAGGAATATAGTCTGGACTCCTAATTGATCAACATGCCTGTGCATACAAGCTTCTCCAACTGGACTATGGGAACCTTGGGTTGTTCAAAATTTGGACATAGATACTTGCAAAATGCACCAATTACCTAATTATATGGCAATCTGAGTAACATCAATGTTATCTGCAAACAACTGTGTTATTATATTGTAGAATCCCTTAAAAATAAACAAATAAAAAAATCATTAAAAAAAATACTAAACCAAAGTACACAACTGAGTGGAAAAATGAAATCATAAAATTATTCAATCACAGGGCTAGAGAGATGGCTCAGCAGTTAAAAGCACCGACTGCTCTTACAGAGGATCCAGGTTCAATTCCCAGCACCCACATGGTGGCTAAGAACTGTCTTTGACTCCAGTTCCAGGGGAATCTGACACCCTCTTCTGACCTCCATAGCATTGCACAACATGTGTAAGTAGGGTGCACCTACTTACACGCAGACAGTACACTCATACACATAAAATAATAAATAAAAGAAAAAAGAAAAAAAATTATTTAGTCACATTTTTTGTTGTTTAAAAAATAAGCCAGGCCAATCATTGGCACATGCCTTTAATCCCAGCACTTGGGAGGCAGAGGCAGTGGGATCTCTGTGAATTCAAGGCCAGCCTAGTCTACATAGTGAATTCCAGGCCAGCTGGGGCTACAGGGAGACTCTGTCTCAAAAAGACCTAAAAAATGCATTTAGGCAAAGCAAGATCTTGCCGTTCATGGTGGCACACATCTTTAACTCTAGCACTCAGGAGGCAGAGGCAGGTAGATCTCTGTGAGTTCAAGACCAGCCTGGTCTACATAATGAGTTCCATGCCAGCTGGGGTTACAAGGAGACCCTGTCTCAAACAGACCAAAATAAATAAATAAATAGCCAGGATGGGGCTGGGAGATGGCTCAGCAGTTAAGAGCACTGACTTCTCTTCCAGAGGACCCAGGCTTGATTCCCAGTATCCATATGGCAGCTAACAACTATCTATAACTCTAATTCCAGGGGATCTAATGCCCTCTTATGTACTCTGTGGGCACTGCATGACATGAGTGCACTTACATGGATGCATGCAATACACTCCTACACATGAAATAAAAAATAATAAAAATAGGGGCTGGAGAGATGGCTCACTGGTTAAGAGTGCCAACTGCTCTTGCAGAGGACCTGGGTTCGATTCCCAGCATCCACATGGCAGCTAAGAACCGTCTTTAACTTCAGTTCCAGGGGAATCTGACGCCCTCTTCTGACCTCCTTGGCATTGCAGGACATGGGTGCACCAACCTACATGCAGACAGTACACTCATACACATAAAAATAATAAAATAAGCCGGGCGTGGTGGCGCACGCCTTTAATCCTAGCACTTGGGAGGCAGAGGCAGGCGGATCTTTGTGAGTTCAAGGCCAGCCTGGTCTACAGAGTGAGTTCCAGGACAGCTGGGGCTACAGGGAGACCCTGTCTCGAAAAGACCAAAAA
>VZQC01001459.1:1494472-1524836 GCA_009823505.1 Rhizomys pruinosus
GTGCACCTATATACATGCAGGCAATGTACTTAGACACATAAAATAAAAATGATAAGTAAAATATTGATGGGGCCCACCCGGCCAGCCAGGTCAAGATGGCACTGAGGGGGGGGGTCGAAGAGGAGGGATCCGGATTGTTTGCCAAAACCTCTGGTTGGGGAAAGATAAGGACAAGCGGCATAAGTTACAATTGTCAGCCGTGTACACCAATCTGCCTGAGAGGGTCAGATGGGCTGCAGGAACATTGGTCATTTGCTTTCGCGCCTAAATGCCTTTTGTGGCTGTTTTGTATATGTCACTGCCCTGCTTGCAATAAAGTGAGATCCTGCTTGACTGGACTCCCTGCTGCGTCTGAGTGTCTCCGGGAACTGAGGAGGCTGGGGAACCGAGTAGTGCACTTACCTTCCCTCAGCCCCGTCGGTTCCAGGACAGGACCTGACTAAGGCCTGACAAAATGTTATTTTTTAAAAAAGCAGGGTAGAGATATAGCTCAATGGTAATGTCTTTGCCTAATATGTATAAGGTCCTACATTCAATACCAAGGAAAAAAAAATAGCAAACTATCCACTTAGTAAATGGCACTATTAACCCAAACCCCTAGGGACCTCACTTTCTTTCTTTTTTTTTTTTTTTTTTGGTCTTTTTGAGACAGGGTCTCCCTGTGGCCCCAGCTGTCCTGGAACTCACTATGTCGACCAGGCTGGCCTTGAACTCACAGAGATCCGCCTGCCTCTGCTTCCTGAGCAGTGCTGGGATTAAAGGCATGTGCCACTATGCCTGGCAGGACCTCACTTTCAAATCTTGGTCCAATTACCGCCCACTTCAGCCAGGTGCACCCCACCCCCAGCCCTGTTTGCAGAATGAAAACAGATCCATCCCAAGGACAGCTCCTACCTCTCAGCATGGGAAAGCTAGATGGCAGATAGTGAGCCAGGCAGTTGTAGGCCACATCAGCAAAGGGGTCGCCTAAGGTAGAAAGTTCCCAGTCCAGGACAGCAAGTACTTCTGCCTTTTCAGGATGAAACAGCAGGTTGTCAAGCCTGAGAAACCACAGAAGGAATGGAAAGAGCTGAGACGCAGCTGTGGGGTACTCTGGACCACCGTGACCCATTTGTCCCTTTGGGCATGCTGTTCTGGAGCCAGTTTCCAAAGGCTCACGGGTCCTCACTTGCAGCTGGCCTCAGGCAATCACAGGCACCAGGAGATGGGAAGGGCTTGGCTGTTTATGTCCCCAGCTTCTGCACCAAAGAAAGCCAAGAACCACAGTTCTGGCAGGGCAGCCTTCTCTGCAGTCACCCCCTGTGATGGCTCTAGAATAGCCCTTCAAATTCTTTGGAACACTTACCAACAAAGGTCTCATTTAATTCTTTGCTCTATGAAGCACTGAACTTCTAACAAATGTAAAGTGGAGGGAGTAGTGCTGAGGGACTCTGGGCTGGTGGAGGCCAGTGAAGATGACAACTTCCTGGGTACACAGACCTCTGGAGCCCTGAGCCCTCAGGTGTCAGGTAAGTTTGGTTACTTGGCTGGGTGTGGTGGCACACACCTTTAATTCCAGCACTCTGGAGGCAGAGGCAGGTGGATCACTGTGAGTTCAAGACCATCCTGGTCTACATAAAGAGTTTCAGGACAGCTGGGGCCACAGGGAAACCCTATCTCGAAAAAGACCAAAACAAAATTTTTTTTTTTTGTTACCTATGAGCCACCATGCTGGAAACCACAAAGCACACCTCTGCCCCTGGACCATCAAGCCTATAGATCACTCTAGCCCCAGCCAGGAACTATCTCTGCAGAAGCCCAAGCTTGCTGTCCTGTCCCCAGATTACAGACAATGTGACAAAGTAATCCATGTTGCTGTCACCAGTGATGGGGCCTTGGAACAGTTTGTTATGCAGTTTGTTACACTGGCCCAGGTAGACTTGGGTGATAGGAGTCCCACTGTGGCTAGCCCTGGCTTTTCAGGCTATTCAGTGGTCTCTCAACCACACTGCACCCTGGGATTAAGCTTCCTGTCATGGCTTCTGAGTCTATCTGTTTCCTTTCAGAGCACTAACATAGGCTTCATTCAAAAAAAAAAAGTAGGGGCTGGAGAGATGGCCTAGCGGTTAAGAGCGCCAACTGCTCTTGCAGAGGACCCGGGTTCAATCCCCGGCACCCACATGGCGGCTGAGAACCATCTGTAACTCCAATTCCAGGAGAACTCCAGTTCCAGGGGAGTCTGACACCCTCTTCTGACCTCCACGGCATTGCACGGCACAGGTGCACAAACCTACATGCAGACAGTACATTCATACACATAAAAAATAAATAAATAAAAATTTTTAAAAAGTAATATCGAAAATGGAGAAAAATACAGGGAATAATATCCAGAATCCCATGTACCATCTTCTAGCTTTGACAGATGGCACACTTGCTGCTTTGCTGTGCTTCCTTCAACTCTCTAAAACATAAAACGCCTCAGGTTTGGCTTATGGCCTCCCTCCCTCCCTCCCTCCAATTCTCCCTCCATCCCTACCTTCCTAAAAGCAACTACCACCTTGGACTTGGTGTGTATTCATCTTAGATGCTTTCCTATTTCTCTTGGCTATGCATTTACTTATAAACCATTTACAACATTTTTTCAAGCCTATTTTTTTTTTTGTCTTTTCGAGACAGGGTCTCCCTGTAGCCCCAGCTGTCCTGGAACTCACTCTGTAGACCAGGCTGNTTTCGAGACAGGGTCTCCCTGTAGCCCCAGCTGTCCTGGAACTCACTCTGTAGACCAGGCTGGCCTTGAACTCACAAAGATCTGCCTGCCTCTGCCTCCCAAGTGCTAGAATTAAAGGCGTGCGCCACCACACCCGGCAAATCAAGCCTCTTTAAATTTGAACAAATATCACACCGTCCATATCCTTTGGGAACTTAATCTTTTTCACTCAGCATTACCTTGTTGAGATTTATTTTTGACTCATGTAGCGCAATTGCTTTTTATCTGCTAAGCAGAATCCTAACATCTGACCAAACCACATCATTTATCATGTTACAAGCACCTGGAAATTTACACTGTGCACGACTCCTCCAGAGGTGGAATTAAGGGTTAGAGCATGTTTGCTAGTGAGCAGAAGATAGTGATGCCATTTGACATCCTGCTGCAAAGCAGCCCCCCTCCATGACAAAAAGACTGTCATAGTGATGAGATGAGAAACCCTGGTGTTAAAGGGAAGAACTCTGTAAAGGAGGAGACTCCCTTCTGGAACATGGACCCAAACCAACTACTTAATATCCCTCTTCAAGGGCCCTGCACATCGTTTCCCACTCAGCCCCTGGCAGCTGTTTCTACCTGAAGTCACCGTGCACCACTGTGGTTCTCTGTTGCTGGGGAAGGTGCAGCGGCAGCCACTGGATGAGTCTCTCCATCGCTGGGATGGTACTGGTTTCTGCTGCTCGGTACTGCTTGGTCCAGGTTCGCACCTGGCGAGGAAGATAGTCCCCTGAGGGAAAGAGAATAAGAACACAGCATGCCCTTCCAACCACCTCCAAAAGCTTTGCAAGTTCACCAGAGCGTAAAAGCATGAGAAGTGTGCAGTAGTGCTGTCTTTGCTCTCATTCCTGTGACAGCCAGGTGTGTGTGTGTGTGTGTGTGTGTGCGCGTGTGTGTGTGTGTGCGCGCGTGTGTGTGTGTGTGTGTGTGTGTGTGTGATATTCCCATGTGATGCTCCTGAATTGCAGCAAGGAAGCAACTAGCCACTTTGCCTTGGTGGATTCTGTGTGACTAAGTATAATCTCAGACCACAAGGTTTAATTAGGCCTGACTCCTAGTCCTCTCTGAGGTCTCATGAGCTTTCTGATAACCTAATATATCCCGTTTTAGACAAGTATAATAGTGGTAGGCAAAAAGCATGAACTCTGGAGTCAGATGACCAGGATTTAAATCCCAGCTCTGTTGCTCCCTAGCCTAGCTGTGTGAGCTCAGGCATACTTTCTATCCCTTAATTTCCTCCTTTTTTAATGGTCTCTTTGAGACAGGGTCCCCCTGTAGCCCCAGCTGTCCTGGAACTCCCTATGGAGACCAGGCTGGCCTGCTTCTACCTCCTGAGTGCTGGGACTAAAGGTGTGTGCCACCATGCCTGGCCCACTTTCATCCTCTTGAGAGGACCCTGCAAGAGCTCAGGGAAGGCTAAAATACATAAAGTAACTAGATGTTAACTACTTGGGAAGCTGAGGCAGGACAATAATTTGAGACAAGTTTGCGGCCAGTCTGAGCAACACAGTCAGACTCCACGCTCCCGTCCAAGAAACTTTTTTTTGTTAAAGGGTGTTGTGGTGCCCCTGTAATGTCAGCACTGAGGAGGTAGAAGCAGGAGGATCAAGAGTTCAAAATTGGGGCTGGAGAGATGGCTCAACAGTTAAGAGAGCCAACTGCTCTTGCAGAGGACCCAGGTTCAATTCCCAGAACCCACATGGCGGCTAAGAACTGTCTTTAGCTCCAGTTCCAGGGCAATCCCTCTTCTGACCTCCAAGGCATTGCACAACACAGGTGCACCAACCTACATGCAGACAGTACATTCATACACATAAAAAATAATAAATAAAAATAAAAATAAAAGAGTTCAAAGTTATCCTTGGCTACATATCTAGTTCAAGGACAGCCTGGGGTACATTAGTTCTGTCTCAAAAAGGAAGAAAATAAGCAAGGGAGGAAGGGAAGAAGCAAATGAGGGAGAGAGGAGAGAGGGGAAGGAATATGGGGATCTGTTTCTTAAATATGCTACCAGCATCCGAAAAAGGGGAAAGGATTAAATGGCTTAGTGGTCTAACAGAGGCAGGAAGAGAATCCATAGGTCCATGATGTGGTTTATCCAAGGACGAAATGAGCAGTAAGTAGAACCTCTGTGAAAGATTAGCCCCTGGATTTAGAAGGCAGCCAAAGCTTGGTTGTCAGTACCTCAAACCACCCAGATCCCAACAGCAGAGCTGAAGTTTGGATAAGAAACTGCAGTGGAGGACGGGCAGTCCCTGCACACCTTGCTTCCCGTAGTTTTCAAGGCCCGCAGCCTGCAGGTCCACATTGTGAATTTTGCACAAGACTTGGTTCATGGCAGCGTATATGGTTTGCCGACAGCTGGGCTCCAAGCCCGGCAGGGAGGGGTCTTTGTAGATGATGCCTGGGCAGTACTCCATCAAGTAGAAGGGGGTGCCGACGATGCTGGGAGTGATACAGATGGAGTCGGGGTCAAGGGCCCAATATGCACTGCGGTGGGCCATCAGTCATGCTCTGCTTCTGAGTGAAGTTTAGGAGCTGGGCCGAGCTGCACCTGGCTTCTGGACATGCTAGGCTTCCTTGCTCATAAGTGCAGAGGAATGAGAGAGCCCACTCTTCCAAAGATACATACTCTTACACACACACATGCCCACTTGCCTGTGATCTTAACTAGCGTGCTCTTATTTCTCTTTGGTCCATGTACAGAAGTCACTGAATAAGTTTAAATATGATAATGTATAAGACAAAATGGCCAAAAGATGAGTTTTTGGAGTCACTCAGAACCAGGTTTAAACCCCACCTCTGCCCTTTACTAGCTATGTCACCCAAAGAGACTTACTAGGCCTCTCTGAGGTTTATATTCCTGTGTTTTTTTTTAGTCAGGATTTCACTGTGTGGAACAGGTTGGCTCTGAATTCTTGACCCTCCTTCATCAGTCTCCAGAGTGGTGGGATTACAGGACTGTCCACCATGTCCAATTTGTTAGTGTGTAAGTATGTGTACAAATCTGTATGTGTATCGATGTGGGTGTACACATGATACAGCACAGGTATGGACATCAGTTGGGTGTCAGTCCTTGCTTTTCATGTATTTTGATACAGGGTCTCTTGTGGCTCAGCACTGCACATACTAGGCTGGCTGGCCCTCCAGCTTCCAGCTTCCAGATTCTCCTGTCTCTGCCTCCCATGTTTCACAGGATCACTGAGATTAGACATAGTCACACTATGCATCCAGCTTTTATGTGGGTTCTAGGAGTTCCAACTCAAGTCCTCTGCAGCAAGCACTTTTACCCACTGAGCCATCTCCCCAGCACCCCTCTGTTTTTAATCTGTAAAATGTACCCAATTCAAAGGGTAGTTTTTTTTTTGTTTTTTTTTGTTTTTTTTTTTTATCTTTGTATGTGTATGAATGTACTGTCTGCATGCAGGTCTGTGCACCCGTGTCGTGCAATGCCACGGAGGTCAGAAGAGGGTCTCGGATTCCCCTGGAACTGGAGTTCTCCTGGAATTGGAGTTACAGACGGTTCTTAGCTGCCATGTGGGTGCTGGGGATCGAACCCGGGTCCTCTGCAAGAGCGTCGGTGCTCTTAACCGCTAGGCTATCTCTCCAGTCCCCAAAGGGTAGTTTTTTTAATTAATCAATTAATTTTTTTTATTTTGGTCTTTTTGAGACAGGGTCTCCCTGTAGCCCCAGCTGTCCTGGAACTCACTCTGTAGTCCAGGCTGGCCTTGAACTCACAAAAATCCGCCTGCCTCCACCTCCCAAGTGCTAGGATTAAAGGCGTGCACCACCACGCCTGGCTAATCAATTAATTTTTTAATGTGTATGAATGTACTGTCTGCATGTAGGTTTGTACACCCGTGTCATGCAAAGCTGTGGAGGTGAGACAAGGGTGTCAAATTCCCCTGGAACTGGAGTTAAAGATGGTTCTCAGCTGCCATGTGGGTGCTGGGGATGGAACCTGGGTCCTCTGTAAGAGCAGTCGGTGCTCTTAACTGCTAGGCTATCTCTCCAGCCCCTCAAAGGGTAGTTTTAAGAACTAAGGGAAGCCAGGCGTGGTGGCAGACGCCTTTAATCCCAGCACTCATGAGGCAAAGGCAGGTGGATCTCTGTGAGTTCAAGGCCAGCCTGGTCTCCATAGTGAGTTCCAGGCCAGCTGGGGCTACAGGGAGACCCTGTTTCAAAAAAACCAAAACAAACAAACAAAAAACTAAGGGAACAAATATAGAATGCCTGGTATAGTTTCTAGTACTATTCAGGAGATCAATAAATATCTCTTCTTGTTACTGATGTTATTTTTAGCACTATTTATTTGTTTTTTGCATTGTTTTGTTTTTGAGACAAGGTCTCTGTATAACCCCAGCTGGCCTGAAACTCATTATGTGAACCAGGTGGCCTCAATCTCACAGAGATCCACCTGCCTCTGCCTCCCAAGTGCTGGGATTAAAGGTGTATACCACCATGCTCAGTATTTTTACCATTATTTAGTGGTACAAATGTTATACACACCACCTGTACCAGATAGCTTTAGTTCTCAACTTGACACACCTGGGTTGAGGGACCCTCAGTTGGGGAACTGCCACCATTGGATTGGCCTGTGGCCATGTCTGTGGGGCATTTTTATTATTGTTGAGTTATGTGGGAGGGCCTAGCTCACTGTGGTTGGTGCCACCCTTAGGCAGGTAGTCTTGTGTTGTATAAGAAAGCTGAGCATGGGCCAGGAGGGCAAGCCAGTAAGTAGCATTCCTCCATGGTCTGCACCCCAGGCTCCTATCCTGAGTTCCTGCCTTGGCCTCCCTTGATAATGGACTGTGCTTGTAAGCCAAATAACCCCTTTCCTGTCCAAGTTGGTATTGATCAGAGTGTTTTGTCACAGCAATTGAAGACAAACTAGGATACTACCTTATAGTATTCGGGAGGTTTACTGATATGTTATGAATCCATCTGTTAGTTCTGACAATAAATCAGTTTACTACTCTAAAAAGTAATTCTGGCCGGGCGTGGTGGCACACACCTTTAATCCTAGCACTCGGGAGGCAGAGGCAGGCAGATCTTTGTGAGTTCAAGGCCAGCCTGGGCTACAGAGTGAGTTCCAGGACAGCTGGGGCTATAGGGAGACCCTGTCTCGAAAAGACAAAAAAAAAAAAGTAATTCTGATCATGCAACAGGGGGCCAGGAACTCAAAACATCATAAGTGGCCAAACTGTGGAGATTAGGAGTCTGCAGAGTATGGGTCCATGGACGGGTCTCCTATATTTAGCTTCACTCACTCAGAGTTCAGGGAACATTTCGAAAGAGGGGGCAGAAAGATTGTAAGAGCCAGGGAGGTGAAACAAGACCATATGGAAATAGAATCCTACAAGCTCCTTGGACCCTGCTCATATGAACCTACAGCAATGGTGTCAGCATGCACAAGAGCCATGCAAGCTCAGCCAGATAAAAACCCAGCATGGAACTGGGGAAATGTGCAGCAGAACCCAATCTCAGCTGAAGAAATATTAGCAGCTGATTACTGTCGGGTGAGGAAGAACTGGCCTTCTTAAAGTGAGGGACTCAGGATAGGCTAGAGCTCAGTGGATGAACTTGCAGTGAGGCATGGGTAGGGAGGCTAATTTGGCACAATAGACGATTGTGCCAAATTGTCTTAACACAAATGACAGAATGTATGAATTCCAGTGTGGAGGCTGTGGGAGGTGCCAATGGAGAAGGGGGTATAAAGGTGATTAAGCTGGGCGTGGTGGCACATACCTTTAATCCTAGCACTTGGGAGGCAGAGGCAGGTGGATCTTTGTGAGTTCAAGGCCAGCCTGGTCTACAAAGTGAGTTCCAGGACAGCTGGGCTACAGGGAGACCCTGTCTCGAAAAGACCANTGATCTTCTTAAAGCGGAGGACTCTGGATAGACTGGCTAGACCTCAGTAGATAAGTTAACATTGAGGATTGCCTGGGGACACTAACTTAACACAATAGGCCTTAACACTAATGACAGAATGTACTCACTCCAGTGGGGGAGGGGTACCAGTGGGGAAGGGTATAAAGATGATTAAGACTGATTGAACTGTTATGTATGAAATACACAAAAATTCAACAAAAAATTCATGCAAAAAAAGTAGTTCTGAAAATTATATCATACTATGCTTATCCTGCTGAAAATTATAGGAAAAGACATTCTTGGAAGAGCTGGGGAGATGACTCAGACATTAAAATTCTTGTTGTACAAGTACGTATAAGGCCCTGAGTTCAATTCCCAGTACTTACATAAGAAGCCAGGCATGGTTTCATACACTTGTAAAGCCAGTTCTGGGGAGGCAAAGACAGGCAGTTCTGGGGCTCATTGGGCAGTCAGCCTAGGATAATCAGAGACCCTGTAAGACCTCGGCAAGGTAAAAAACAAACAAAAAAACTCAACATGATGGCTTCTGAAGAGTAACACCTGAGGTGGATCTTTGGCCTCCACATGCAGACGAATACAAGTACACCCATATTCACACATGTACCTGCACTCATGCTCCCTCACATACATGACATTTTGGGGAGTTGGGCATAGTGATGCATACCTGTAATCCCAGTACTTGAGAAACTGAGGAGAAGGGTTATGAATCTGAGACCAATCTAGGGTACATAGTGATCTGAAGGCCAGTCTGGGCTACATAGTAAGACCATATCTCAATATATATATATATAAAATATATAGATATATACACATATACATATATCAAAAGAAAATGCTTTAATGTAAATGGTAAATGAAGTATAAATAGATGCTTCTTCTGTTCTGTATACTTGAAAATTTTCCCGATTAAAAATTAAGAATAAGCCGGGCGTGGTGGCGCATGCCTTAAATTCTAGCACTCAGGAGGCAGAGGCAGGCAGATCTTTGTGAATTCAAGGCCAGCCTGGTCTACAGAGCGAGTTCCAGGACAGCTGGGGCTACAGGGAGACCCTGTCTTGGAAAGACAAAAAAAAAAATTAAGAATAAAGAGACAGATTCAGCTGGAGAGATAGCCTGGTGGGTAGAGTGCTTGTCTAGCATGCACAAACCCTGTGTCCCATCCCCAGCACCACATAAACCATGCGTGTTTGGTGCACACCTGTAATTCTAGCACTAAGAAGGCAGAGATAGAAAACTCAGAAGTTTAAGGTCATCCTTGGATCATGAGACCCTGTCTCAAAGGAAAAAAAAAAAAAGCCATGGTGCACACACCTTTAATCCCAGCACTCATAGCAGTTCCAGGCCAGCTGTAGCTACAAAGAGATCCTGGTCTACAGAGTGAGTTCCAGACCAGCTGGGACTAAAGGGAGACCCTGTCTCAAAAAAAAAAAAAAAAAAAAAAGAGATCCTGTCTCAAAAAAATGAGAGAGAGAGAGAGAGACAGAGAGAGAAACTCATAAAACATACTACTGTAGGGGCTGGAGAACAGCTCAGCAGTTAAAGAGTGTCCACTGTTCTTGCAGAGAATGTTCAGTTCCCAGCATCCACATAGGATGACTCACAACTGCCTGCAATTCCAACTCCAGGAGGTCTGACTCATCCTTCTGGACTCTGCAGGCCCTGCACTCACATGCACATACCGATACAAACACATATATGTCCACATAATTTTTAAAAATAATGAAAGTAAAGTTAAAAATAAAAGCATACTACAAAGAAGTTTAAAGCATTGTAGTTTGAGTTTTTTACTTTGTTGGTTTTTTTTGTTTTGTTTAATTTTGTTGTTTTTTTAAAATTTATTTATGTGTATGAATGTACTGTCTGCATGTAGGTTTGTGCACCGGTGTCGTGCAAAGCCGCAGAGGTCAGAAGAGGGTGTTAGATTCCCCTGGAACTAGAGTTCTCCTGGAATTGGAGTTACGGACGGTTCTCAGCTGCCATGTGGGTGCTGGGGATCGAACCCGGGTCCTCTGCAAGAGCAGTCGGCGCTCTTAACCGCTAGGTCATCTCTCCAGCCCCGTGTTTTGTTTAATTTTGGACACAGGGCTCACTATGTAACCCTGGCTGGCCTGGAACCCACTGTGTAGACCTGGCTTGCCTTGAATTCACAGATAGCTGCCTGCTTCCGCCTCTTGGTTTATTAAAGGCATGTGCCATCACATCTGACCTTAAAATATTTTAGAAAGACCACAATAAAAAAAGGAGGAAAAGCAAATAACATGAAACTCAGAGAAGATGGAGTGCATGCATGGGGTGTGTGTGTGTGTGTGTGTGTGTGTGTGTGTGTGTGTTGTATGTATTGCTCATTTAAGAGAGGATCTGGGCTGGAGAGATGGCCTAGCGGTTAAGAGCACCGACCGCTCTTACAGAGGACCCAGGTTCGATCCCCAGCACCCACATGGCTGCCGAGAGCCGTCTGAAACTCCAATTCCAGGAGAACTCCAGTTCCAGGGGAATCCGACACCCTCTTCTGACCTTTGCGGCATTGCACGACACGGGTGCACAAACCTGCATGCAGACAGTACATTGATACACATACAGAAATAAATAAAATTAAAAAAAAAAAAAAAAGAGAGGATCTATGGGAGCCGGGCGTGAGTGGCGCACACCTTTAATCCTAGGAGCATTGGGAGAGGACCAGAGGCAGGCAGTTTTTTATATGCGAGTTAAGGCCACCCTGGTCCTACAGAGTGAGTTCAGGACAGCCTGAGGCTACAGAGAGACCCTGTCTGCAAAAAAAGACCAAAAAAAAAAAAAAAAAAGAAAAGAGAGAATCTATGTATTCTCTTGCCTCTGTATCCCAAGTGCTGGGATTATAAATGTGCACCAGCACACCCAGTTAAATGGGTATATATTTATATTTTTTTATTTTTTGAGGGGGGCCTTTTCTTGAGACAGGGTCTCCCTTTAGTCCCAGCTGGCCTGGAGCTTGCTATGTAGACCAGGCTGGCCTTGAACTCACAGAGATCTGCCTGCTTCTGCCTCCCAAGTGCTGAGATCATAGGCATGTGCCACCACGCCCAGCAGGTATATATTTTTAGAAAGTGGAAAAAAAAGCAATTTTCAAATGAGGGCCCCATGAGGTCCCACCTTTCCCTGAGGATCTGTAGGCAGTTAATGGTTGTTGTGGGAGGGAAAAGACATTTTCTTTTTATTATTATTATTTATTTCTGTATGTGTATGAATGTACTGTCTGCATGCAAGTGTGTGCACCCATGTCGTGCAATGCCGCAAAGGTCAGAAGAGGGTGTCGGATTCCCCTGGAATCTGGAGTACTCCTGGAATTGGAGTTTCAGATGGTTCTCGGCCGCCATGTGGGTGCTGGGGATCGAACCCAGGTCCTCTGTAAGAGCGGTCGGCACTCTTAACCGCTAGGCCATCTCTCCAGCCCCGGGAAGAGACATTTTCTTCAATGGTTTAGCACTGGTAATCTGCCCTTGCCCATGCCTTTGTAAATAACCCCTTGCCCATGTTGTTGAAAGAAGCTTAATGAAGCTCACTGGCTTACAAACAGGAAGGGAAGCCCTTAAAGAAGCAGCCAAACTAGTTTAGAAAAGTAACAAGAGCCCTGGGAGAGGGAGGAGGAAAAGAGCGTGGGGTGGGGATGAATATAATAAAGATATCATATATATATATATGTTTGTGAAAATACATAAAAAGGGCCAGGATGGTAGTGCATGCCTTTAATCCTAGCACTTGGGAGGCAGAGACAGGTGGATGTCTGTGAGTTCAAGAACAGCCTGGTCTACATAGTGAGTCCTAGGCCAGGCCAGCTGGGGCTAAAGGGAGACCCTGTTTCAAAAAGACAATAAAGAAAAGACAAAAAAATACATAAAAAGTTTTTTTTTTTTTTTTGGTCTTTTCGAGACAGGGTCTCCCTGTAGCCCTAGCTGGCCTGGAGCTCACTCTGTAGACCAGGCTGGCCTTGAACTCACAAAGACCCGCCTACCTCTGCCTCCCAAATGCTGGGATTAAAGGCGTGCACCACCACGCCCGGCATAAAAAGCTATTTTTAAAAATTACTTTTCCTATTTTTTATTTTACGTATATGAGTGTATTGCCTGCATGTATGCAAGTGCACTTGTGTTGTACAGTGCTCGCATGGACAGAAGAAGATGTCAGATCCCCTGGAACTGGAGTTACTGATGGTTGTTAGCCACCATATAGGTGCTGGGATTTGAATCTGGGTCTTCCGCAAGAACATCCAGCACTCCCAACCTCTGAGCCATCCCTCTATCCCATAAAAATCTATTTTTAACAATCCCCATTGTGCTGGATAGCTTCAGTGTCAAATTGACACACCTGGGTTGAGGGAGCCTCAACTGGGGAACTGCTTATATTTGACTGGCCTGTGGCCAAGCCTGTGGGGTATTTTCTTGATTATTGAGTGATGTGGGAGGGCTCGGCCCACTGTGAATGGTGCCATAACTAGGCAGGATGTTGTATATCATATAAGAAAGCAGGCTGAGGGCTGGAGAGATGGCCTAGAGGTTAAGAGTGCCGACCGCTCTTGCAGAGGACCCGGGTTTGATCCCCAGCACCCACATGGCGGCCGAGAACTGTCCAAAACTCCAATTCCAGGAGAGCTCCAGTTCCAGGGGAATCTGACGCCCTCTTCTGACCTCCGTGGCATTGCACGACATGGGTGCACAAACCTGCATGCAGACAATACATTCATACACATACAGAAATCAAAAAAAAAAAAAAAAGAAAGCAGGCTGAGCATGGGCCAGGGGAGCACTCCAGTAAGTAGCATGCCTCCATGGCCTGTGCTTCAGCTCCTGCCTCCAGTTTCCTGCCCTGAGTTCCTATGTTGGGTTCTCTCAGTGATGAACTGTGACCCAGGAGATATGAGCCAAATAAATCTTTTCCTCCCTAAGTTGGTTTTGGTCAGAGTGTTTTGTCACAGCAATCGAAAGCAAACTAGAATACCCATAAAAGTAGATATATGGGCTGGAGAGATGGCCTAGCGGTTAAGAGCGCCGACCACTCTTGCAGAGGACCTGGGTTCGATCCCCAGCACCCACATGGCGGCCGAGAACTGTCTGAAACTCCAATTCCAGGAGAACTCCAGTTCCAGGGGAATCTGACACCCTCTTCTGACTGTGGCATTGCACGACACGGGTACATAAACTTGCATGCAGACAGTACATTCATACACATACAGAAATAAATAAAAATTTTAAAAGTAGATATATAATAATTTTTCAGGATAACAATATGAGAACCTCTAAGAGAGGAAACTGTATAGTTTATTTTCTCCCCAGCCCATTTTTTTTTTTGCCTCTTCTCTAACAAATAGGCACTTGAGTTAGCAAATGGGATTTTTCTGTCCTGTAGCTTGAAGATGCAATGACTAAATACACTTGACCATTACCTTGAATCTTCACAGAAGTCAAGAACAGTGGGGACAGGTACTCCAACATTCCCAAGGGCCTTCATTATCCTGCCAGAATAAATGAAAAAGCATCACTGTGAGCTGAACTGATAAGGGTTTCTTGAAACTGCTTTTCTAATTTAAAAAATAGTATATTGTGGGGCTGGGAAATGGCTTGGTCAGTAAAGTGCCTGTCATACAAGAATGAGGACCTGAGCTTGGATCTCCAGCATCCATGGAAAAGGCTGGGTAGGGTGGTACATGCCTGCCTGTAACTAGCCTTGGGGACAGGGGGGTAGAGACAGGTGTTCCCTGAAGGTCATTGGCCAGCCTGGTCAAATCTATGAGTTTCAGGTTCAGTGAGAGATGCTATCTCAAAAAATTAAGGTGGAGAGTAGCTGAAAGGATATCAAATGTTGATCTTGGGCCTCCACATATACACATGTACAGGCACACCAGCACATATGCACAAACCACACACATACACACAGAACTACACACACAAAATAAAATTAAGACTAATACATTGGGGGAGAGGCTATATCTCAGTGGTAGACTACTTCCCTAGCATACACAGGCCTTGGGTTCAATCATATTATAACACACACACACACACACACACACACACACACACGAAGTGTAATAAACCAAGCACAGTGGTACATACTATAATCCCAGCACTCAAAAGTCAAGAAGATCGGGCTGGCGAGATAGCCTAGCGGTTAAGAGCACTGACTGCTCTTGCAGAGGACCCAGGTTCGATCCCCAGCACCCACATGGCGGTTGAAAACCGTCCATAACTCCAATTCCAGGAGAACTCCAGTTCCAGGGGAATCCGACGCCCTCTTCTGACCTCTGCACGCATTGCATGACACAGGTGCACAAACCTACATGCAGACAGTACATTCATACACATGAAATAAAAATTAAAAAAAAAGGGGGCTGGAGAGATGGCCTAGCGGTTAAGAGCGCCGACCGCTCTTGCAGAGGACCCGGGTTCGATCCCCAGCACCCACATGGCAGCTGAGAACCGTCTGAAACTCCAACTCCAGGAGAACTCCAGCTCCAGGGGAATCCGAAGCCCACTTCTGACTTCCGCGGCATTGCACGACACGGGTGCACAGACTTGCATGCAGACAATACATTCGTACACATACAGAAATAAATAAAATTAAAAAAAAAAATTAAAAAAAAAAAAAGTCAAGAAGATCCAGGTGTGGTGGTGCATGCCTTTAATCCCAGCACTTGGAAGGCAGACTAGACTGTGCTACAAAAGGAAAGCTACAGGATCCTAAGGGGGATGCCGTCTCTAGGCCTGTCTTCTTTCTAGCTTTCTTTCTCTCTCTCTCTCTCTCTCTCTCTCTCTCTCTCTCTCTCTCTCTCTCAACAGGGTTTCTCCATCTCAAAAAGACCAAAAAAACTTTTGAGAAATAAGAATAAAGGGCTGGGGATTTAGCTAAGTTAGTAAAGTGCTTGCTGTGCAATCAAGAGGATTTGAGTTCAGTCCTAGCACACACATAAAGTCAGGCATGGTGGTTCAGTTTTGCTGCTTGTTATCCTAGAGCTGGGGAGGTGGAGAGGTGGAGACAGGTGGATCACTGGGGCTCACTGACCAGTCTGCCTACCCTGATTGATTAATCTAGGTCCCAGTGAGAAACCTTGTGTCAAAAACCAAGGTGGAGAGTGAGAAACACCCAAGGCTGACCTCTGGCCTCCACATGCATACAGACAGACACACACACATATACACACACACACACACTCACACACAAATAGAAATAAAAAAAAAAAAAAACTAAAAATGGGTGGGGGCCACAGCCTGAGGTGGCAGTAGGAAGCCCACAGCAATCGGCTGTGAGGTCATGGAGGGCAGTGGGGGAATGGCAACAAGACCACAGGTGGCTTAGCTGGCTTCTTTGGAGCTGGAGGAGCTGGGTACTCGCATGCTGATTTCAGCTGGTGTCCCACTAACTGGTATGAATCCCCTATCTCCTTATTTAGATATGGATCCACGATATCTTGTTCAGGATACTGATGAGTTTATTTTGCCAACTGGAGCTAATAAAACCCGAGTCAGATATGAACTAGCCTTCTTTATCATTGGAGGATGTTGCATGACAGGGGCTGCATTTGGGGCAATGAATGGTCTTCTGCTAGAATTGATAGATACCGAGAACATGGCCTGGTCCAAACCAAGAAATGTACAGTAAGTCTTCTGGATTTTGAATATAGTGACTAGGCAAGGGGCGCTTTGGGCTAATACTCTAGGTTCTCTGGCTTTGCTCTATAGTGCATTTGTGTTATCATTGAGAAAACACGAGGTACAGAAGATGACCTCAACACAGTAGCAGCTGGAACCATGACGGGAATGTTGTATAAATGTACAGGGGGTCTTCGAGGAGTGGCACAGGGTGGTCTGGCAGGGCTGACACTTACTGGCCTCTATGCACTATGTAACAACTGGGAGCCCATGAAAGCTCCTTGCACCAACAGTCACTCTGAGATCTTGCCAGCTCAGGAATGGGGGACATTTTTTAGTCATCCAGATCAATTAATAAGTGAGTCTGGAGTTTCTTTCTCTCACATACCTACAATTACTTTGAACAATTGGAGGTTTTGATTTGCTGTGACGAAGATCATGGATGCCCAGGACCGCACTGCTTGTCTTTAGGGAGTTGAAGCCAAACCTTTGGTGGCTCACTGAGTAATATGTTCTCTTCTCCTTTGGAGATGATCTTGTACCTTCTTTCCTACCCCCTAAACTGGACAACCACTTATTCTCAGAATTTATCACCACATTTATTCATTTAAAATCTGAAACTGTTGCCCTATATTTCAAATAAAGGGTGAAAACAGAAAAAAAAAAAAAACTAAAAATGAGAGCTGGTAGTCCCACCAGTTGGGAAGCAGAGGCAAGAGAATCAGGAGTTCAAGGTCATCCTTGAGTACATAGCAAACTTGAGGCCAGCCTAGGCTACATGAGACTGTCTCAAAAAAAAAAAAAAGTGTATTTGGGAGGCTGAGACAGGAAGATAATTTAAGCCCAGGATTTAGAAATTAGCCTGGGTAACACAGTGAAACTCCCTTCTAAAATTAAAACAAAACAAAACAAAACAAAATCAGGTAACATGTTCATATCTGAAAGGGTATGGAGATTGATCATTACAGTTTTAAAAGCTTCAGGGCAGGCAGGTATGATAGCATACACCTTCAATCTTAGCACTCAGGGTGCAAAGGCAGGAGGATCTCTATGAGTTCAAGATCAACCTGATCTACCTAGTGAGTTTCAGCCAGTCAGGGCTACACATATAGGTATCAAAAGCAAACAAACAAACAACAACAACAACAAAACAATGCAAAGGGCACTTCCACAGAAGCTGACTTGGTAGTTCAGTTTAGGACTAAACTTGTGAGTTGGGGAGACCAGCTGGGCAAGTACCCCCTGGCACTGAGAATTTACCTGAACTCCCTCTCTATGGCATGGGCAGATGGGAGGAGGGCCCCTGGGGGTTTCTTCCTCAGAACCAGCTGATGATCCGCCAGCCTGACGTAGTAAGTTGGATTCGACTGTCCGTGGTCAAACTGAAGGAGCTCTAGGGGACCTGAAAGATGGGAAATGCAGAACATTCAAAAGGGACTCAGAGGGCTGGAGAGATGGCTCAGTGGTTAGGAGCACCAACTGCTCTTGCAGAGGACCTGGGTTCAATTCCCAGCACCCACATGGCGGCTAAGAACCATCTTTAACTCCAGTTCCAGGGGAATTTGATGCCCTCTTCTGACCTCTGTGGCATTGCACGACATAGCTGCACCAACCTACATGCAGAGAGTACACTCATACACATAAAAAATAATAATAAATAATAAAAATGAAATTCAAAGGGACTCAGAGCCCAGATTCTGACAGATCCAAATGAGTTCTGCCTTTGGAATGCAGAGACTCTTCATGTAGGATGCCAAGTAAGGCCTTCCTCCTGGGTACCATAGCAATGGAGCTCCAGACACAGCCTGCCAGCCAGCTCCAGTCCAGAATCATATGCCACCACTACAGGGCAGCAAAGACCACTTCCTTTACACCACAGTCTCCTCTCTGTGTATGGGTGTGCAGCTCCTTGCCAACTCCTGCCCCATGAACAGGTGCACTTTGGTTCTGTTTATCAGCCCCAGCCATCATGGCAACCCATCTGGTCCCATGGAATGCTCTATACCAAAGATGAAAAGTGTCCTTATGTGTCTGTGCTCCACTAAACTGCACCTGACAGTGACATGACAGCTGCCAGGAGCTATGCAGAGGCTGGAGCCAAAGCTGCCTATAGGAGACGTCCTTTCCCACCCTCTGGGCTAAGTTCTGTGGCTCCTTTGCGGGCTCTTGGAGGAGGGAGACCTTATTAATCCTTGGCTTCAAAGCAAGATTTGTTACGCTTGGCCAGGAGAGTGGGCAAGAAGGAGACTCAGCCTGAGGTGGTTGGCCTGGTCATGATGGGCCCTTTGCTTTCTGGATATGCTGCCAAGATTCCATGGCCGGGAAATATCACAACATGAAACTCTATAAGTAAGAGTCTTCTAAGGATCAAGTGGGTGAGGCATGTGGAAAATCCTTCAAAAGCTCATAAGGTGCCAACTTTCAGAGGGTAAAATGCAAAGAATGAGAGAAGGACCTCTGAAGAGATGGAGTCAACTTGCTACTTTTTAATTTTTGATTTTTTATTATTTTGGTCTTTTTGAGACAGGGTCTCCCTGTGGCTCTGGCTGTCCTGGAACTCACTCTGTAGACCAGGCTGGCTTTGAACTCACAGAGATATGCCTGCCTCTGCTTCCCAAGTGCTAGGATTAATCAGGCGTGCGCCACCACGCCTGATTTTTTTTTTAAACTTTTATTGTATGTGCATCAGTATTTTACCTGCATGAATGTAAGAGTCGTGCACTGCCCAAGGGTAAAATAAGGCATCAGATGCCCTGGAACTGGAGTTATAGATAGTTGTTAGCTGCTATGGGGGTGCTGGGAACTGAACCCAGGTCTTTTGAAAGAGAAGCCACTGCTTTTAACTTTTAAGCCATCTCTCCAGCACCCTGACTTGCCACTTTTAAAAAATATATTTTTTAAATTTTTATTTATTTATTTATTTATTTATTTTTGTCTTTTCGAGACAGGGTCTCCCTGTAGCCCCAGCTGTCCTGGAACTCACTCTGTAGACCAGGCTGGCCTTGAACTCACAAAGATCCACCTGCCTCTGCCTCCTGAGTGGTAGGATTAAAGGCGTGCACCACCATTCCTGGCTTAAAATTTATTTTCTATGTGTATGAATGTACTATCTGCATGTAGGTTTGTGCACCCGTGTCATCCAATGCCGCGGAGGTCAGAAGAGGGTGTTGGATTCCCCTGGAACTGGAGTTCTCCTGGAATTGGAGTTACGATGGTTCTCAGCTGCCATGTGGGTGCTGGGGATTGAACCTGGGTCCTCTGCAAGAGCAGTTGGCGCTCTTAACCGCTAGGCTATCTCTCCAGCCCCAACTTGCCACTTTTAAAATCATGCAACTTTTTTTTTTGGCAGTGCTGGGGATGGAACTGAGGGCCTGAACATATGCTCATCTTTTTAAATTAATTAATAATTTATTATTTTTATTTTATGAATGAGTGTATTGCCTGCGTGTATGTAAGTGCATGTGTGTTGGACAATGCCCAAGGAGGTCAGAAAAAGGTGTTGGATCCTCTGGAACTGGAATTACAGATGGATGTTAGCCACCATGTGGGTGCTGGGAATGGAGCCCGGGTCCGCTACAAGAGCAGTCAGTGCTCTTAACTGCTAAGCCATCTCTCAGCCCCTAATTTTTTTTTTTTTTTTTTTTTTGAGATAGTGTCTCCCTGTAGCCCCAGCTGTCCTGGAACTCACTATGTAGAAGATCTGTCTGCCTCTGCCTCCCAAGTGCTCCTAATTAATTTTTTATGTATATGATGTATGTTTGCCTGCATAAATGTATGTGTATCCGCACCATGCAATGCCTGCAGGGACCAGAAGGGGTGTCGGATCCTCTGTGAGTGGAACTACCATGTAGGTGCTGGCAACCAAATCAAGGTCCTGTACAAGAACAGCCAGTGCTCTTAACCGATGAACCATCTCTCTAGCCCCACTAAGCCATCTTATTAAAATAGGCTATTATGTAAAAAAGTCAAAAACACTCAAACGCCCAAAGCACATACTGTAGGCCCCAAATTCCCCTCCTCCTCAGTGCCTATTCTCGGGCAAATGCTGCCATACCATACTCTGAGGTGGAGGATGAGAACAGTACATTTTTATTGATCTATAATAAGAGAAGTTAAAGCTGAGAACCGTCTGTAACTCCAATTCCAGGAGAACTCCAGTTCCAGGGGAATCTGAGACCCTCTTCTGACCTCCGCGGCATTGCACGACATGGGTGCACAAACCTACATGCAGACAGTACACTCATACACATACAAAAATGAATAAAATTAAAAAAAAAATAAGAGAAGTTAATACTTTTTCCAAGCAGCTCTCAGATCCGCCAGCCGAACTGTTTTCCTCAACATGCTGCTTCTTTGTCACCAGCATATTCTATCAAAGTTGGAAATTGAGAACAGACTAAAAGCTTTGCTTTGTATAGAGTTCCCAAATACGAGGGCCTGCATACCAGTGACTCGAGTTCCTAGCAAGTCCTTGAGGTACTTCTCCAAGGCATCTTTTGGAATCACCATTGACTTCCTCACAGGATGAGTGTTGGGAACACCCACACATAAGGGAAAACCCAGAAGAGTTTCCAGTTCTTTCACCGCTTTTTCTGGATCATCAACCTGGTTTCAGAAAAAACAAACAAATAAAAAAACACTGAGGGCCTGTCAAGCCTACCGTCCATCTGCCTTTCTCTGTGAGGGCCACACCTTAGAGGGAAATGTTCCAGGAGTCTCTGCTCAGATGAAGGCCACTGGAGCAAAAAAGACTCAGTTATAAGGTAACAAAAAGTTTTAGCTCTCTTGGGGCTAGAGAGATGGCTCAGCAGTTAAGAGCATTGGCTGCCCTTGCAGAGGACCACATGGTGGCTAATAACTATCTGTAACTCTACCTCCAGGGGATTCAACACCTTCTTCTGACCTCTGTGGGCACTGCATGACATGGGTACATTTACACACATGCAGGCAATACACTCGTACACATAAAATAAAAATAAATAAAATATTTAAAAAGGGGCTAGAGAGATAGCTTAGCAGTTAAGAGCGCTGGCTGCTCTTGCAGAGGACCCGGGTTCAATTCCCAGCACCCACCTAGCTAACAACCACCCATAACTCCAGTTTCAGGTGAAACTGACACTCTCTTCTGACCTCCACAGGCCCTGCATGACATGGGTGCACTTACGCACATGCAGGCATACATTCATATACATAAAAGGAATAAATAAAATATTAAAATCATTAATTTAAAAAATATTTTTAAGAAAAGAGTTTCGTCTTCCATCAAATTCCTGGTCTCACTGGCTTGTCTACCTCTATAGAAGAGGAGTTCACAGTACGCTGGGCATGGTGGCCAGCACATGTAGTCTGGGAAGCTAAGGTAGGAGGATTGAGGGTACAAGGCCAGCTTGGGCTACTCGGTGAGACTTTGTCTGAAATAAATAAATAAGTTCTGGGGCTGGAGAGATAGCCTAGCGGTTAAGAGCACCGGCAGCTCTTGCAGAGGACCCAGGTTCGATCCCCAGCACCCACATGGAGGCTAAGAACCATCTGTAACTCCAATTCCAGAAGAACTCCAGTTCCAGGGGAATCCGAGACCCTCTTCTGACCTCCGAGGCATTGCACGACATGGGTGCACAGACCTATATGCAGACAGTACATTCATACACATACAAAAATAAAAAAAATAAAAAAAATAAAAAATAAATAAGTTCTTCTCACCCCTGCACAGAGACAGAAGCCTGGAGTATAGGCTCTGTTTCTATGGCCTGTGAGTTTTATCAGTGAAAACCCATATGAAGAAAAATGGCTTATAAACCCACTGTACCCTTCACATGGACACTATGCTCAAAACCATGACCTGAAGTGGCATGTGGCTGGTAGTTCCAGGGCCTCCCACCTAGAAAAGCATCGCTCAGTGTGTAACTCATAGGTCTCTTTTCTCACATCACCTCCTTCCTATACCATAAATTTAAGCAGCTAGTCACAGGTTTCATAATTAAGTAGGATGACTAGCTAAAGGTAGGGAACATCAGCAAGGAAGCTATAAACAAAAACCTTGAAAAGACAGCACAAGCCAGGCATGGTGGCACACATCTTTAGTCCCAGCACTGGGGAGGCAGAGACAGGTAGATCTCTGTGAAATGAGGCCAGCCTGGTCTACATGGTGCGTTCCAGGCCAGCTGGAGGTACAGGAGACTCTTGTCTCAAAAAAAAAATGTTTAAAGCATATTAATAGTAAATTGTGTAAAGGATATTTAATGAAATATGAATTTGAGATGATGGAGTCAGTTCCCAAGTGGTATCATTTGTTAAACCTGGTTTACCTGTCTTGCTATTATGACATTTCATTTTGAAGGATGTTTGTGTTATAGTTAACTGTTCAAGTCTGGTGCTGAGTTCTTAGCCATCACACAATGCTAACTTTGTGTAATTGTAGCTTCCTGCCATTACCAAGAAATAGTAGGAGAGCTCAGCTTTGTATATTGTTTTCTAAAGTATATTAAAATAAAAAAAAAAACAACTATTGCTACCATAGGAAAAACAAAACAAAACAAAACCCTGGGGCTGGAGAGATGACTCAGAGATTGCAAGAATTGAGAATCAGCTGATTTTTGCAGAGAACCCAGGTTCAATTCTCAGCACCAACATGGTGGCTAGCAACCATCTGTAACTCTAGTTCCAGGGGATTTGATGCCTTCTGGTCTCTGTGGGCAATGCACACATGTGATGCACTTCAATATGTGCAGGCAAAATACTTATATACATAAAATAAAAATTAAAAACATAAAAAACGGGACTGGAGAGATGGCCTAGCGGTTAAGAGCACCGACGCTCTTGCAGAGGACCCGGGTTCGATCCCCAACACCCACATGGCGGCTAAGAACCGTCTGTAACTCCAATTCCAGGAGAACTCCAGTTCCAGGGGAATCCGAGACCCTCTTCTGACCTCCGCGGCATTGCACGACACGGGTGCACAGACCTTCATGCAGACAGTACATTCATACACATACAAAGATAAATAATAATAAAAAAATTAAAAAAACAAAACAAAAACATAAAAAACTACCACTACAACAACAGAAACCAGCTCAGACATGCTTATGTTCATTAATGCTTGCTGCATGGTAGTGGGTTCAGAAACAGTCACAATTACCTTAATGGTATGAATGCCCAGGCTGGCGGCAGCTTTTAAATTTGATCCCAGATCATCAAGGAAAATGGACTCTGAGGGCTGTAGGCCAAGCCGCTTCAGGCACAGCTGATATATCCTGGGGTCTGGCTTACAGATGCCTTCCAGGCAGGACTCCACCACCTGAGAAAGGAGGGACATCCCCAAACGTATAGCTCCCACGTGCACATTGACCTTTTTTTTTCTTTTCACAGTGGCATATTTGAGGGGAGGAAGAGCATAAAGAGGACAGTTTTGGTGAGATGCTTCCCTTCTCACTGACTTGGGCTATCTCTGAAGAATGGACCACAGGGAAGGAAGGGGCCTTCCTATGAGGACTCTGGAGGACCCTGGAAACCTCATGACAGTCTGGGCTTGGGAGTCTTGAGGGAATTGCCCACTGCTCTCAGTTGTAAGACAAACACTTAGAAACACAGTCAAGGAGGGCTGTCAAGATGACTCAGTGGGTAAAGGTGACTGGAGCCAAGCCTGAGGGCCTGAGTTGGGAACGTACATGGAGAAAGTAGAGAACTGAACCTCAAAAGATGTCTTCTGACTTACACAAGTATGCTGTGTGCATGTGTACTACATACATACACACAAAATAAATGTAAGAAAAAAGATTATCATGTATATATTATGTAAACGTGTATTTATACATATGTATATACATTATATAAATGTGTATGTATATGTACGTATACTTTTTTAAAATTTTTATTTATTTTTATGTGTATGAGTGTACTGTCTGCATGCAGGTTTGTGCACCTATGTCATGCAATGCCGCGGAGGTCAGAAGAGGGTGTCGGATTCCCCTGGTACTGGAGTTAAAGACAGGTTTCAGCCGCCATGTGGATGCTGGGGATTGAACCCGGGTCCTCTCCAAGAGCAGTCGGTGCTCTTAACTGCTAGGCTATCTCTCCAGCCCCATGTATGTATACTTATAGCACCAAAGGCCAGCAAAATGGTTCAGTATAAAAAGCACTCACCCCGAAAGCCTGACAACCTGAGTTCAATTCCTGGGACCCACAAGGAGGCAGGAGAGAAGAAGCATCTGACCTCCACATGTGTGCATGCTCACACACACACACACACACACACACACATACATACACACACACATACATACACACACATCCACATCCACACACACACACACAATGCACACACATCCACATACAATGGTAATAAACTAGAAAATGAGGTCTGATGAGATAGCTCAGCAGCTAGAGGCACAGTGAGCAGGTTTAATAACCTGAGTTTAATCCCATCCCACGAGGTGGCAGAACTGACTTGAGAACTGTCCTCTGACTTCCATACTTAAGCCAGTGGCTGTACACACGTGCATTCACCCACACCCAAACACAAAATAAATAAAATTAATTTAAAAGCATGTCAAAATTCTACATAAACATTAAAGGCTAGGATGGAGCAAGTTGTCTGTTGGGAATTAAAATAAATCAGGCTAGGAAAGCAATCAGGTTTTTATTTAAATTACATTTATATTATATGTATGTGTACACAAACACATGTGCATGCCACAGTGGGTACAGAATTTAGAGGCAAATTCTCAGCAGTGGGTGGGTTCTTTTTACCTTGTGGGTCCAAGGGATTGAACTCAGGTCTTCAGTCTTGCTGGCAAGCACCTTTACCCAATGAACCCTCCTGCCAGACCAGAAGTCAGGTTCTGTGGGACAGCCCTGGTCTGGAAGTCAGTATCAAACAGGGGGCAACACAGGTTGGTCTTAGGAGAGAAAGGGTCAGAGGATCCCTAAGATATGAGGGCTGATGCTGATGCTTAACTGTAGGTTAAAGTTTGAATTTGGAAAGGAAAGAGGTTTCAAAGGCTGAGGTTTCAAATCTCACAAATGCTTGGTTATGAACACAGTTACATTTTAAAAGCCCAGTTTCAACTTTCTATATCTAAACTTAATTTGGGCAAATATTTGAATAAAAACTCCTTCACTGGAAAGCTGCCAGCAACTCCTGCCGTGGGGCCCAGACCATGTCCATCACATGGATCACCTCACACTTACCACATCAAACTGTTTCCGGTCCAGGGGCAAAAAACTTTTCCCACTGGAAAGATAAAAATTATTGCTCAAGACTGCAGTTTGAAAGCCTTTTGCCCGGATTTGAGAGATGGCCTGGGTCATCACTGGGAACTGTTTTGCCACTTGCTCACTGGTCAGCAGAGACAAAAATGAATCCACAGGCACAGAGGTCTTTGCCTATGACCAAGAGGAGAAACAGGAAAACCACAGTCATGAGACTGAGGTCTCTCACAGTCCACAGGAAAAACTCATTCCCAGCATCTTACCACTGCCTGGGTGTTAGGGCCCAACCATTGGCTTAGCTGCCCACACTCTGAACTCTACAAGTGACTATTAGCTTTTTGTTTATATTTTGAGGTGGTGTTCTAGTATGCTTTCAATTGCTGTGACAAAACACTCTGAGCAAAACAAACTTGGGGGAAGAAAGGATTTATTTGCCTCATATCTCCTGGTTCAAAGTTCATCACTGAGGGAACCCAATACAGGAACTCAGGGCAGGAACCTGGAGGCAGAAGCTGAAGCACAAGCCATGGAGGAATGATGCTTATGGCTTGCTCCCCTGGCCCATATACAACACACAATAACCTGCCCAGGGGTGGCACCACCCATAGTGGGCTGGGCCCTCCCACATCACTCAACAATCAAGAAAGTAACCCACATATGTGGTCAAGACCAGTCCAATGGAGGAAATTCCCCAGTAGAGGCTCCCTCAACCCAGGTGTGTCAAGTTGACACTAAAGCTATCCAGCACAGATGGTTTCTCATTATATTGACCAGACTAGCCCCAAACTCCTGGGCTCAGTGATCCTCCTGCCTCAGCCTCTTGAGTAATTGGGGCAACAAGTATATGCCATTGTGCCTGGGGATATGTCAGTTTTTAAGAACTAATGTAGAAGCTGGGCGTGGTGGCGTACACCTTTAATCCTAGAGGCAGAGGCAGGTGGATCTTTGTGAGTTCAAGGCCAGCCTGGTCTACAGAGTGAGTTCCAGGACAGCTGGGGCTACAGGGAGACCCTGTCTTGAAAAGACAAAAAAAAAAAAAGAACTAATGTAGAAACCAGGCTTTAATTCCACCACTGATGGGAGGTAGAGGTAGAAGGATATCAAGTTCTATTAGCCTGGAAAACACAGAGAGACCCTGTCTCAAACCCCACTCTAAACGACAAAAACCAAACCAGAAAAATGAGCAAATAAGCAAGCAACCAACAACAACAACAAAAAACAACAAAACCCTGTGACTTGGAATTAGAATGACTGGGGACACAGCCAGGGACAGGTTCCCTACTGCAGCTAGCTGAGCTCCTTTTTCCATTCTTGGATCTCTACAAGAGGATACATTAAACTTTAAAAGCATGTTAAGCAGATGTGATCTATTCTTTTATTTGTTTGTTTATTTATTTATTTATTTGTATGAATGTACTGTCTGCATATAGGTTTGTGCACCCGTGTCATGCAATGCAGCAGAGGTCAGAAGAGAGTGTCGGATTCCCCTGGAACTGGAGTTCTCCTGGAATTGGAGTTACAGATGGTTCTCAGCCACCATGTGGGTGCTGGGGATCGAACCTGGGTCCGCTGCAAGAGCAGTTGGTGCTCTTAACCAGTAGACCATCTCTCCAGCTCCAGTGATCTATTCTTAATGATTAAGAATTTAATAATTTTGTGTCATCCTTAGCATCAGCTTTATGAACTTAGTTCTGACCAACTTGTTTTTTGTTTTTGTTTTTTAATTTTTTATTTATTTCTGTATGTGTTTCAATGTACTGTCTGCATGCAGGTCTGTGCACCCATGTCGTGCAATGCCACGGAGGTCAGAAGAGGGTCTCGGATTCCCCTGGAGCTGGAGTTCTCCTGGAATTGGAGTTTCAGACGGCTCTCGGCCGCCATGTGGGTGCTGGGGATCGAACCCGGGTCCTCTGTAAGAGCGGTTGGCGCTCTTAACCGCTAGGCCATCTCTCCAGCCCCTTGACCAACTTGTTTTTAATTCCAATCTGTGTGGGGTTTGAACACATATTTCAAAACCTGCAAATGCAAATCTGGTATTTGATAGGTCCATAGAGATTTTTTATTTTTTGGTCTTTTTGAGACAGGGTCTCCCATTAGTCCCAGCTGGCCTGGAGGTCGCTGTGTACACCAGACTGGCCTTGAACTCTCATAGATCCACCTGCCTCCACCTCCCGAATGCTGGGACTAAAGGCGTATATCACCATGCCCAGCTGAGATTTTTATTTTTATTTTTTTTTTATTTTTTTATTTTTTGGTCTTTTCGAGACAGGGTCTCCCTGTAGCCCCCAGCTGTCCTGGACTCACTCTGTAGACCAGGCTGGCCTTGAACTCACAAAGATCCGCCTGCCTCTGCCTCCCGAGTGCTAGGATTAAAAGCGTGCACCACCACGCCAGCTGAGATCTTTTTTTTTATTAATTTTATTTATTTCTGTATGTGTATGAATGTACTGTCTGCATGCAAGTCTGTGCACCCGTGTCGTGCAATGCCGCAGAGGTCAGAAGAGGGTCTCGGATTCCCCTGGAACTGGAGTTCTCCTGGAATTGGAGTTTCAGACAGTTCTCGGCTGCCATCTGGGTACTGGGGATCGAACCCGGTTCCTCTGTAAGAGCAGTCGGTGCTCTTAACCGCTAGGCCATCTCTCCAGCCCCCAGCTGAGATTTTTAAAAGCTTTACTGAAATGTAAAGTAATACCACACAATCTCCTAGTTAAAGTGCACAGGACAATGGCTCTTCTTTGTTTTGATCCAACCCAGGCTGGCCTCAAATTCACTATGTACCCAGGATGGCCTCAATCTCCTGGTGATCCCCTTGTTTCAACCTCTTGATTGCTGGAATTAAAAGTATGTACCATTATACCCATCTGACAGTTATTAATACATTCATAAAGTTGGGATGGGGAGATGGCTCAGCAGTTAAGAGCATGTACTGCTCTGAGTTCAGTTCCCAGCACCCACATCAAGCAGCTCACAACTGCCTGTAATCCCAGCTCTAAGGGGATTCAGTGTCCTCTTCTGGCCTCCTTAAGCACCTGCACTCATGTTTGTGCACATAATTAAAAATAAATATATGTGGGAAGATCCAGTTTGAATTGGGGGCTAGTTCTCAGCTAGCACCCCTTAGAGCACCATGTGGGAGTCATGGGATTTCTTTTTTTTTAATTAAAAAAATTTTTTTAATTTTATTTATTTTTCTATGTGTATGACTGTCTGCATGTAGGTTTGTGCACCCCCGTGTTGTGCAATGCCTCGGAGGTCAGAAGAGGGTGTCGGATTCCCCTGAAACTGGAGTTAAAGACGATTCTCAGCCACCATGTGGGTGCTGGGGATCAAACCCAGGTCCTCTGCAAGAGCAGTTGGCGCTCTTAACCACTAGGCCATCTCTCCAGTCCCAGTCATGGGATTTCTCTGACCCCACCCCAAGAAGGAGCAAGCAACCTGGTCCAGGTACAGGATGCTAGGCGGAGCAGCAGTGTGCAGTGGCGAGGAACTGGGGTGGTCTGTGATTGGCTCTGGGAACCGACGTCATTTTGCTTACAAAAGCAAGCTGTAGCAGGCAATAAATTGAATTCTCCATTACCATCATTACACTGAATTCCCGGCCATTATTTTTTGCAGGCATACAGGCCAAAGCAGGCCTGAACTTCGTTTGAGTTACCAGTTGGTTGGACTGCGGTCCATCAGACCACCAACCTGGATAGCTGGTGTGGGGCTAGAAGGAGATCTATCAGATTGCCAGCTGTGAAGTGAATTGTGAGTGGGTATAGGCTGAAGATAGGCCATCAGCCGTCAGCCTGAAATTCCTGTCCATGGTCCAGCAGCCTTAGGGCAGGTGGAAAAAGCAAGGCCAAGGCGGGAAAGGTTCTGTTGACCCAGGCTAAGGAACTGAGTTGGAAGTACCTCTCAGGTCGGGTATGAAAGTAACGGACTGACCTCTGCACTGAAGGGTCAATTCTGTACAGTGGCCGCAGGTGGGCCTCCCTTAGCAGGACCTCACTGTACCTGCTCGTGGCAAAGGAAGCTTCTTACAAATATGGGGGCTGGAGAGATAGCCTAGCGGTTAAGAGCACCAACTGCTCTTGCAGAGGAACTGGGTTTGATTCCCAGCACCACATGGCGGCTGAAAACCGTCTGTAACTCCAATTCCAGGAGAACTCCAGTTCCAGGGGAATCTGAGACCCTCTTCTGACTTCCGTGGCATTGCACAACACGGGTGCACAGACCTGCATGCAGACAGTACATTCATACACATACAAAAATAAATAAAACAACAACAACAAAAAAAAAAAAACCAAAAACAAAAACAAATATATTCACTATATTTCCAAAGTTGTGTAACCATTACCATAAATTAGAGTACTTTTACAACATTAGGAGAAAGTAGGCCAATTAGCAATCTCTCTTCATGTTCTATTAATACCCTTGTCCTAGAAAACCGCTAATCTACTTTGAGTGTGTGTGTGTCTGTGTGTGTGTCTGTGTGTGTGTCTTTTTTGAGACAGAGTCTTTCTGTTGTAGCCCCAGCTGGCCTGGAACTCACTATGTAGACCAGAATGGCCTTGAATGCACAGAGATCCACCTGCCTCTGCCTCCCAGGTGCCGCGATTAAAGGCATGTGCCACCATGCCCAGCTTAATTTGAGTATTACAGGCACCTCACATAACAGAATAACATAATGTGTTATCTTTTTTTGAGTAGTTAGCATACTGTTTTCTTTTTTTTTCACATAAATTTATTTATTTATTTTTAACAAATCTAGACCCGTGTTCCCGCTCATTCCCCCACCCCGCCAGAGCTCATGCATTCTGCCAAACTTGCTTTCCATCTCTCAGTCTTTCTCAGTATTTTCCATGGGGAAGTTGACTGTTTTGAGCAGAAGTTCACCGTCTCAGTCAGTTCTTTGATGCAGTCT
>VZQC01001461.1:0-31624 GCA_009823505.1 Rhizomys pruinosus
AAGAATACAAATAGCCTACTCAAAAGAGGAAATAAAGAGCTGAACAGCGATCTTCACCATAAGGAATTAAAGATGGCTGAGAAACATCTTAAAAAGTGTCAGCCATAATAAAATTTAAATAAGAAAGAAAAAAAAAAAAAAACCACTCTCAGATATATCTCACTCTAATGCAGCTAGCTAAGATCAAGAAAACAAAGACAACAGATGCCAGAGAAGTTGTAAGGAAAGGGGAACACTCATCCACTGCTTGTGGGAATGTGTAAACTTTACAAACTATGGAAAGCAGTATGGAAACCCTTAAAAGACTCAAAATGAGCGTACACCTGCCCCCAGTCATACCATCCTGGTATATACCCCAAAGACTCATCCTACCACAACATACATGCACATCCATGTTTTATTGCAGCTCTCTTCAAATTAGTGAAGAGCTGGAACCAACCCAAATGCCCCTAAACGACAAGTAGATGACAAAAATGTGGTACATTCTACACATGGAATTTCTATGCAGCGGTAAAGAGAGAGTGACATCATGAACTTTGCAGGTAAATGGATGGAACTCAAAGCCATTTAATTAAGGTAGAGAGTAACCAGTCCCAGATAAACAAACGGTGAATGGTTTCCCTCATTTGTAGATGCTAACACCAACTCCCCAGTTGAAAGGCCAAACTGAACAAAAATTGTTGTTATATTTCTTCTTATCTTTTTTATTTTTTTATTTTATTTATTTGTGTGTGTGTATGGTGTACTTTCTGCATGTAGGTTGTTTGCACCCCTTCGTGGCAATGCCGCGGAGGTCAGAAGAGGGTGTCGGATTCCCCTGGAACTGGAGTTCTCCTGGAATTGGAGTTTCAGAAGTTCTCCGCCCCATGTGGGTCTGGGGATTGAACCGGGTCCTCTGTAAGAGCGGTCGGTGCTCTTAACGCTAGGCCATCTCTCCAGCCCCATATTTCTTCTTATCTTAAAGCAACTTTGTTGTTATAATGTCAATCTCTTAACAGGCTTAAAATAGACCTACACTTTATTTTCAGACTCTGTATTATTGTATTATGGGTGGAAAGGTATGTATTCATGTTTTAAATATATTAAAATTAAAGGGGGAAAATGTGGAAAAAAAAAAAAAAAACATACAGTTTATTCTCAGATGCATAATTTTGATACATATGTGATGGTTTATAGGCATATGTTGGGGTAATACAAAGGGGAGGGAACAACAGCAACATAAACTGGGTAAAGAACTCAATGATATAGTTAAACTTTGCCCAAAACAACAAGCCTCTCGGGAGAAATTGGAAAGACAGGAAAGATGCAAGATGTATGGCGAAGCATGAACAGGGGTGGGATTGGGGGCAGGGAGAGGGGAAAGTGTCTAAATTAGACTGAAAATAATGTAAAATACACAATTCATCAATAAAGTAATTAAATCAAAAAAAAATAAATTAAAAAAAAAAACATGTGTGTGGGATAATACTCTAAAAATGGAATTCAGAGATAAAGCATATGAACTATGTGAGAAAAATTAACAGATGATGACAAAGAAGCTCAGTAAGAAAAATACCATACTTGCCATCGAAAGGTTGATGTCCATAGTAGCAGCACGTAGATGACCAAGAATAAACTTAGAGTCCCAGAAGAAAAGACCCTTGTTCCAAACCTTCATCTGCAAGTCTCACTCAAATAATCTTGCTGTACAGAATCCGTAATGATTGTGTGATTTACAGATTTCTTTAATTATTAAGCCAGTGTGATTTGTTTCATTATTCATTGTTACAGGACATGTTAAGAATGGCTTAGGAGGCCGGGCCTGGTGGCGCCCGCCTTTAATCCTAGCACTTGAGAGGCAGAGGCAGGCGGTCCGGATCTTTGTGAGTTCAAGGCCAGCCTGGTCTAGAGAGAATTCCAGGACAGCTGGGGCTACAGGGAGACCCTGTCTCACAAAGACCCAAAAAAAAAAAAATGGCTTAGGGATGCTTTGGTTCTGGATGTTTGTACAAATGTGAACACAGGACCTCATGATAATAGAACTTAAACAGTGAGCTGCTGTTAGGCAGCTTTCCATCTTCCCATCTTGGTGACAAAATATCTGAGATAAACAACTTACAAGATTGCTTTTGGTCCTGGTGTTTGTCACAGCAAGAGAAACCAAATGAGGACAGAAATTGGCACCAGAGCATGCACTATTGCTATGACAGATCTGCTTTCAGAGGTCTCAGTCTATGCCCAGCTGATTGCTGCTGGGAGGCCTGTGGTAAGACAGAACATCCTAGAAGGGAACACTTGGAAAAGAAAATCTGCTTTCCATATGATGACTGGAAAACCAAGGAAGTAAGAATTTTCCAATATTGCTCCAAGAGGACATCCCCAATGACCTAACTTCCTTCCCGTAGGCTCCACTTCCTAAAGGTTTGACTACCTCCCAACTGAAATCAGCTGAGGTTCATGCCTTCCACACATGAGGAAGCTTTGAGGGAACTTTGATATCCAAAACATAATAACTATGCTTCAGATTTCTGAAACTACTAAGTAGTAATTCAGTGTTTATAAATAATAAGAGGATTGAGATAGCATTAGTGTCATAGCTGGTTTTGGTTGTCAACCTTCCACGTCTGAGAAGCAGGAGCTTCAGCTGAGGAATTTCCTCTATCATATTTGCCCATGAACTTGTCTATGAAGAATTCTCTTGATTTTTGAGTGATGTAGGAAAGACAAGCTCAGTGTGGATAGTACCACCCCTGGGCAAGTGATCCTGGTTTGGGTAAGAAATCTGAGTGAGCACAGACAAGAAAAACAACTCCATAGTCTCCTTCAGTTCCTAGCTCCAGATCTCTGCCTTGAGTTCCTTCTTGGGCTTGCCTTGATGATGGTTGTGAGGTATAAGACAAATAATCATTCCACCTCAAGTTGCTTTTGGTCACGGTGTTTGTCACAGCAAGATAAATCAAATGAGGACCGAAATTAGTACCAGACAGTGCACTATTGCTGTAACAGATCTAAGCATGTTGATTTGGGGAAGATGGTAGAAGTATTGGAAATTTGGGCTGGAAAAGCCATTGAGCACATAGAGCTTACTGAGCTGTTTCTCTGGAGCTTGGAACAATTATGCTGAGAAAAATATGGATGATGGAGGCCTGGTTTATGAAATTTCAAAGGGAAGCAAAGACCCTATCTGGGTGTTAGTGTGCTATTTTGACTTAAAAATATGTGGTTTCTGGTCTGAAACTGAAAAATAAGCTGTGATTAACAAGAGAACAGCACCACTGATTTGAAACATTTGCTTTATACTAGAGACGGTGAATGATGGTTAGCTGGGGTAGAAAAAAATCAACTGTGATTAATAAGAGACCAGCATCACTGAGGTAAAATCTTCTGGGAAATATTTCCTCAGGGTCAGTACACAGAAGCTGTGGTCCAGAGGGGGACACGGCTGCATCTTAAGCTGGAAGCTGAATTTGGTAATGTGTAATAGTCTCCCACACAATACTGGTTTTGGTGACATGAAGGCTTCAGAATTGAAGGGGTAATGGGACAAAAGTCAAGGCTTTGCACCATGAGAAGTCAAAAGATGCCACTGGTGAAGGTGCAGCTTCAGTTGCAGTGAAGGTCCCTAAGATTAAAGAGATAATGGAGACAACCTGAGGCTTGACGCCATCAAAGGCCACAAGGCTGTTGAGAACCGTGCAGGCCCAGTTGTAGTGAAGATCCCACCATATTAGAGACACCAACACCAAGAGATAACCAGTAAGCACCACAGCAGGTGTGGAGTGGAGCCAGCCTGAGATTACAAAATAAGCTGTGTGTGCTGTGGATCTCAGAGCTGGAGAAGTGGAGCTGCCCTGGCCTTTGGAACCCAGAAGATCCTGAGTGAAGCCCAGACGTTGGATATTGATCTCCATTGCTGGACCTTGTCAAAGTGTTGTTCCCTTTTGAAATAAAGTGTGTAACTTTTTTTTATGTGATAGGAGCTCACAGTTGAAAGACATTGCATTATTTTAAACAGACTGAACTTTTGAATCATAGAATCCTTAATTCTCTGAGACTTTAAACATTGCATGGAGTTTTACACTGTGATATTAATATGAGATCTTGAGACAGACAAAGAAGAGGTTGTGGTTTAAAATGATGTGCTGTGTGTCAAAGTGGACAAGGGCGAATGTCATGGCTGGCTTTGGTTGTCAATGTGACACATCTAGCAAAAGAGAAACTCAATTGGGTAATTGCTTCTATAAAATTAGCCTCTGGGCCTGTGTGTGAGGCATTTTCTTGGTTATGGAGTGGTATGGGAAGGAACAGCCCATTATGGGTCCTGGGCAAGTGGACCCAGCTTGTATGAGAAAGCAGGGCAAGGGCAGACCTGAGGAGCAAGGGAGTAAGCAGTGATCCTCCATGGTCTCTGCTTCAGCTTCTGCTTCAGGTTCCTGTCTGAGTTTCTGCCCTGGCTTCCCTCAATAATGAACTGTGATCAGGATATGTAAGCCAAATAAGCCTTTCCTCCCCAAGCTGTTTTTGGTGACAGTGTTTTATCCCAGTAACAGCAAGTAAGTAGAGACAGCGTGTAACCACCTTCATAATAATGACTTACAAATTATCAGTGTACCTTACATAATGAAAAATTGGGATTCTTGGATTGCTTAAGGGTACACAATAACTAAAGACTCAAAACAGAAAAATGGAAATTTGATATTATCTGAGTGCAAAAGTAAATTATATATATATATATATATATATATATATAAAATCAACTCATGAGTCTATGTATTTTGATTTGTGAATTTAGCACATTAGTATTTAAGGTTATAAATAAAAGATAGATGATAGAAAAATAAATAAAATAAAAAAAAGGGGGGGGGATTAAAAAAAAAAGAAAGCACTAGTTTAAACACTACCCCATTTTCATACACTACTATTTAAGGAAAATTACAGGTGTTTTCTTACAAGTTTTTAACATGTGAATCTTATTTGGCTATAACAATAACAAAGTTTAAAATATCTTGGGGGCTGGAGAGATGGCCTAGTGGTTAAGAGCACCAACTGCTCTTGCAGAGGACCAGGGTTTGATCCCCAGCACCCATATGGCTGCTGAGAACTGTCTGTAACTCCAGTTCCAGGGGAATCTGACACCCTCTTCTGACCTCCACAGCCTTGCATGACACGGGTGCACAAACCTACATGCAGACAGTACATTCATACACATAAAAAATAAATAAATAAATAAATAAATAGTAAAAAATATCTAATATAATATACCCATTCTTCATTATCTAAGTAAAAGACAAACATTTTCTCCAGTGCTTCCTCCTTTTGTGCACTGGGTGAAAAGTCAAATTTTATAAAGAATCAAATAAAGTTCTGAAACACAGTTGAACTAGGTTTCATGTAATTTGATACAAACTTACTGAAGGCCATCCATATGTAAGAAATTACTCAGGCTATAGATAACCTTATGACTAAATATAACCAGTGGTTTTTCAGGTAAAAGTTTAAAACAATGTGAAGTCATGAGCTTTAAATTTCTGAAATATCTCCATATCTAGGTCCTACTTTTTTTTATGTGTACGAATGTACTGTCTGCATGTAGGTTTGTGCATCCATGTAGTGCAATGCCGCGGAGGTCAGAAGAGGGTGTCAGATTCCCCTGGAACTGGAGTTAAAGATGGTTCTCAGCAGCCTTGTGGGTGCTAGGGATGGAACCTGGGTCCTCTGCAAAAGCAGTCCTAGCTCTTAACTACTAGACCATCTCTCCAGCCCCATCTAGGTCCTACTTAACTGGAGTGTTGAAGTGCTTATTTTTAGGATGGAATTCATGTTGAATTAATTTGGAGCTTTAAATTTTCACAACAAGAAATATGTTGTTATTGTGCTCTTTACAAGCTGTTTATAATATGTTTAATGTGATTCAAAATCTAGGAATTTACTGACATGCTTATCCTCTGAGAAATTCAGGTTGCATATGCAAACAGAAATCCTGGAGTCTACGTGAAGAGCCATTCTTCCCTATTTCATAATAATGCAATTAACAAAGTTCCCTGTACCTTATCCAGAAAGACTAGTATGCTATAGTTCTTACCAGAATCTAACAAAAAAAAATCCTTTGAATGCTTATCATCTTTTGCTTTCTATGCCAAGAAACTCACATTCACCAGCTCATGTCTAACAACACATAAATAAGTTAATTACTTAACCAAACCTCTTCTTTTTAGACATATATTTTAACATTATTTTTGTAAGTATATGCACAAAGTTTCACATGTACGAAGTTGATGAAACAGGTTATATTAGTGAGTAGACAAAGGTTCAGTCAACAAATAGCAAAGTCATATTATAAAATTCCATGCTGAGGCTCCCATAAGCTGTTGGACTCTTATCCCAGACAATACCACAAGTAAATGAAGCCCTTACAATCCTTTTAAAAATGTGTATATGTAGGTACTCAAGCCACAGAGCAAGTATACACATCAGAAGAAAATTGTGTGGAGTCAGTTCTCTCCAGCCACCTTTGATTCTGGAAATTAAACTCAGGTTCCGAGGCTTTTGTGGCAAGTGCTAAGCCATCTCACAAGCCCCATTATAGGTCTCTTGATACCAAAGGTTTAGAGACAGTCTAAATTTATGGAATACCAGTTAGTACTCCTATTTCATGGAAATAGATCCACTAATCCCATAGAACAGCCATCCCTCCTCCAAACCATCCATAGAAAATGCAAAATCAAACTCAGTTAAAAGAGGAAAAGAATTTTGAAAACTTGAGCCAAGCAAGCTATATACATAAGACAATTGTACGTGCCATAAAATGTGTGCTCCAATATTCCAGAAAGGGAAGAGGGGAAATGGGAAATAGTTATTTAAAATGATAACAGCTGAGAATTTTTTAAAATGGCATATGCCTTTAATCCTAGTGCTTGGGAGGCAGAGGCAGGCAGATGTCTGTGAGTTCAAGGCCAGCCTGGTCTACAGAGTGAGTTCCAGGCCAGCTGGGGCTACAGGGAGACCCTGTATGAAAAAGACCAAAAAAAAAAAAACATTGAGTTCAAGGCCAGACTGCAAGTCTTGGATAGATGACACGGTGGGCAAAATGTTTACTGAATAAGCTTGAGGAGTTGAGTTTGTGTCCCTCAAACCCATGAAAATGTCAGGCACAGCAGCACGTTTGTAACCACAATGCAAGGGAGCATAGCCAGGTGGATGCCATAGGTTTGCTAGCCAACCAGCGCTAACTGAATTGGTGAGCCCAGGTTTAGTGAGGAGAGACCCTGTCTCAAAAAGTAAGATTTAGAGCAACAGAGAAAGGGACACCAGGCGATCTGAAGTCTGGCCTTCACACATCACCACATGGACAAGTCACACTCTCTCTCTCTTCTCTCTCTCTCTCTCGTCTCTCTCTCTCTCTCTCTTTTCTCTCTTCTCCTCTCTCTCTCCTTCCTCTCTCTCTGCACCACACAGCACACACACACAACGAAATAAACATAATAAAGTTTTTCAAAAGTTCAACTTGGAAAATCTAAATGCGACTGAGCCTAGGCAATCTTAGTGAGACTCTGTATCAAAATGGAAATCCAAAGAAGACTGGAGCTATAGCACAGAGTACAGTGTTTGCCTAGTATTGGAATTGTGGTCCGGGGACCTCGTAGGAAGTTTTGAAGCCCAGTTGATTAGAACACGTAACACTTCTGTGATGAGCAATTTTACTCTTTTTTATTATTTTTGTGTTTTATGGTAGAATGGTAGCCTACCAGGTAGTGTTGCTGCACCTGTGTTCATGCAATATTCTGTTGGCAGGTGAGAAGTGGATGTCAAGATCTCCTGAAGTCTGGGAATTACCGCACATGGTTCCATTAGCACCATGTGGTATGCTAGGTATCAATAGCTGGGGTCTCCTGCAAGAGGCAATCTGTGCGACTGTTAACTGCTGAGCCTCTTCTCCAGTCCCGTAAGTAAAACAAGTGTATGCATGAGACATAGTTGCCAAAAGATATCCGAAACCAAACTATATTTTAAAAATAATCAAAGGAATTCTCCAATATCTGATACCCATTTATAATTTAAATTATTCAAATCAAATTAAGTAGACATAGGGAAAATGACTCTAAATCATTATTGTTATTGTCTGCGGATGGTCTCCTATGTAGCACTCAGCTAACAATATTTTTTTAATTAAAAAACATTAGAACGTATACCAAAGAGTTCTAAAAAACTAAACAGCAGGAAATCAAATGACCTAATCAATAAGTGGGCTAATTAAAGATACAAATGGTTCTCGAAAAGATGAATGCAAACATGGACAAATAAATAATATGTATAAATAATCCCCTCAACAATTAACATTCACCTTACCATGCCACCTTAGGTCATATTTACCTGAAGGATCTGCCAGCCTCTTTAAGCATTGACGTAACCAGAACGATACTTTGCGATAGCAATGGCTTATTGAACCATCACGTTGCATGTAATTAGTTATGGAACTAACCTAGATCTCCAAGAACAGAAGAATGAATAGAGAAACTGTGGTGCATATAGACAATGGGATTTTTTCAGCTTAAAGAACAAGTTTTCTGTCATTTCATGAAAATCTAATGCACTAGAGATAATCATATTAGCAAACTGTTTTATTGATCTTTATAAAATCCAGGATTCACAACAAAGAGTAAATGTATGATGTTTTGTCTTTCTGAGGACTTGCTTTTAGGTTTGGCTATACGAATTTTATCTCTAGTTTGCCATTAATTTTTCCTGAAAAATGGTATGCATATATTACACGAAAGTTAAAATGGAATTGCCTAGAGGAATGAAGGGGACTAACAAGGGAGGAGGGTAGAAAAAGGAAGGATGGAGCTATGAGAAGAGAACTCATGTAAAAGATATCCTTTGTGAAATTGCACTATTTACAATTAATGGGCACAAATTAAATCTTTTTAAAGATTTTTTTTTTTGTAGAGTTGCCAGGTGTTGTGTAGCACACACCTTAATCTCAGCACTATGGAAGCAGACGGGTGGATCTCTCGTGAGTCGCATCAGTCTGAGTTCATGGTAGCATGATCCAGGCACAGTGATAAGAGAACCTGTCTCAATAAGAAAAGAAAAAAGTCACATCTCGGAATACCATAAAGGGCATTATGATAAAACTAGAGTCCATAATAGAAACAACTCTCAGCTCTAAAAATAACGGCAAAGATCAGCGTTATTCTGTCACCACTCTTTTTTTTCTTTTTTTTTTTTTTTTATTTTTTTTTTTTTTGGATCTTTTCGAGACGGGTTTCCTTTAGCCTCCAGCTGTCCTGGAACTCACTCTGTGACGGCTGGCCTTGAACTCACAAGACGCCTGCCTCTGCCTCCAAAGTGTAGGATTAAAGGCGTGCGCCAGCGNAAAAAACCAAAAAAAATAATAATCTAAAAGTATAATGTGAGAAATGCCAATCTCTGAATCCAAGGTCATCAAACCCAATGCAGAATAAAAGCCCAAGAAAATTGTAATCTGCACAGTGACAGGAAAGCCTCCAGAAGAGAGCACTTCTGAAGACCCTGGCTTCTGACTTTCAGCCTCCTTATGTGAGAATATAAACTTTCATACTTTAGGTTATTTCTTTGTTATGGCACCCCAAGATACCAACTCAGCTTATTCTAAAAAAGAAATGGAAGTTTTAATTTTTAAACAAAGCCTCAAGACCTAATTATTTCTTTGATGGATTCTGTCATACATTCAAAGAAAGAAAGTCAATCTTATATAATCTATTTTAGAAACTAAAGAAAAACAAAACACTCTAACATAATTGTATTAAGTCGACATACTGCTGATACAAAACTACCATATAAAATAATTAGAAAAAAAATAAATTATAAATCTTCATGAACATGGAACTCAAAATGCTTTAAAAATCTAGGGTTGAGTTAGAAGTGTGGGCCTATAATCCCAGTCACTGAGGAGCCTGAGACAGGAAGGATCTCAAGTGCAAGGCCAACTTGGTTCTCACAGTGAGCCAAGGATATCTAGGCTATAGCAATAGTTCAAGGCCAGACTGCAAGTCTTGGATAGATGACACGGTGGGCAAAATGTTTACTGAATAAGCTTGAGGAGTTGAGTTTGTGTCCCTCAAACCCATGAAAATGTCAGGCACAGCAGCACGTTTGTAACCACAATGCAAGGGAGCATAGCCAGGTGGATGCCATAGGTTTGCTAGCCAACCAGCCTAACTGAATTGGGTGAGCCCAGTTTAGTGAGAGAGACCCTGTCTCAAAAAGTAAGATTTAGAGCAACAGAGAAAGGACACCAGGCATCTGAGTCTGGCCTTCACACATCACACTATGACAAGTCACACCTCTCTCTCTTCTTCTCTTCCTCGTCTCTCTCTCTCTCTCTCTTCTCTCTCTTTCTCTCTTCTCTCTCTTCTACCTTCCCTCTCTCACTCACACACACACACACACAGCGAAATAAACATAATAAAGTTTTTAAAATTCAACTGGAAAATCAGAAATGGCGACTGATGCCTAGGCAATCTTAGTGAGACTCTGTATCAAAATGGAAATCCAAAGAAGACTGGAGCTATAGCACAGAGTACAGTGTTTGCCTAGTATGCCACCACGCCCAGCTCACCACTTCTTTGCAATACAATACTAAGAAGTCAAAATACTGACAAAAAGCAAAACACTATTTGCTGCTGTAGTTTAGGTTTGCAGCTCTGCTCACACAGGGACATCTTAAAGAAAATAGTTCATTTCACTTCCCTGTTATCTAGAAAGCCAGGTGAGTACTCTACTAGCCCTAGAATTCCTTTGATCTGTGGATTAAGCATCCTGACAGAAGCCTCCACCTGTCACATGTTAGTATAAAGATTGTTCTATTTGCTTTTAACCTTTTCACGTGTTATTTTCAAGTGGTTTTAGAGCCTCTCTGAGATTCTCCCCCGCAATTCTTTAATGTAGGCACAGTCTGTAAACTATAGTTTTCCCGGGCTTTGACTCATATCCTGTATAAAGAGGAACCGCAACAGGAACAGCCATCGGGACAGCCATCATGAGCTACTCATAAGAGATCTATCTATCTATCTATCTATCTATCTATCTATCTATTTATCTATCTATCTATCTATCCTTCTCATATTCTTGCCTTTTAATAAAGAAGCCTTTACTAAGAGAACCTGCATGATGCATATCTTTTTTATATTATTCCAAAATATGCATAATATATACACTCCACACATAAGTCAAAATTTAAAATTCTGAAAATAAACTATACGTTGATTCCTAAATGCATTTAGAGATTCACATTTTAACATTAAATTTGCATGCAGGTATAAAGTCATGTAATTTTACATTCTTTTTTTAGAATATGACTACATATCCTCTATCTATATATGGTAATTACAATGTGTGAGTATAAGTGGTAGGAAAATTCTAGAGCCCATTTATAGATTCACATTATAGTAACACAGTTGCTTTCAGATACAATGAAATATAATAATAAAGTTGCTCAGTTTGCCTGCCAACTGGGGATTTCGTGTTAGCATCCACAAATGAGGGAAACCATTCACCTTTTCTTTCTGGGACTGTGTTACTTCACTTAATATAATTGCTTCGAGTTCCATCCATTTGCCAGCAAAGCTCATAATGTCATCTTTCTTTACTCCGTTGTGTAGATGTACCACATTTTTGCTATCCAGTCATCAGTTGAGGGGCATTTGGGTTGGTTCCAGCTCTTTGCTATTGTGAAGAGAGCTGCAATAAACATAGCTGTGCATGTATCTTTGCGGTAGGATGCATCTTGAGGGTATATACCCAGGAGTGGTATGGCTGGGTCAGGTGGTAGGCTCATTTTGAGTTTTTAAGGGTTCTCCACACTGCTTTCCACAGTGGTTGTACCAGTTTACATTCCCTCCAGCAGTGGATGAGTGTTCCCCTTTCCCCACAACCTCTCCAGCATTTGGTGTCTTTTGTTTTCTTGATCTTGGCTAGTCTTATTGTAGATGATACCTTAGTGTGGTTTTAATTTTCATTTCCTTAATTATTAATGATGTTGAATACTTTTTAAGATGTTTCTCAGCCATCTTTACTTCCTTACTGGTGAAGTCTCTGTTCAGCTCTTTACTCCATCTTTTGAGTAGGTCATTTGCTTTCTTATTTCTTTGTTTTTTAAGTAGCTTATATATTCTGGAAGTTGATGCTTTGTCTGATGTATCAGTGGTGAAGGTTTCCTCCCACTCTGTGGGTTTTCTCTTCACTTCCTTGATTGTTTCTTTTTTTTCCTTCAATTTTAATAATAATTAATAAGGACTTAATTTAAATTCACTAAAATTTTGCAGCTGATCCTTTGTATTTGGAAAAGACTTGTTATTCATGTTCACCTCACTCGCTCGCTCTTCCACGCTCTCATTCGCCATCTCTCACGCACGCTTCAGGTTCTATGCACATATATACCACGATAACCATAATTCACCTGTGGCAAATTGTGGGCAGCCGCCTTTGACCGCAAATTCCTGACACTCACATAGAATGTTTGCGAAGAGCTCGGTGGGGGGGACATACTCAGGCAGAGTCTCCAGAGAGGCTTGCGCCAACTGAGCCTCTGTTATTAAAAAGGATTTCTTACACCCCTCTTGTCATGTATCATGGTTCCGGTCGGTGATGAAGGAAAAAGCTGGCAGCAACCTACAAGACATATGTGTATAAGAAAGACTTTCTAAACCAAACACAGCAGCTGCACAGGAAAATAGGACAACAGGTGACAAGTGGACCTCATCAAACTCAAACGTTTCTGACAGCTAAAGAAACAATCTTTTATACGAAGCATATAGCCATCACACGATTAGCATACCATCCCAACAATCTGTGTCTAAACTACCAAGTAACCATAACTATAATACTAGTACTGTTTAAATGCCTGTATATATAATTGCTTGTGCTTCATTATAGGATTATTAAACAGTTTCTCTGGATAAACTGCAACCCATGAAAAGGAAAAAGCCGAACTGACAGAAGTCCAAATGACATCTCCAGAAAAGATAGACTGTTTTGCTTCTCACCCACTCTGTGCCCCTTTTCTAAGCCTAGGAACAATCTGCAGAAGAGGGGGTGTGGTAGAATGTAAAGATGCAATTGGGGTGAATTGATAAACTACAGTAATATAGACTGGAACTCTTATTTGATCAACTTGATTGAACATACAAGCCCCTCCAGCTGGACAATGGGGACCTTGAGCTGTATAAGTTTGGGGCATAGCTACTTCTAATTGGTTTAACATGAAGGATGCTGTATTCATTCTTAAGTAATTATTACTTAAGNTCTTCCACAGGTTGTTCCCTGGCTTAGAAAAGGGCAAGGTGGATGAGAGGTAAAACAGTCCACTCTCTCTGGAGCTGTTGACTTGGACTCTGGTCACTTCTGGCTGTTTCCTTTCATGGGCTGACAGTTTGTCCAGGAATACCTTTGATCCTATAATGAAAACAACAATTAGTATATGTGGTATTTAAGCCAGCATAATAGTTATGTTAGGTTACTTTAGCATAGACACATGTTTGGATATGTTAATCCATGATTACAATTTTCCCCCCTGTTAAATATGACCAGGGTCTTACTGTGGCTTATAACATCTTAACCTGTAGAGGGTGTAGCTTGTGGCATCAGCATGGGTTATTTCTCCAAGGGGAGAGCCATAGCCAATTAGATTTGGATATACAGGCCAATGGCTGCCTCTGCTGCACAGTATTTCCAGGCAGGTGAGGTGTAGCTGGTGCTGACGGTGGAGTCTGCTTGACTCAGGGAGACCCATATTTGCTTTATTGGTTTAGTGGCCTTTGGTAACAGTTCTCTGGCATTCCCGAGGCCCATCTGTACACTTGCGTGTGTGGTCTCAATACATCCTCCCATGTTAACATCAGTCTTTGGCAGCAGGGTCTTATTGCCTTTCCTCCTGTAGGTATCCCAACTAGAGGCAAGGAGCCCTTACATTTTGTGGGGCCTTGGTCTGGGATCCCCTGGCCAACATCCACCTGGTAGAACAATCATTGCTGATGTCAGGCTCCTGTATTAATATATTTTTGCCTGATGCATAGCCCTAGGACTTTAGTATTATATTTGGTTCTGAACAGAGAGTAATCCCTTCCACAGTTCCCATGTCTAGTAGTCAATTAAAGAAAGCAGTTTTACGGTTTTATAAGAGATTACCTCTACATATGGGTGGGGGTGGGGGGGGAGGGAAAGGGAAATAAGCCTGAACTGAATTGGAAAAAATGTATGAAATGCACAAAGCATCAATAAAAACTAATTAAAAAAAAAAAAGATTGGGAAAATAACGGTCATTGTCATTTTATCCTCAGACATGCCCATGAAGACCACTTAGCAGCTCTGTCACGTAGCCTCTCTTTTGGGCATCTCTCAGCCTAGTGCCACATGTCCAGGGGATGTACATGGCTTCCTTTGTTAAGTGTAGGTGTGTAATGGCATTAAACTAAGCATGTTAAGGGCATCTGTTTTGATTTCAGAAAAGGTTTTGTGTAAATGACTATTCTGGATAGGTTTGCTTGTCAACTTAACACACTTGGGTAGAAGGAGCCTCAGTTGGAGAATTGTTTCCATTGGATTGGGCCTAGGCCATGTCTGTGGGTGTATTTTCTTGATTGTTGAGTGATGTGGGAGGGCCCAGATCACTGTGGGTAGTGCCGCCCCTGGACAGCTTGTTCCATACTGTATAAGAAAGCAGGCTAGGCATGGACCCTGGGAGCAAGCCTGTAAACAGTGTTCCTCCATGGCCTGTGCTTCAGCTCCTGCCTCTAGAATCCTGCCCTGATTTCCTACCTTGGGCTCCCTAAGAGATAAACTGTGACATGGGAGGTATAAGCTAAATAAACCCTTTCCTCCCTAAATTGGATTTGGTCAGAATGTTTTGTCACAGTGATTGAAGATAAACTAGAACAGTGACCAAATGTTGCCGACCGTTCCCGGCTGCTGCTACCGGCTCGCTCTCCTTGGGGGTCGTGGATTTCTGCAGAGTCCTCTTGGCAGGAAAACACAGTGAAGATTGAATGGCGTGTAGAAATGAGAAACTAAGAGAAGTTTCCAAATCTACAGCAGCTTTATTGAACAGGGGCAGTGATTATATAGTGATCTTTGGGAGAGGGCAGAACAAAGGATTTTGGCAAAGCTTTACAATTACATAGGTAGGTAAAAAAGTCAAGATTACACATTAACTGAAAAGCTCAGAGCACTCAGAGCAGGAAACTAAAACACAAAGTTTGGTTAGGAAATAACTTTCTTTGAAGTAAAATGTAGAATCTTAAGACAACCTTTACGAGGAAATAACATCTAAGAAAAAAGGAGCATCAATAGTTTACAAGTATAATTGAAAAGTCATAGCTCACAGAGTAATAACTACAAAGTTCTTTGCAGCAGATATTGGTCTATGTCTCCATTCTGAGGCTAGAGTAAATACATCCTAAAGTTAATAGTTGCTTTTAGTTTTATTGAATGTAAAAACCTTATTCCTATAGTATCCTAATTAGCTATTAGTTTTTCTAACTCTGACTGCTAATCTAAGGTTTAAATTTTTCCTGAGAACCAAGAGCTGTCCCACTTTTGCTCCAGCTAACAGCTTTGTTTTTTGTCAGATAAGTGGCTGGTGTAAGGAGACTTAGTCTCTGGCTTGCTTTACTGGGGAGTGTTAGAACCAGGCTTTAACAAGAGGAATGTCTTATCTACCCTTTGTCTGGGACAGAGGAAAAAGGAATTCTTGTATTTTTAGGTTTGAGGGGAAATTTTTTGTAACTTAATGTAGAGATGTCTTTTCATCATTTACATTTTCCCCTGGAATCTGTTTTCTTTTCTGTTTTCTTTAAGGACATTCAGTAAGGCAAGAACATTACTGTCATCAATTATTTTGTTTTCTTGATCTGAAGACAAGTTTTAACTTGCCATCATACATTAACGCCTACATTACATTGTTTGTTAAGGAGAAGGTCTGTTTTTTACTTTGGATCTGCAGAAATTCTTGCTGCCAGGAAAAAGCCTGTGCCCAAGAGAGGCATTTTAATTTGCCAGTTCTTGACATATTCAAAAGGTTTATTTTTATCTATAACTGGCTTTAAGAAAAGATCTTTATGTGTTAGTGTTATGTCTAAGTCCAACACCAGAAAAAACGTAATATCCTAGGAAAGCATCTCAATCTCGGGGTGATCTTAGCCGGGTATTCTGCCAGGGCCTCCAGGGGGTCCAGTCCCGCAGGGCACATCTCCCCCGCCTGTTTTGAATTGATTTCTCATATTACTTTACACAAGCGGACATGGAGTGGGTGTGGCAGACGCACAGGTGGATGCCGCACCAAAACAGCTGTGTCAAAATCCAAAATGATTCAGAAGCCGATATGGAACCTGGCATGGTTGAGCCTCACTTGTTCTATCTCATCCTGCCATTGCCAGAGCCTGGGATATAGTGAGATATAGTGGTGACATTTACTTCACAAATTAGTTGAAAATAAAAGTGGTTACTTAAAGTTTAATGGTTTGATTTTTCTTTTTTAGGTTTGCCAAAATATCATTTTCCTGTAGGGAACTAACACTTGGAAGTGTCCTGGGAGAATGAATAAGCTAGAAAAATAAAACTGTGGAGTGCAATAGTTGGATGAGATTCTTGGTTAGAATCCTATTTTATTAGTTCATTATAATTAACTTAAGAAGGTTTCTTTAAAATATTCAAAACTGGCATAGAAATCAAGGCTAGAATGATGAAAGAAGAGGGGGTTTAGTAAAGTGGGGAGCTGAGGCATGTGGGCTATCCTCCAGGCATTGACTGCAGAATTAGTTCTGGATATGGTTTTTTTTTTTTTAGACATGATCTCTCTGCACCCCCAGCTGGCCTGGAACTCCCCCTGTAGACCAGGCTGGCCTCCATGTCACAGAGATATGTCTGCCTCTGTCTCTTAAGTGTTGGTATTAAAGGCATGGACCACCACTCCTGGCTGGATGTACTTTTTTCATTTTATTTATTTATTTTCAAATTGTATGTGTATGAGTAAGTGCGCTGAAGTTGTGCCATCCCCACAGAAGTCAGACGAGTGTCAGATACACTGGAAGTGGAATTACAGATGGTTGTAGCCATTTGTGGGTCCTGGGAATTGAACCTGGGTCCTCTGTAAGAGCTGTAACTGTTGAGTCATCTCTCAAGCCCCAAGCTTGGGGGAGACTTCTTCCCTAGCTCTCCCCCAGACCTAGTGAGGAAGAGCTACACTGTTCTTGTCCCCTCCTTATTGTCTAACTTGATTTCTTGTTAACTCTCATAAACTCTTCTCAGACACCAAAATGATCTATGTAGCCCTGAATGGGACCACTTATATTAGTGGTTGCAGAAACAGTTATCTTACAGTGAAACTGATAGAGTCCAGAAAAACATGAAAACAACAGCAGTTCCACGTAGTGTGCATTTTTCTAGAGAATTCAGGAGTTTTAATGGTAAGAAAACTTCCTAAAATAAGAGCTAGAAAGAGCAAGTTTTTTCAGGGAGAAGTGAATGCTACATTTTTATTTTATTGGTTACAATCAGGTTTGCTGTTCCAACATTTTAGTCAATCTAATAGTCTTTTTGCCAATCAATTTTACTTTTTAATTTCAACTTGAATATTTTGAGTGTCAACAGAATAGATTTTGTCACTTGCAAGTAAGTATTACCATAATACATGATTCTTCAGAATCTGTGTGACAGACTAGAAATTCTCATTTCTTAAAGCCATCACGTTTTTGGATCAACCCTGTTTGGAATTGTATACAACTTTCCTAGTCCATTGATGTGGATAAAATGGATTCTTCACCGTGAATTTAATAGAAGTATCAGATTGAGTGATTTTGTAAATTTGGTAATATATACAAATAAATTCTGCATAAACTATGTATATTAAAATATACTTTCATTTATTTTTACACATTACTTTAAATCAAGAATGTTACATAGAGGGTTTGATAGTGATCAGAAATATAGATTACTTTTATAAGAGGACACCTGTAATTTATGGGAAGTGAGCTTTAAACATTTTGGGGGATTAACCTCCAAAATAATGGGTTACATTGTAAAATTTTGATAATTATTGCACCATTACACTTGTCCCAGTCATCCCCTCCCAAATCCAGAAGCATGGACTTTTGAGCCACACTGCTCCATTTTAAATCGCAGAATCTAAGAAGTTCATGAAAAATGTTTATAATCATATTGTGGTCCTGAGCAGGGCAGGGCTCAGGACAAGCCCGCCACCACTCCAGGAAGGTAAAATCAGGGCATTGACCCACAGGTGCAAGACAATTGATTTGCTGAGTTGTGGCACAGGGGGCCTGCGGGGGTTGTAGAGAGGTGGTTGGCAAAGACCACCCTCTCCAGCTTCCTTGCTGCCGAAGGTCTTCACTCTGTCAGCCCGTGACGGAGTGGGACTGGGGAGAGTAAGTGCGCTGCCGAACCGAAGTAACCACGGCAGGGAGTTGAGTCAGAGTGTTACAGCTCAAACTCAGTTTATTGCAGATTTACAGAGGTTTATAAGCCGTGCTGGCTTCCCTACTCGGGTATATGTCTTTTCCTAAATGGTCCTTTTAGGAGGCTTAAATTACAAGTCCCTAATTAATCCAACCCTTCCCTTCCTAGCATAGCCCTAATTATCATGTTAGTATGCAGAGGTAAAGAAGTGAAACTAGCCTTCCTTTCTCGGATGGGTGGGGGTGAGTTCCCGAAACTCTAGCACAGGCTTCCTTGTCCTTCAGGCCTATTTTCTCGGCTATTCCATGCCGTCAGGGGCCCAGTGACTGGTGGACCTAGACCCAACTCCTAAATCCTGCCAAGCGTGGCTGCCCGGCTGGGTGGCCCCGCCCCCACCCCGTAGTCACAAGTGGGAGGGGATCCTGGCTTTGGAGTTAGGCGCAGATGCCATTTGTGGTCCTGAGCAGGGAGGCTCAGGACAAGCCCGCCACCACTCCAGGAAGGTACCAGGGGCGGGCTAAGTCAGGAATAACACCCCCCCCCCAAACTGGAATTGAGGAGAGAGTAAAACAAGTGAAAGCCTGAAAACTAGACAAGTCAACTCCATAAAAAAAAAAAAAAAAAAAAAAGGGGAAAAAAAAAAGGCATTGGGAGGAGGCACGCAAAAATAAAAACAAGCTTTCATTCTTCAACAAACTGAAAAGGCATTTGAGATTTGAATCACAAAAGGAAGCCCCCATCCATGGAGGACGACGAAGAGACAACATGGGAAAGGTACCGGATATTCTGCCACCAGCTCTACAAGCCGGTGGAGACAGCTACAAACGCTCCCCTGGAGGTGCCCCACAGACCCTTAGGTATTGCGACCTTGCCCGAGAAATTCAGAAAACTAAAGACGTTCCGAGAGTAAGGAGAGATAAACTCAAAAGGACCTAGAGGGCTATACTGATCAAATTACCGGAGGACCTCGAGAAGTAAGACGACGCGGAGAACAACTCAAGGCCCTAGAGGGTACAATAACAAACCTAAAGGAATTGCTTGAAAACCCTCCAGAAAGACGCCGTAGAGAAACAAACCAACACACCCCTTAAGGATAGAGAACCCACTGAAAAAGGAGGCTAACCAATGAAGTAAGGAGCACCCAGAAAGAGCGCTCCTGCCGAGGCTCTACGGAATGGTCTCTACCTGGAAACTCCACGGCTGCCCTGAAACCGGAACCTAGACAACTTACTCCAACCCCGAAGAAAGGAACGGAAGCCTCAAGCTCGCTGAGGACCGCCGCACAGATACTCAGTCTGGAACGTACACAGCGCTAAAAAACCTCAAAAAAGATCCCATCCCGAAAATCTCCTTAAAATCACTACAAACTGGAGCCCCACCGGACATTGGGGCCACTATGAACGCTCACAACCCTCCACATCATGGAAGAAGAAGGAGAATATCTCAGGAGAATGAGTATTGATCAGATCTTCAAACAGAATAATAATGAAAAACTTCCCAAAACTAAAAGTAGACAAACCCATTCAAATACAAGAAGCACACAGACTCCAAATAGACAAGATCAGAAAAGAAACTCCCCATGCCACATCATAGCAAAAGCTAGAGCCCAAAACAAAGATAAAATTTCTGAAGGCCACAAAGAAAAACAAGTCACATACAAAGGGAAAACCCATCCGAATTACAACTGACTTCTCGCCGCCAAACCATGAAAGCAAGAAGAACATGGAGCAAAGCATTCCCATTTTAAAGGACTATGGATGCCAACCCAGAATACTTTACCCAGCAAAAATGTCAATTACGTTGAAGGAGAGAGTACGAATCTTCCAAGACAAAAACAAGATGATAGAACTACATGTCCGGAAAGCAACTCATCAGAAAATGACTTGAAGCAATTCAAGGGCAGAAGAAGGAGGCAGCAACTATCCTCAACACCTAGGAAAAGAAACTTAAAAAATAAAACAAACCATGGAGTAATCAGAGGACTAAGCTCGGATAATAAGGTGAAAGGAAAAAAAAAAAAAACATCTTTCAATTATAACCTTAAATATTTTATGGGCTGAACTCCCCAATCAAAGGCAGACTGGGAGAATGGATTAGGAAACAAAATCCATTTATATGCTGTCTGCAAGAAACCATTCATCTCAAGGACCAGACACCAACTAAGGGGATGGATGAAGAAATATTCCAGCAAATGGCCTACAAAAAGAAAGCAAGTGTCGCTATTCTAATATCAGAACAAATAGACTTCAAAGCAAAGAATCAAAAAGAGACAAAGAGGGCCATTACTATCTTCATTAAAGGAACCATCGACGCTGAAGATCTCCTAATCATGAATATATATGCACCAAATGCCGTGCACCAACCTTGTAAAGACAACTCTTCAGGATCTCAAGGCTCAGATTAACCCCAGCACATAATAGTAGGGGATTCAAGTACCCCACTAAGTCCTTTAGACAGCTCAATCAGGACAAGATAGACAGAGAGACATCTCGAACTTGAAATGCACACTACATCATATTGGACCTTACCACATCTATCCGAAATATTCACCCCAAAACACCAGAGAATACACCTCTTTTTACTCAGCACCCTAGAACATTCTCCAAAATAGACCCCATAATACTGTGACACAGGGAAAAAACTCAACACTTAATAAAAGATTGAACTAATTCCATGCATTCTATACAGAACGACAGTGCAAATAAAACTTAAGTATTTCAACCCAAGAAAAACCTACAACTCTACAAGAACACATGCGAGGTATCTAAACAAACACTCTCCTGAATTAATGAAGTTGGTGTCAAGGAGAATTAAAGAAGAAAAGAAAGACTTATATTAAAACCGTTCCTGGGAACTTTAGGAATACAAATGATTAATAACCAAACACAAAACTATGGGAACCTCTTAGAAAAGCAGTCCTTTAGATGCGAAAGGTTTATATGCTCTAAGTGGCCACATTACAAAACAGAAAGATGCACATGAACTGATCGTAACACTCGCAGCTAAATACTTGAGAGAAACAGACAACAAATGTAACCCTAAGATACGGATAGTCCACGACAAGAAAATTATATCAATAATCAGAGCCGTAGAATCAATAAATTAGAAAAAGAAAACCATCACAAAAATCAATGGAACAAAAGTGGTGCTCTTCTGAATGAGAATACACAAGATTAGCACAGACCTCTCAGCCCAGTTAAACCAAAAGATAAGAAGGAACAACTCCTAGAATTCAATAGAAATCTGTGATGAAAAGGCGTGAATCATCACATATCAACATGTTGAAAATATCCAGAAACATTAATGAGATTACCTTAAACACCTATACTCCTACTAAGTTTGAAAACCTAGAAAGAAATGGATGAATATCTGAAATCTGGGCAATCATCCAAAGCTCAACCAAGGAAGAGAATCGACAGCTTACTAAACAGACCAATATACAGAAATTGAAGGACGTGGCGGAACCGGGTCCAGGGGAGACGCCATAACGGCCCAGGCCAGGTTAAACAGCTCCTCCGCTCTAGGTGGGGTCTGGCGGGGGGCAGCTGGGAGTAGGGTTTCGCTGTTAACCCGTCTACGGGGTCCCCGGCCCATAGGGACCGCGCTTGGGTGAGCAGGGTCGCGTTTCCCTCTGCTCTGGGTCCCCGCGCTGGACTTGTGGGCGGGAACCGGGGTCGCAGGGGCGATGCCATAAGGCCAAGCCAGGTAAACAGCTCCTCAGCTCTAGGCGGGGTCTGGCGGGGGGCCGTGGGAGAGGGTATCGCTGTGAAACCGTCTACGTGGTCCCCGGCCAGAGGGACCGCGCTCGGTGAGCAGGTTCGCGTTTCCATCTGCTTCTGGTCCCTGTTGGACTTGTGGGCGGGAAACCGGGTCGCAGGGGAGACGCCATAACGAGCCCGGCCAGGTAAACAGCTCCCTCAGCTCTAGGCGGGGTCTGTCGGGGGGCAGCTGGGAGAGGGTTCCGCTGTGAAACCCGTCTACGGGGCCCCGGCCCAGAGGGACCGGGGCGCGGGCTAGATCAGGCACACAATACCCCCCCTCACACCCGGCCTGCTCCAAGTGAATTGCTAAGAATCCAAGTGGTTATCCTTTTGGAGAACCTTCAGAACAGAAAGAGAAGACTACCTTAGGCTTCAAACTTCCAATATATACACAAAACTGAAAACCTGCAACCTAGCCAAGTCACTACACCATAAAAAAGAAAAAAAAAAAAGCATCGGAAAGAGGCAAGCAAAACCATCCACTAATATAGTTAAAAGTCGTTTGTGACTTGAACCACAAAGGGGAAATCCATCTTGGCACGGACAAGACTAGGGAACAATATGGGAAAGGCACAGGATATCCCCACACCAGGCCCTACCAAACCTGGAGGGATAGCAACAATGGGATCCCCTTGGCGGAGACCCAGGAAACAGAGCTTAGAGGAATAATTACCAGTACATACGCAGAGAAATTAAGAAAAACGAAGAAGTCATGGAACTAAAGCGAGAGAATGAAAAAATCCAAAAGGACCTAGAGGGAACAATGACAAACTTCGGAAAGAAACTAAAGTCACAGAATGATAAACTCCAGAATGAAGTAGAGGGAGAAAAAACCAAACTCCGAATGGACGTAGAAACACTGAAAAAAGGAAGCCAACCAAAGAAGAAAGGGGCAACAAGAAGAGATTGAGAAGCCACAAAGAAAGAGATTGAGAAGCTCAAAAAGGGAAATGGAAGGTACTAAAGAAAACACCTGGAGCAACAAAAAGGAATTAGAACACTCTGTCAATCAAGAAGAAAGAAACGGAAAAAGCCTAGAAGTATAATGGAGGAAGCAGCACAAAGAATATCAGACCTGGAAGGATAACACATCGCAATTCAAAAGCTCAAATACAGCTTATGCAAAATTTAAAAATACACCAAAAGTGGAACACCCGGAAATATGGACACATGGAAAAGACCAAACCTCTTCATTATAGGGATAGAGGAAGTAGAGGAATCTCAAGAGAATAGTATTGATCAGATCTTCAACAGAATATAGATGAAAATTCCCCAAACTAAAATAGAAAGCCCATACAAATACAAGAGCACATAGGACCCCAAAAGGACAAGATCAGGAAAAGAAACACCCCACGCATATCATAGTTAAAATGCTAGATGCCCAAAACAAAGACAAAATTCTGAGGGCCACCAAAGAAAAACAAGTCACATACCAAGGGCCACCCTCCGAATTACAACTGACTTCTCGCCTCAAACCATGAAAGCAAGACGACATGGAGCAAAGCATTCCCTGTGCTAAGGGGACTATGGATGCCAACCCAGAATTACTTTACCCAGCAAAAAAAAAAAAAAAAAAAAAAAAAAAAAAAAAAAAAAATCTTCCATGACATAAAACAAGATGATGGAATACATGTCTGGAAAACCAACTCTCTTAAACTCTTGAAGCAATTCAAAGGGGCAGAAGAGACAGGAGCAACAATCCTCAAAAAACTAGGAAAAGAAACTAACAAAAACTAAACCATAGGAGCAAAATCAAAAGCTAGAAGTCCAAATGGATATAAAGTTGAAAGGAAGCAACAATCATCTTTCAATTATAACCTAAATATTAATGGTCTAAAACTCCCCAATCAAAAGGCATAGACTGGGAGAATGGCTTAGGAAACAAAACCCATCTATATGCTGTCTACAGGAAAAACCCATCTCACTTTCACGGATAGGCACCAACTTAAGTTGAAGGGTTGGAACGAAAAGTATTCCAAGCAAATGGTACCAAAAAGAAAGGGTGTGGCTATTCTAATATCAGACAAAATAGACTCAAAGCAACGAAATTCAAACGGAGACAAAAGGGGCCATTACATCCTTATTAAAGAAACCATTGACGATGAAGATTTCACAATCATAAATATATATGAAACAAAAAAAAAAAAAAAAAAAAAAAAAAAAAGACAATTCTTCAGGATCTCAAGGCCACAGATTAACCCCACGCACACTAATACTCGGGGACTTCAATACCCCATTAAGTCCTCTAGACAGATCAACCGGACAAGGAATAAACAGAGAGGCAACTGAACTGAACAATTTAACATGAACAATACACCAAATGGGACCTCACAGCCATCTACCGGCATAATTTCCACCCAAACACCCAGCGAATACACTTTCTACTCAAGCACCTCATGGAAAACCTTCTCCAAAATTAGAACCATATCCTGGGGGGACACCGGGGAAAAACCTCAAAAATATCAAACGGTCTGAAAATCTCATGCATTCTATCAGACCACAGTGCAATAAAACTCGATATCAACACCAGAATAACCCCTCACAACCTACAGGAAACACATGGAGACTAAATGATACTCTCCTGAATAATGAGTGTTTCAAGGAAGAAATAAAAAAAGAAATAAAACATTCTAGCCTGAATGGACAATGATAAAACAACCCAGCAAAATCTATGGGACACTCTTAAAGCCATCCTAAGAGGGAAGTTTATAGCTCTACGTGCCCACATTAAAAAAAAACAAAACAAAAGACAAAAAAAAAAAAAAAAAAAAAAAAAAAAAAACAATACAAAAAAAAAAAAAATAAATTGCGAGACCAACAACAAATGAACCCTAACGGAGCAGACAAGAAGAAATACAAAAATCAGAGCAGAGATCAATTGAAATCGAAAAACAAAGAAAACCATACAATAACAATCAATGAATCCAAAAGTTGGTTCTTGAGAGAATAAACAAGATAGACAGACCTCTAGCCCCAGTAACCAAAAGAAAGAGGGAACAACTCCAAATCAATAGAATCTGTGATGAAAGGCGAAAATCACACCGACAATGAAAAAGATTCAGACAATCATAGGGAACACTTCAAAAACTTATATTCTACTAAGGTTTGAAAACCTAGAAGAAATGACTGAATATCTGACATTCCTGGGAATCCCCAAAGCTCACCCAAGAAGAGATCGACAGCCTAAACGACAATCGTACAGGAAGAAATCGAAGATGTAAATAAGTAGCCTCCCAACCAAAAAATGCCCAGGCCCGGATGGGATTCACGGCAGAATTCTATAAAATATTTCGTTAAGACTTACAACCATTACACTTAATTGTTAGAAGGATTAAACAAATGGGAGGGACTTCTCCCAAATTCCTTCTATGAAGCAGCATTCGCTACTACCAAAACCAGGGGGAAGATACAACCAAAAAGGAGACACTATAGACCCATCTCCCTAATGAACACAGATGCCAAAATTTCTAAACAGGATTCTGGCAATCGCATACAGACTCACATCAAGGAACAATCCTCCACCATGACCAATTGGATTCGATTTACCAGACATGCAGGGATGGTTCAACATACGAAAATCAATCAACATCATCAACACTCATATCAATGGACTGAAGGACAAAAAACCACGCCCATCATCTCAATAGATGCGGAGAAGGCCTTTGACAAAATCCAGCACCCTTTCATGTTTAAGTCCTGGAGGGAAATGGTCTGGAGGGATCCTTCCTCAATGTAATCAAAGCCATATACAGAAAACCCACAGCCAATATCTCCTAAATGGGGAAATGACAGAAGCATTCCCCTTTAAAGGTAGGAAACTCGGCAAGCTGCCCCCTGTTCACCACTCCTCTTCAATATAGTGCTAGAAACCCTAGCTAGGGCAATAAGGCAAGAAAAGGAAATTAAAGGAGTTCTACTTTGGAAAAGAGGAGTCAAGCTATCCCTTTTTGCTGATTGATCTTGATGTTACCTGAGGTATGCTAAGAACTCCACCAAGAAAACTCCCTAGAAACGATTACGAGCTTTGGTAAAGTGGCAGGCTAAAAATAAACCTAGAAAAATCAGTAGCCTTTCTGTACACCAACAACAAGCAATTGAAGAAGGGACTACAAGGGAGACCTTCCCACTCACAATAGCCTCAAAAAAAATAAATACCTAGGAACAACCCTAACCAAAGACACCAAGGATCTCTACAACAAAAAATTTTAAACCCCTGAAAAAAGGAAATTGAGAAGACATCAGAAGATGGACAAACCTCCCAGTGCTCATGGTATTGGGAAAATAAATATAGAAAAATGTCCATCCTAACCAAACTAGTGTACAGATTTAATTCGATCCCAATCAGAATCCCCCAGAGTTTCTTCACAGGCCTGGAAAAAAAAATCCTAATTTCATTTGGATATAAAACAAAAGACCCCGAAAGCCAAAGCCCCTGAGTGAAAAGAGCATTCAGAGGGGATCGCTATACCAAAGGGGGGGGGGGGGAAAAAAACATCCAAACTATACTATAGGCTATAGTCATAAAAGCCAGCCTGGTACTGGCACTGAAACAGACCAGTTGACCAAATGGAATAAAAAACTGAACGATCCAAACCTGAGCTCATACAATTTCAGCCACCTCATATTTGAAAGGGGGCCAAGAAGACAAATGGAAGAAAAGGACAGCATTTTTCTTCAGCAAGTGGTGCTGGCCAAACTGGATCACCACTTGTAGAGAATGACATTTAACCCCTACCTCTCACCTTGTACAAAGGGTCAACTCCAGATGGACCAAAGACCTCAACGTGAAACCCCAAACTTGGAGGTGATAGAAGAGAGCTTGCAGCAGACTACAAAGACATAGGTGTAGGAAAAAGACTTCCTAAAAACCCGACAGCAGCTGCACAAGAAATAAGATCACACAATTGAAAATGGGACCTCCTTAAACTCAAAAGCTTTCTGTACATCAAAGGGAAGGGGGCATGGTAGAATGTAAGGGCTGCGATTGGGGTGAATGGTGAAACTATTTTCCCAATCTTAAGAATGAAGTTGAAATGACAAAAAGAAATTTTTGCATAGTCAATGACCTATTGGAATAGATTGTTATTTGTCATACCATCCTGTGTTCTAATCCTTCTTGTTTCATCTCTGTCTTTACTGATCCTTCAACTTTAGAAGGCCCTTAATAATTTGAAAGAGCCATGACAAATTCCACATCTCTTAGTTGCACAATCCTACTTTCATATCTTCTCTTCTTAACAGTTAATTCTGCTCTTTGATTTGGTTTGCTAGAGGCCTTTTTTTATTTTGCTTTTGTTTTGATCCACTGAGTTTAACAAGGACCCTTTATGTGACCATAGTTTGGGAACTAGCTAAATATAAAATTATTTTTATATTATTTATTTGTTTGCAGATATTTGAGAATAAGTTTCCCTCTAAAGAAGTATTAAGGGAGAAAATATGTAGTTCTGATTTTACTAAACACAACAAATTCTTCAAGGTACATAATTCAGAAAATCCCAAACATATTGATGTTCCTTCAAAAGTGTGTTTATAAGTCAAAAAATCTTCCCACTCACAATAGCCTAAAAAAAAATAAAATACCTGGGAACAAACCTAACCAAAAACACCAAAGGTCTCTACAACAAAAATTTTAAACCCCTGAAGAAAGAGATTGAAAATAACATCAAAAGATGGAAAGACCTCCCATGCTCATGGATTGGAAAAATTAATAGAGTAAAAATGTCCATTTTACCTAAATTGATATACAGATTCAATGCAATCCCAATAAAAATCCCCATGAGTTTCTTCACAGACTTGGAAAAAAAATCCTTAAATTCATATAGAAAAACAAAAGACCTTGAATAGTTAACGCAACCCTGAGTGAAAAGTGCAGTACAGGGGGGATTGCTTTACCAGACTTCAAGCTATATTACAGGGCCATAGTTTAAATCAAACAGCAGCTGCACAGGAAATAGGTCAAGAGTTGACAAATGGGACCTCATCAAATTCAAAAGCTTCTGCACAGTGAAAGAAACAATCAAGTAGGTGAAGAGAAAACCCACAGAGTGGGAGGAAATATTTACCAGTGATACATCTGACAGAGCATTAACATCAAGAATATATAAACTACTCAAAAAACAAAGAAGTAAGAATACAAATAGCCTACTCAAAAGACGGAATAAAGAGCTGAACAGAGTCTTCACCAGTAAGGAATTAAAGATGGCTGAGAAACATCTTAAAAAGTGTTCAGCATCATTAATAATTAAGGATATGCAAATTAAAACCACTCTCAGATATCATCTCACTCTAATGCAGCTAGCTAAGATCAAGAAAACAAAAGACAACAGATGCCAGAGAAGTTGTAAGGAAAGGGGAACACTCATCCACTGCTTGTGGGAATGTAAATTTGTACAACCACTATGGAAAGCAGTATGGATAATCCTTAAAAGACTCAAAATGAGCGTACCACCTGACCCAGTCATACCACTCCTGGGTATATACCCCAAAGACTCATCCTACCACAACAATACATGCACATCCATGCTTATTGCAGCTCTCTTCACAATTGTGAAGAGCTGGAACCAACCCAAATGCCCCTCAACAGACAAGTAGATGACAAAAATGTGGTACATCTACACAATGGAGTTCTATGCAGCGGTAAAGAGAGATGACATCATGAACTTTGCAGGTAAATGGATGGAACTCAAAGCCATTAAGGTAAGTGAAGTAACACAGTTCCAGATAAACAAACGGTGAATGGTTTCCCTCATTTGTAGATGCTAACACCAACTCCCCAGTTGAAAGGCAAACTGAACAACATTGTTGTTATATTTCTTCTTATCTTTTTTAATTTTTTTTAATTTTATTTATTTGTGTGTGTGTATGAGTGTACTGTCTGCATGTAGGTTTGTGCACCCATGTCGTGCAATGCCGCGGAGGTCAGAAGAGGGTGTCGGATTCCCCTGGAACTGGAGTTCTCCTGGAATTGGAGTTTCAGAAGGTTCTCAGCCACCATGTGGGTGCTGGGGATTGAACCCGGGTCCTCTGTAAGAGCGGTCGGTGCTCTTAACCGCTAGGCCATCTCTCCAGCCCCATATTTCTTCTTATCTTAAAGCAACTGTGTTGTTATAATGTAAATCTCTTAACAGGCTATAAAATAGACCTACCACTTATTTTCAGACTCTGTAATTATTGTATATGGGTGGAAGGTATGTATTCATGTTTTAAATAATATAAAATTAAAGGGGGAAAATGTGAATTCCTATACATATTTTGGAATAACATACAGTTTATTCTCAAAGGTCATAATTTTGATACATATGTGATGGTTATATAGGCATATGTTGGGGTAATACAAAGGGGAGGGAACAACAGCAACATAAAGACTGGGTTAAAGAACTCAATGATATAGTTAAACTTTGCCCAAAACAACAAGCCTCTGAGGGAGAAACTTTGGAAAGACAGAGAAAGATGCAAGATATGTATGGCAGAAGACATGAACAGGGGTGGGATTGGGGGCAGGGAGAGGGGAATGTGTCTAAATTAGACTGAAAGATAATAAATGAAATACACAATTCATCAATAAAAGTATTTAAAATTCCATGAAAAATAAAAATAAATTAAAAAAAAAACATGTGTGGAGGATAATACTCTAAAATGGAATTCAGAGATAAAGCATATGAACTATGTGAGAAAAATTAACAGATGATGACAAAGAAGCTCAGTAAGAAAAATACCATACTTGCCATCGAAAGGTTGATGTCCATAGTAGCAGCACGTAGATGACCAAGAATAAACTTAGAGTCCCAGAAGAAAAGACCCTTGTTCCAAACCTTCATCTGCAAGTCTCACTCAAATAATTCTTGCTGTACAGAATCCGTAATGATTGTGTGATTTACAGATTTCTTTAATTATTAAGCCAGTGTGATTTGTTTCATTATTCATTGTTACAGGACATGTTAAGAATGGCTTAGGAGGCCGGGCGTGGTGGCGCACGCCTTTAATCCTAGCACTTGAGAGGCAGAGGCAGGCGGATCTTTGTGAGTTCAAGGCCAGCCTGGTCTAGAGAGAATTCCAGGACAGCTGGGGCTACAGGGAGACCCTGTCTCACAAAGACCCAAAAAAAAAAAAATGGCTTAGGGATGCTTTGGTTCTGGATGTTTGTACAAATGTGAACACAGGACCTCATGATAATAGAACTTAAACAGTGAGCTGCTGTTAGGCAGCTTTCCATCTTCCCATCTTGGTGACAAAATATCTGAGATAAACANAAGATGCCACTGGTGAAGGTGCAGCTTCAGTTGCAGTGAAGGTCCCTAAGATTAAAGAGATAATGGAGACAACCTGAGGCTTGACGCCATCAAAGGCCACAAGGCTGTTGAGAACAGTGCAGGCCCAGTTGTAGTGAAGATCCCACCATATTAGAGACACCAACACCAAGAGATAACCAGTAAGCACCACAGCAGGTGTGGAGTGGAGCCAGCCTGAGATTACAAAATAAGCTGTGTGTGCTGTGGATCTCAGAGCTGGAGAAGTGGAGCTGCCCTGGCCTTTGGAACCCAGAAGATCCTGAGTGAAGCCCAGACGTTGGATATTGATCTCCATTGCTGGACCTTGTCAAAGTGTTGTTCCCTTTTGAAATAAAGTGTGTAACTTTTTTTTATGTGATAGGAGCTCACAGTTGAAAGACATTGCATTATTTTAAACAGACTGAACTTTTGAATCATAGAATCCTTAATTCTCTGAGACTTTAAACATTGCATGGAGTTTTACACTGTGATATTAATATGAGATCTTGAGACAGACAAAGAAGAGGTTGTGGTTTAAAATGATGTGCTGTGTGTCAAAGTGGACAAGGGCGAATGTCATGGCTGGCTTTGGTTGTCAATGTGACACATCTAGCAAAAGAGAAACTCAATTGGGTAATTGCTTCTATAAAATTAGCCTCTGGGCCTGTGTGTGAGGCATTTTCTTGGTTATGGAGTGGTATGGGAAGGAACAGCCCATTATGGGTCCTGGGCAAGTGGACCCAGCTTGTATGAGAAAGCAGGGCAAGGGCAGACCTGAGGAGCAAGGGAGTAAGCAGTGATCCTCCATGGTCTCTGCTTCAGCTTCTGCTTCAGGTTCCTGTATGAGTTTCTGCCCTGGCTTCCCTCAATAATGAACTGTGATCAGGATATGTAAGCCAAATAAGCCTTTCCTCCCCAAGCTGTTTTTGGTGACAGTGTTTTATCCCAGTAACAGCAAGTAAGTAGAGACAGCGTGTAACCAACTTCATAATAATGACTTACAAATTATCAGTGTACCTTACATAATGAAAAATTGGGATTCTTGGATTGCTTAAGGGTACACAATAACTAAAGACTCAAAACAGAAAAATGGAAATTTGATATTATCTGAGTGCAAAAGTAAATTATATATATATATATATATATATATATATACATATACACGCA
>VZQC01001461.1:32519-45444 GCA_009823505.1 Rhizomys pruinosus
AAAAAAAAAAAAAAAAACCAAAAAAATAATAATAAAGTAATGTGAGAAATGCCAATCTCTGAATCCAAGGTCATCAAACCCAATGCAGAATAAAAGCCCAAGAAAATTGTAATCTGCACAGTGACAGGAAAGCCTCCAGAAGAGAGCACTTCTGAAGACCCTGGCTTCTGACTTTCAGCCTCCATTATGTGAGAATATAAACTTTCATACTTTAGGTTATTTCTTTGTTATGGCACCCCAAGATACCAACTCAGCTTATTCTAAAAAAGAAATGGAAGTTTTAATTTTTAAACAAAGCCTCAAGACCTAATTATTTCTTTGATGGATTCTGTCATACATTCAAAGAAAGTCAATCTTATATAATCTATTTTAGAAACTAAAGAAAAACAAAACACTAACATAATTGTATTGTCGACATACTGCTGATACAAAACTACCATATAAAATAATTAGAAAAAAATAAATTATAAATCTTCATGAACATGGAACTCAAAATGCTTTAAAAATCTAGGGTTGAGTTAGAAGTGTGGGCCTACAATCCCAGTCACTGAGGAGCCTGAGACAGAAGGATCTCAAGTGCAAGGCCAACTTGGTTCTCACAGTGAGCCAAGGATGGTCTAGGCTATAGCATGAGTTCAAGGCCAGACTGCAAGTCTTGGATAGATGACACGGTGGGCAAAATGTTTACTGAATAAGCTTGAGGAGTTGAGTTTGTGTCCCTCAAACCCATGAAAATGTCGGGCACAGCAGCACGTTTGTAACCACAATGCAAGGGAGCATAGCCAGGTGGATGCCATAGGTTTGCTAGCCAACCAGCCTAACTGAATTGGTGAGCCCAGGTTTAGTGAGGAGAGACCCTGTCTCAAAAAGTAAGATTTAGAGCAACAGAGAAAGACACCAGGCATTGAAGTCTGGCCTTCACACATACACACATGGACAAGTACACCTCTCTCTCTCTCTCTCTCTTTCTTTCTCTCTCACTCTCTCTGTCTCACACACACACACACACACAAATAAACATAATAAAAGTTTTTAAAATTCAACTGGAAAATCAAATGGCGAGCCTAGGCAACTTAGTGAGACTCTGTATCAAAATGGAAATCCAAAGAAGACTGGAGCTATAGCACAGAGTACAGTGTTTGCCTAGTATGTGGAATTGTGGTCGGGACCTCTAGGAAGTTTAAGCCAGTAAAACAGTAACACTCTGTATGAGCAATTTATTTTTTATTATTTTTGTTTTATGTGTATGAATGTATGGCCTACAGGTATGTGTGCACCTGTGTCATGCAATATCTGTGGAGGTGAGAAGTGGATGTCAGATCTCCTGAATCTGGAATTACCCACATGGTCATTAGCACCATGTGGATGCTAGGATCAAAGCTGGGTCTCCTGCAAGAGCAATCTGTGCATGTACTGCTGAGCCATCTCTCCAGTCCCTAAGTAAACAAGTTATGATGAACAAGTTGCCAAAGACATCAAAACCAACTTGATATTTTAAAAATAATCAAAGGAATTCTCCAATATCTGATACCCATTTATAATTTAAAATTATCAACAAATTAAGAAGACATAGGAATGATCAATCATATTGTATGTCTGCATGGCCTATGTAACTCAGAACAATATTTTTTTAATTAAAAACAATAGAATATACAAAGAGTTCTAAAAAACTAAACAGCAGGAAATCAAATGACCTAATCAATAAGTGGGCTAATTAAAGATACAAATGGTTCTCAAAAGATGAAATGCACATGGACAATAAAAATATGAAAAAATGTTCACCCTCATTAGCTATATGACCATTCAACCTACCCATGCCACTCTTAGGTATTTACCTGAAGGACTCCAGCTTAACATACTACAGAGATACTTTGCATAGCAATGCTTATTGAACCATCACTTGCAGTAATTAAGTTATGGAACTAACCTAGATCTCCAAGAACAGAAGAATGAATAGAGAAACTGTGGTGCATATAGACAATGGATTTTTTCAGCATTAAAGAACAAAGTTCTTCATTTTTCATGAAAATTAATGCAACTAGAGATAATCATATTAGCAAACTGTTTTATTGATCTTTATAAAATCCAGGATTCACAACAAAGAGTAAATGTATGATGTTTGTCTTTCTGAGACTGTTTTAGTTTGCTAATATGATTATCTCTAGTTGCATTAATTTTCCTGAAAAATGTATGCATATATTACACGAAAGTTAAAATGGAATTGCCTAGAGGAATGAAGGGGACTAACAAGGGAGGAGGGTAGAAAATGGGAAGGACTGGAGCTATGAGATAGAGAAGCTCCATGTAAAAGATATCCTTTGTGAAATTGCACTATTTACAATTAATGGGCACAAATTAAATCTTTTAAAGATTAGATAGAAGTTGGCCAGGTGTGGTAGCACACACCTTTAATCTCAGCACTCCAGAAGCAAAGACGGGTGGATCTCTGTGAGTTCAAGGCCAGTCTGGTCTACATAGCGAGCTCCAGGCCAGCTAGGAATAAAGAGAGACCCTGTCTCAAAAAGACAAAAAAAAAAATTCCTCAAATACCATAAAAGGCATTTATGATAAAACTAGGATCCCACATAATAGGGAAACAACTCTCACTCTAAAACTAAGCGCACAAGATGAGGTTATCTTCTCACCACTTCTTTTCTTTTTTTTTTTTTTTTTTTTTTTTTTTTGTTTTTTGGACTTTTCAAGACAGGGATTTCTCCTTGTAGCCCTCAGCTGTCCTGGAACTCACTCTGTAAGACCAGGCTGGAGCCTTGAACTCACAAAGACCCTGCCTCTGCCTTCCAAGTGCTAGGTATTAAAGGCGTGCGCCAGCGCACGCCCAGGCTCACCACTTCTTTCGCTAAATACAATACTAAGAAGTCAAAATACTGGCAAAAAGCAAAACACTATTTGCTGCTGTAGTTTAGGTTTGCAGCTCTGCTCACACAGGGACATCTTTAAGAGAGAAAATAGTTCATTTCACTTCCCTGTTATCTAGAAAGCCAGGTGAGTACTCTACTAGCCCTAGAATTCCTTTATTCTGTGGATTAAGCATCCTGGACAGAAGCCTCCACCTGTACATGTTCAGCTATAAAAGAGTCTGTTCATTTTTTGCTTTTAACCTTTTCACGTGTTATTTTCAAGTGGTTTTAGAGCCTCTCTGAGATTCTCCCCCGCAATTCTTTAATGTAGGCACAGTCTGTAAACTATAGTTTTTCCGGGCCTAGTTGGACGTCATTTAGTCCTTGATATCAAAAGAGGAACCGCGAACAGGAACAGCCTATCGGCGACAGCATCATGGAGCTACATTCATAAGAGAGTCCTCGATTCTTATCTTATCTATCTTATCTATCCTATCTATCTATTTATCTTGTCGTAACTTATCTATCCTTCTCATATTCTTGCCTTTTAATAAAGAAGCCCTTACTAAGAAGACCTGCATGATGCATATCTTTTTTATATTATTCCAAATATGCATAATATTTATACACTCCACAGCATAAGTTCAAATTTAATATTGTCTGAGAAATTAAACTATACTCTGTGGATGTCCTAAATGCGATTGAGAGGATTCACATGTTATAAATCATTAGAATTTGCTATGCAGGGTATAAAGTCATTGTAATTTTTACCTATTCTTTTTGTAGAATATGACTACATACCCTCCATTTCTTATATATGGTATTTACAATGTGTGAGTATAAGGTGGTAGGAAAATTGCTAGATCCCCATTTATAGATTCACATCTTATAGTAACACAGTTGCTTTCAGATTACAAGAAATATAATAATAAAGTTGCCTCAGTTTTGGCCTGCCAACTGGGGGATTAGGTGTTAACATGCAAAAATGAGTGAAACCATTCACCCTTTTTTTTTTTTCTGGGACTTGTTACTTCACTTCGAATATAATTGCTTCGAGTTCCATCCAGTTGTGCCAGCAAAGCTCATAATGTCACCTTCTTTACCTTTTACTCCGCTTGTGGTCACTGTACCAGCATTTTTTTGTATCGCAGTCATCAGGTTGAGGTGGCATTGGGTTGGATTCCATGCTCCTTTGCGTATTTGTGAAGAGAGCTGCAATAAACATAGCTGTGCATGGTATCTTGCTAGTAGGATGGCATCGTGGGTATATACATAGGAGTTGTAAGGCTGGGTCAGGTGGTTAGGCTCATTTTTGAGTTCTTTAAGGGTCTCCACACTGCTTCCAACAGTGGTTGTACCAGTTTTCACCGTTCCGTTCCAGTAGTGGATGAGTTTCCCCTTTCCCCACCTAACCTGCTCCAGCATTTGGTTTGTCTTTTTGTTTCTTGATCTTGCGGCTAGTGCTTATTGTAGATGCATTACCTTAGTCGGTGGTTTTAACTTTTCACTTTCCTTAATTATTTAATGATGTGTGGAATGACTTGTTTGAAGTATTTTTCTCAGCCATCTTTACTGCCTACGGTGAGGTCGTCTGTTCAGGGCTCTTTTACTGCCAATCGTTCTTGAGTAGGGTGCATGTGCGTTTCTTATTCTTTGGGTTTTTTGAATGTAGCTTGTAATTCTGGAAGGTTGAGCTTCTGTCTGATGTATCACTGGTGAAGTTGTTTCTCCCACTCTGTGGGTTTCTCTTCACTTCCGTGGATGTTTCTGTTTTTTTCCTTCAATTCTTAATAATAATTAATAAGTAATGAATACAAGCATCCTTCATGTAAAACCAATTAGCAAGTAGCTATGCCCAAACTTATACAGCTCAAGGTCCCCATTGTCCAGCTGGAGGGGCTTGTATGTTCAATCAAGTTGATCAAATAAGAGTCCAGTCTATATTACTGTAGTTTCACAATTCACCCCAATTGCAGTCCTTACATTCTACCATGCCCCCTCTTCTGCAGATTGTTCCCTAGGCTTTAGAAAAGGGGCACAAGTGGGTGAGAAGCAAAACAGTCTATTTTCTCTGGAGATGTCAATTTGGTCTCTGATCAGGTTCAGGCTTTTCCTTTCATGGGTTGGCAGTTTATCCAGGAATAACTGTTTAATCCTACTAATGAAGCACAAGCAATTATATATACAGGCATTTAAACAGTACTAATTATTATAGTAGGTTACATTGGTATAGACACAAATGTTTGGATGGTATGCTAATCTATGAGCTATAGCTTTTCTGTAAAAAGATTGTTTCTTTAGCTGTACCAAAACGTTTGAGTTTGATGAGGTCCCACTTGTCACCTGTTGTCCTTATTTCCTGTGCAGCTGCTGTTTGATTTAGAAAGTCTTTTCTTATACCTATGTCTTGTAGGTTGCTGCCGACTTTTTCTTCTATCACCACCTGAAACCATGATACATATCTTAAGAAATCCTTTTTAATAAACAGAGGCTCAGTGGCCTAAGCCTCTCTTGGAGACTCCGCCTGAGTAAGTCCCCCCACCGACTCTTCGCAACAGTTCATGGAGGTCAGGAATGGTAAAAGGGGCTCCCACAATTTGCACAGAATATTATGGTATATGAAGAATGCTCTGGAAAATTCAAAAACTCTACAAACACCATAGGTGAATAAACAAAGTTTCCAAATACAAGATCAGCATGCAAAATTAGTGACATTTAAATAGTAACAGCCTATAGACAGACCCCACATAGTGCTGCGGTTCTGTGGGTTCCACCCTCCTATGAGTGCATGAGGCTGACCTCCACTTAGTAGTGAGACCTCCAAACTGTGCTGGGGAGGTGCATTCCAGATTTCCTACTCCCTAGCTCCAGAACACCTAGGCCTCCCTTAGCTCCAAGATAGACTTCTCTGTCCTGGACCCAGATTCAGATGTTTGCAACCAGTCCTAGAGAGCTGGAGTTCTTAACTAGCTGGGTAAGAATTGGGTGGTCCCTCCAGTACAAAATCAGAAGTGAGAACCTGAAGCTTACATCAACCAGACTTTCATACCTAATAAGAAGATAATGAAGGTACCTGAATAATAGAAGCAAAGTAAGTCTTTAATTCAACAGAAAAACACTTGAGCTTCACACCAGAATCACAAACAACAACAACAACAAAAAAAAAATGCCAAAATCACAATGAAAAAATGATAACATAAAAAACCCAAATATATTTCTCCATTGACTACTACAAATACTGTAGAAGAGTGCTACAATGAGGACCCCCTAGATGCAATCCAGGACACAAAACTTAAAAGAACTATTATAGACATGATCAAATAATTCAAGGATTTTAAAGAACACACAAACTAAGAAATTAAACAACTAAAGAAAATAGGGAGAAACTAAAAGTAGATAATGATAAGCTTCAGATTTAATTCACAAAAGAGAGAGAAATACTACAGAAAATACACCCTGGCATGAAAAGGGAAGTGTAACACTCAGTAAGCCATCTGGAAAGGACAAGAGAAAGCCTCAATAAGACAATGAATGAAGTAGAAAGTAGAATATCAAGACTAGAAAATAAAGTGGAAGAATTGGATCATTCAAGCAAAAATTATATATATATTTTTTTTTCTTTTTATCTTCAAAACACAGGGATAGACTATTCAGAAAATGTGGGACACCATAAAAAGACCAAACCTATGCACCATAGGTATAGAAGATGGAGAAGAATCTCAGGATAATGGTATTGACCAGATCTTCAACAGGATTGTAGAAGAAAATTTTCCCAAATCAAGAAGAGACATAAACATAAAAATATAAGGAGCTAGGTGTGGTGACCCACACCTTTAATCCCAGCACTCAGAAGGCAGAGGCAGGCAGATCTCTGTGAGTTCAAGGCCAGCCTGGTCTAAAAGCTGAGTTCAGGCAAGCTCGGACTGCAGGGAGACCCTGCCTCAAAAAACAACAACAACAATAATAATAATATGTAGAACACCAAATACACAGGACCAAAAAAGAAAAGAAATTCTCCATGCTATATCACAGTAAAACCACTAGATGTTCAAAACAAAGAAAGAATACTGAAAGCTCCAAGAGAAAAACAAGTCGCATATAAAGAACATCAGAACAACAGTAGAATTTTCAATGCAAATGATGAAAGCCAGAAGAGCTTGGACCAAAGTATTCCCAGGTCTAAATGACTATAGATGTCAACCCAGAATACTTTACTCAGCAAAAATGTTGAAAGAGAAAGAATAATCTTTCATGACATAAACAGGCTGGAAAAATTCATGTCCAGAAGACCAGCCCTTCAGAGAATACTTGAAGCAATACAAGAGTGGAAGAAGGGAATGACAATACCCAAGCAGTCAAATACAAAACTAGACCAAAAATGCAAACAAAAACTAAAATAAAGGGAAGGAACATACATTCTCAATAATAGCTTTAAATACCAATGGACTGAACTGCCCAATCAAGGGGCACAGACTATAAAAAGGATTAAAAAACAAAATATATATTTTTGTTGTCTGCAAGAAACCCATCTCACCTTCAAGGACAGGCACTATCATTAGGTGAAAAGGTGGAAATAAATATTCCAAGCAAATGGCACTAAGAAGCAAGCAGGAGTTGCAATTCTAATATCAGACAAAATAAACAAACTAAAACTAATCAGAAGAAATGAAGAGCGTCACTTCATTCTTATAAAAGGAAAAATTAACCAAGAAGATATCACAATCATGAATATGCACCAAACTCTGGGGCATCAACTTTTATAAACACAATTCTACAGGGTTTTTTTATTTTTTTTAATTTTACTAAGTTTTTATGTGTATGAATGTACTGTCTGCATGTAGGTTTGTGCACTGCTGTCGTGCAATACCTCAGAGGTCAGAAGCAGGCATTGGTTTCCCCTGGAACTGGAGTTAAAGACAGTTCTCAGCTGCCATGTGGGTGCTGGGAATCAAACCTGGGTCCTCTGCAAGAACAGTCGGCACTCTTAACTATTACGCCATCTCTCCAGCCCCATCTACAGGATTTTAAGGCACAAATTAATCCCTACACACTAGTAGTAGGGGACTTCAATACCCCACTTTGTCCATTAGACAGGTCAACTGGACAAAGAATAAAGAGAGAGACATCTGAACTGAATAATACATATACACCAAATGAACCTAACAGACATCTACCAAATATTTCACCCAAGCACCAAATATACTTTCTCTTCAGCACCTCATGGAACTTTCTCCAAAACTGACCACATACTGGGGCACAAAACAAACCTCAACAAATACAAAAAAAATTGAAATAATGCCATCATTCTATCAGATCACAATGCAATAAAGCTTAATATCAACACCAGAAGAAGCCCTAGTAACTACATGAACTCACAGAGACTAAACAACACACTCTTGAATAATGAATGGGTCAAAGAGAAATTAAGAAAGAAATAAAAGTATTACTGGAGTTAAATGAAAAGAACAATACAACACAACATTACCTCTGGGACACTTTAAAATCAGTCCCAAGAGGGAAATTTATAGCTCTAAGTACCCACATTAAAAACACAGAAAGAGCACAAATAAATGATTTAATATTTCAACACAAAACAATTGAAAGACAACAACAAATGAATCCCAACCCCAAAAGAAAAGAAGGAATAACAAAAATCAGAGCAGAGATTAATGAAATAGAAACAAAATACTACAAAGAATCAATGAGTCCAACAGATAGTTCTTTAAAAGGATAAACAAGATAGACAGGCCCTTAGCCCAGCTAACCAAAAAAGAGAAAGAGCAACTCCAGATCAACAAAATTAGAGATGAAAAGGAAAATATCACAACAGATAATAAAAAGATCCAGAACATTATATGGGAATACTTTAAATTTTTATACTCTATTAAATTTGAAAATCTAAAAGAACTGCATGAATATCTAAAATCATGGAAATCACTAAAGCTTAACCAAGAAGAGATCCACAGCTTAAAAAGACCCATAGCATATAAGGAAATTGAAACAGTAATACAAAACCTCCCAACTAAAAAAAGGCCAGGCCCAATTGGATTTATGGCAGAATTCTACCAGATATTTAAAGAGAACAAAATACTTACAAGCTGCATAAAGACATACATCAAAAATGCCATCCAGAATGATTAAGTCAGATTTATTCCAGGGATGCAGGGATGGTTCAACATAAGTAAATCAATAAATGTCATAAATCATATAAATGGACTCAAGACAAAAACAATATGGTCATTTCAATTATTGCAGAAAAGGCCTTTGATAAAATTCAACATGCCAGCAGGGCGTGGTGGCACATTCCTTTAATCCTAGCACTCGAGAGTTCAAGGCCAGCCTGGCCTACAGAGTGAGCTCCAGAACAGCTGGGGCAACAGGGAGACCCTGTCTTGAAAAGACAAAAAAAATAAAATAAAATAAAATTCAACATGCCTTTATGTTTAAAGTCCTAGAGGTAATTGGAACGGAAGGAACATACTTCAACATAATTAAAGCCATATACAACAAACACATAGCCAACATTATCCTAAATAGAGAAAAATTAGGAGCATTCCCCTTAAAGTCAGGAGCCCAGCAAGGCTGCCCACTATCCCCACCCCTTTTCAATATAGTGCTTGAAACTCTTGCTAGAGCAATAATAAAAGAAAAGGAAGTTAAAGGAGTACTAATTGCAGATGATATGATATTATATCTAAGGGATGCCAAAATTTTCACCAGAAAACTCCTAGAAAAATTAAGGGTTTCAGTATAGTGGCAAGTTACAAAATTAATCTACACAAATCATTAGTCTTTCTATATGCCAATAACAAGCAATTGGAGAAAGAGTACATGGAAACCCTACCATTCATGATAACCTCAAAAAATATTAATTAATTAATTAATTAATTAAATATCTCAGCATAAACCTGACCAAAGACACTAAAAATCTCTACAATTTTGAAGCTTTGCAGAAGGAGATTGAGGAAGACACCAGAAGATGGAAGAACCTCCCATGCTCATGGATTGGAAGAATTAATATAGTAAAAATGACCTTCCTACCAAAGTAATATATAGATTCAATGCAATATCAATCAACATCCCCGTGACTTTCTTCACAGAATTGGAAAAAAACATCCTAAAATTCATATGGAAACACAAAAGACCCTGGTAGCTGAAGCAACACTAAGCACAAAGAGTAATGCAGGGGAGATTACTATACCAGATTTCAAACTATATTACAGAGCTATAGTCATAAAAACAACATGGTACTGGCACAAAAATAAATCCATAGATCAATGGAACAAAGTTGAAGACCCAAACTTGAGTACCTGCAATTTCAGCCACCTGATGTTTGGCAAAGGGCCCACGAACAGTCAATGAGGAAAGTCAGTATCTTTGCAAATGGTGTGGGCAAAACTGGATTGCCACTTGTAGAAGAACAAAATTAAACCCCTACTTCTCACCTTACACAAAAAAAAGTCAACTCTAAATAGATCAAAGACCTCAATGTGAAACCTGAAACTCTGAAAATGTTAGGAGAAAACATTCGCAGTAACCTACAAGATATAGTTATAGGAAAAGACTTTCTAAATCAGACAGTAGTTGCACAGGAAATAAGGTCAACAATCAATGACTGGAACCTCATTAAACTAAAAAGCATCTGTACAGTAAAAGAAACTATCAAAGAAATGAAGAGAAAACCCACAGAGTGGGAGGAATCTTCACCAGTGACACATCTGATAGAGGTTTAACATCCAGAATATATAAATTACTCCAAGAAAAAGACCAAGAAAACAAATGATCCAATTAAAAGATAGTTAAAGATCTGAACAGAGACTTTCAAGAGAAGTAAAGATGGCCAAGAAACATCTTAAAAAGTGTTCAACAATAAATCTCTGCAGAGAAAAACTTTTAAAAGACTGAGAAAAACATATAAGACATGTATGGCAGAATGCATGAACTGATGTGGGGTTGGGGGACATGGAAAAGGGACTGTGTCTAAATTGGACAAAGAAATGATGCATAAAATACACAAAACATCAATATTTTATGAAATAAAAACTGTTCAACATCATTAGTAATTAAGGAAATGCAAATTAAACCCACTTTAAGATTTCATCTTACCCCAGTAAGACTGGCCATGATGAAGAAAACAAATGATACCAAATGCTGGAGAGATTGTGTGGAAAGGGGAACACTCATCCACTGCTGGTGGGATTGCAAACTCCTGTAACCCATATGGAAATGTGGAGAAATCTTAATACTGAAAATGAACCTAACATTTGACCCAGTCATACCACTCCTGGGTGTATACCCAAAGGATTCATCTTGTAGCAGAGATACATGCACATCTATTTTTATTGCTGCTCTTTTCACAACAGCAAAGAGCTAGAAGCAAACTAAGTATCCCTCAACTGATGGGTGGATAATGAAAATGTGGTACATTTAAACAATAGAGTTCTATGCAGCAGTAAAGAAAGAAACATCATAAAATTTGCAGGTAAATGGATGGAACTAGAAACCATTATGCTAAGTGAAGTAACAGTCCCAGAAAAACAATAGTGGCACCTCTATCTTGGGGAAAATCAATGGCTAACCAACTGGAACTAAAGCCCACTCAGTGAAAGGAAACTCATGTGTGGTATTGTTAACACAGCCAGATGCACACATCTGGAGAGGTCATAGATCTTAGACAATTCCACAAGGTAGACACATCCCTAGGCTAAGGTAACATTTTACTGGCTACAAAAGAAGTATCCTTATATTGACAGACAAATATGCCAGTCGCCACTCAGAAAGGAAGCTTCTTTTGCTCTACATGAGAATAGTACAGAGTCCCAAAACTGAATATACAGACATGGTCTGTGAATGGATCATGCCTAGGCGACACATCTACAGTGCAATTTCTACACACAAGACCCAAGCCTCATAGAACAAAGACCCAAGAAGACATTAACTGCCTCTTAACTCATTAAGTAAGCTTCTCCATGAAACAGGAGATCAGGAACCCAGAAGGGCCTACATGACCAAACCCTGAAGATTAGGAGTCTACAGAGTGTGGTTCCATGGACAGGCTGCCTATATTCAGTTTCACTCACCCAGGGCTCAGAAAATATTGCGAAGAGATGTCAGAAATACTGAAAGAGCCAGGGAGGTGATGCCAGACTGAACAGAAATGAATCATACAAGCTCCTGAGACCTGGTTCATATGAACCTACAGCATTGGTATCAGCATGCACAAGACCCATGCAAGCTCAGCTGGACAAAAACCCAGTACAGAACTGTAGAAATAAGTAGCAGAGGCCAACCTTGGCTGAGGAAATATTGGCAGCAGATGGAGGTCAGGTGCAGAAGACCTGGCCTTCTTTAGAAAAGAGACTCCAGTTAGGCTTAGAGCTCAGGGGAGGATCTGGCACTGAAGAGTGAGTGGAGAGAGTAATTTGGCCTAATGGACTTGAGCAGGAATGACAGAAGGTATGAACTCCAGAGGGGGTGAGAGGGGCTGGGGAAGGATGCTAAGGAAGAAGGGGGTATAATGGCAATTAAGACTGACTGAAAAATTATGTATGTATAAAACACAAAAAATTCAATAAAAAATAGTAATAAGTAACTGCTATTTAAAATAAAATACTTTATAATACTGTTAAAAAAATATTACACAAGGTAGAATAATCCATTGCTGATGTCAGAGCTCCTGTGTTAATATATTTTGCTTAAGTGCATAGCTTAAGGACTTTAGTATTATATTTGGTTCTGAACAGAGGATAATCCTTTCACAGTTCTTATGCCTATTAGTCAATTAAAGAAGGCAGTTTTACCGGTTTTATAAGAGATTACCTCTATAATAGTTGTCTCCAATTTACAGTTGGAGAGCGACCTCATCATCATCATCATATTTCTCCTTTTTCTATGGGGGGGAGGCAAGAAAGTCTCTCATATCAAAACCTTGCAGCACCTATAAGGTAAGTTTCATTAGGACTCATTATAAATAGTTGTTACAAGTAGGATCCACAGAAGGGTTCGGACTGTTCTGCTTCTCATCCACCTGTGCCCCTTTCCTAAGCCTAGGGAACAATCTGCCGAAG
>VZQC01001461.1:47211-76931 GCA_009823505.1 Rhizomys pruinosus
GGGAAATGACAGAAACATTCCCTTTAAAGGTAGGAACTCGGCAAGGCTGCCCCCTGTCACCACTCCTCTTCAATATAGTGCTTGAAACACTTGCTAGAGCAATAAGGCAAGAAAAGGAAATTAAAGGAGTACTAATTGGAAAAGAGGAAGTCAAGCTATCCCTATTTGCTGATGATATGATTGGTTACTTAAGGGATGCTAAAAACTCCACCAGAAAACTCCTAGAAATGATTAAGAGCTTCAGCAAAGTGGCAGGATACAAAATTAACCTAAAAAAAAAAATCAATGGCGTTTCTTTACACCAAGAACAAGCAACTGGAGAAAGAATTCAAAGAGACCTTCCCACTCACAATAGCCTCAAAACAAATCCTCATGGACACGCAGGGGATACCAGAAATATGAGCTGTGTTCATTAGATCCCCATTCCCTCTAAATTTATATGTAGTGCAATCTCATTAAATTTAATTTAGTGCAATCTCATTAAATATTAGAAGGTATTTTGTGGAAAGTATAAGCAATTGATAAATTTATAAGGATCACAAAAGACTCAGAAAAGCCAAAGCAATGTTAAAATAAAAGGAAAATGTTTGAGTAGTCTATGACCCCAGATTTCAAGGCTGACTGTAAAGCTGTAGCTAAAATGTGATATTTTCATGAAGAGACCCATACCAGTAAAGTCAACAGAATATAGATCTCAGAAGCAGACTACATATATAAGGTCAACTGGTTTGGGGAAAAGGTGTCAATATAATTTAATAGGTGAAATAATGATTTATTCAAAAAATTTATGCTGCAACGACTGGACAACTATGTGAGGAAAAATACACCAACATTTCCTTGGTATGGTATGTGAAAAATTAACTCATTAATAATCACTTATATAACTATAAATGGTGGAACCATAAACCTTCTAGAAGAAAAAAGTGAGAAGCTTCATGACTTTGGGATATACAAGAATGTCCTGGACAAAATACATAAAGCAGGGGTCATAAAAGAATATTTATCCTCATGTCACCATAATCAAAAGTCATTAGTTATTAAGGAAGTTCAAATAAAAACTACAGCAAACAGCTATAATTTCTTTAAAAAAACAAAAAAACAGAAAACTACACATGTGTTGGCAAAGATTCCAAGAACTTGGAAGGATCACACACTGCTGGTGGGAATGTAAAGTGATGTTGGAAAGCACACTTAGGATTTCCATATTTAAGCTAAAATACATTTCTATATTAAGAATCCAATAAGAACAAAAAAATCTGTATATAATAGATCAATTAATTATCCAAATATCAAAAAACTGTAGATTGACATTGAGTTTATGGCCAAAGGACTGGGGATCATTTTTATGCCTTATTCTTTCTCTCTCATTTCTAGTTTTTCATCCGATTTCCAGTCACACTAAATTAGTTATTATCTATGTTTTTACATTCAATGAATATGTATTTACTATTAATGTATCAAGTCATTTTTGGTTTGTCAATTGTTTTCTTAAAAAAACAGAGATCTTTAAAAAAACAGAGACCTTTAACCCCTGTGATATCAAAGGCCTAAATCTTAGTTAATTCTTAATATTAATAATCTATTTATAAGATATGCTTTTGGATAAATGCTTTATCCAATTCAAGCACTAATATCTAAACTATATTAGATCACAGACACACACACACACACACACACCTCTTTCTGGTACCATTTTGAAATGTATCTTGACATCTTTTTTTGCTGAATGAAAGCATATGTCTTCAATTAGTAGAACTATAAGATTTCAGAATTGTGGGAGTACTCCAAACTACTTTCTTCAAAGTCAACTGAGTTAAATATGTCCATGGGGAAATGTTGATTAGATTTAGCTAATTTATCTATTTCAGAAGACAAGAGCAGAAAGGGTTACAGTCTTACATTACGAAACTTTCCTATCCAATATATCAAAACCTTGATGATCCAAGATCATGAAGAACAGCTGAGATGGAATCAAAGTAAACAGTGAACCCTGAGGCCAACAGAGCCTGCCAACGTGAGATTAGAACTCAACATCCAAGCAAGGAAACGGCTTTGGAAAGTCCTCCACAGTTTATGACTCACAGATATTCCCAGGGGTTTCTGTTTCCCTTCTGCAGTAGACAGTGTTTGAAGGAAGACGTGCAGTTCTAGTCAACTGTTGTTCTTAAGCAATTTGGCTGAAAGAGATGTTTAAAAAACATTTGTTGGAAAGATGATATATTTGGGTGTTTTAATTTTCTAAACAAAATTCCAGATTTTTAATTTGTTTAATTAACTCTTAATTCAACATGGACTAAAAGAAAGGCTGAAGAAGAAATTCTTTATTATATAATACGTAGTATTAGTTTAGCAATTTTCCCATTTCAAAATTCCCAAACTAGGGGGTACATATTCTTGGCATAGCCATTCCCCCTTCAAATATCCTTCCAAATGGCATCCAGATCCTGAGCTCTGTACTCAATACTTCTGGCTCTGAAGTTGGCCACCCAGTTCAGCATCTCACCTTGGCTTCTACTTTGACCAGCACTGCCAAGTCACCTCCCATTCCACCAGGATTTGATTTCTGGCTAATCTCCACTCTTGTCTAACCCAAGCTAAGCACCGAATAGCATTCCTGGGCTGGATTTTCCCCACAATACTCCTCTAGTTCACTTCATCCCAGGCTGGCAACTTTTACCCCCATGGCTTCATCTCTATTCCCAAAGTCCCAATCAATAAATTCTTGGTCCATGACAATTGCTATGGTCTGTATAATTCATAGAACATTTCCCTCATTGTTCTGATAATAAATAAAAAAGATATAGATATGACAGCAGGAATAATATTATAAAATATGTTCATTTTACCCTTAAAAGTGTCATCCTTTCACTCAATATGTACTGGGAGAACCCTGATCCCCTCACAACCTCTCAGTGAGTCATGCCTGTTCTACTCCTTCCCTGGATTCTCCATCTGTCTGACTCTTGGCAACTCCTCACACATACTTTCTCTGCAAACGCAGTTCCTCTCCCAGGCTACACACACACACCCCTCCCTTGATTCTGCAGATGACACTGCACAGATGGGACACATTGGTCCAACCTAGACACGTGTTTAATTAGAATTATATGCCATTTTAGACTGTTTTCCCCCCATGAGTTGCCAGTGTATAATACAGTGTATAAGCCTAAAAGTAGAAAGATTCTAAAAGTACAATCAACTTCGACTGATGAACAGGTTGTGCAGCACAGGGCCACATAGGTTTACTGCAACATCCAGAACTGAAAAATGATGTACAATAGGCTCTCTTGCCTGACTCACTTTCCCCATTCACCTCGATAGAACTTAGAGTTTATAACTTCAGTGGTAGAGAAAAGTACAGCATATGCCCCCGAAACATGCAAAAGAGCTCTGGAGAGTTTCACTTGTGTATTAGAAGAAACCAACCTGCTGATCTCTACATCAGTATCTTCCTGTTTCACCTTGAAAAATGAACTCTGGTGGTTCTTTAACAGAAGACACACAATCTTTTCAGTTCTACGTCTCGATCTTCTTCATGCAGCCAATGAGCCATCACTCTCCATTTTCCTTGATTCATTCTCTTGTTTTTCTTCCACTTTCCAAATTTCTCCATTATCTTTGAATTTTAAATGCAAACATCAAAAATAGGAGAGACCCAAAAGACTATAAGATTATGATTTACAACCAGGCATGATGGTGCACACCTTTAATCCTAGCACTTGGGAGGCAGAGGCAGGTGGATCTTTGTGAGTTCAAGGCCAGCCTGATCTACAGAGTGAGTTCCAGGACAGCTAGGGCTACAGGGAGACCCTGTCTCGAAAAGACCAAAAAAAAAAAAAAAAAAAGATTATGATTTACATTGAAATTCAAGGTAAAGGTGTATTTTTTCAAGGTGTATTCTGAGTAATTTTAATAAATATAATTCCATTTCCAGTATTACCATTATTTTATAAGATCTAATGTCAGATAATACATATATATGAAAAATTCATAATCCCCCCTTTATTTATAAAAATTCTTAGTAACAATTAAAGCAAATATAACATGTTTTGAATATAAACAATAATTAGAAAAATATTATACATATCTGAATTTTGCCTCATTTCTTTCCCATAGATAAGTAGGTGATGTTGGACAGTTCTTGAAGTCTGGACAGTTCTCTGTTCCCTCATCTGTAAAATGAAATCATTTGTTCTACATCAAGTATCAAAACATTACATTCATAAATTTTTGTGCTCATAAATAAAGTTGTATTGGTACAAAAGTACATTTGCTTATTTGTAATCCATCAATGGCTTTTTTTTGCACTTCAGTAACAGTCGAATAGCTAAGCTAGAGACCAGATAGCCCCATAAAGACAAATATTTACAGACCTTTACAGAAAAGGTTTTCTAACCACTGTTTAAAATGGCTTTCTACCCTGGATTCTCAATATTCATTCTAATATGACTGATTTGCAATGAATGCTAGTATTCATATCAGAGATTGTGTGATTATCTATTGATAGGAGCTGACATTGTCATTCTCAAGCATCAGATGATCCCACTGTGCATTTGGGCCAGTGAACCCCTTAATTAAGTATTCTGGATATTCATAATTGTTCCTATGTCTTTGAAAAGATATATTCTGCCTCCTAAGGTATGAAAAGACCATTTTCTATGCCCCCCTTACAAGTGTTCTCAGCAATCAGTTCTACATCATCATAAAGGCATCCTGGGACCAATGGCTTTATAAACATAGAACTCAAGCTGAGTGCGGTAGCTCATGCCTATAATCCAAGCATTCTGGAGGCTGGCATAAAAGGATTGCTATTCAAGGCCAGCTTGGGCTATAGAGTAAGTTCCAGAGTTGTCTGGGTTACAAAGTGAAACCTTGTCTCAAAAAAAAAAAATCAAGCTGTAACGTGAAAGTGGGAAAAAATTATCCAGGATAAAATAATTTTGGAAACCACCCCAGATGATTCCAATGAGTAATCAGGGCTGGGAATTCCCACCCAAGGTCCCAGTGGTTCTGTGTAACCATAAGCCAACCCTTATACTCTCTGCTCCCAGTGAGGATGGTGGGGGATGATGGTTGGTTTTGAGTTACTCACTCTAGATTCTTCAATGGTCAAGAGCTTCCCTAAACCAGTGTGCTTCTATTGTACTCATAAACACAGCCATACACCCCAGCATGAATGATGAATAAGTTACATAGGAAAATACAAGTAAATTCAGAAACTCAGACAAATAAGAAATTGTTCAAGCTTAAGAAACCATAATTAGTATGCATCAAATATTTATTTCAAAATTTTATCTTATAACTTTGATTTACAGATTTTATTCAAGCTTAATTACCTTCTGTCTTTTTTGAGACAGGATCTTCCTGTAGCCCCAGCTGGCCCAGAACTCACTGTGTAGACTAGGCTGTCCTTGAACTCATGGCAATCCACATGCCTCAGCTTCCCAAGGACTGGGATTAAATACATGCACCATCATGCCTGGCTCAAGCTTAATTATCTTTTTAATTTGGCTATTAAAAAATTTAAAGTTTTCATTGCAGAGATCTGTCATGTGTTTGATTAGGTTTATTCCTAGATTCTTTTGAGGCTGTTTTAAATAAGAGTGTTTCCATGACCTCTTTCTCCACCTGCTTATTATTGGTATACAAAAAAATAACTGATTTTTTAAGTTGATTTTGTAACCTCCCATTTTGATGAAAGTGTTGATCATTTCTAGAAGTTTTTGGATGGAATTTATTGGGATCTCTCATGTATAATATTATATCATCTCCAAACAGGAATAGTTTGACTTCTTTTCCTTAAGTTTCCTTCTTTATTCTTATGGCTCTAGCTAGGGTTTCAAGCACTGTATTGAAAAGGCTATATAACAAAAAACACAGTGCCAACCCTCAACACATGTATACGTGAGCACCACTAACTGGACTCCTCAGTGAATTATATTTATATGTATATTTATAAATGTATGTATATATATGTAACAATAACAAAGAAAAGGACAGGAAATTGAAAAGGAGTTTGAGGACATGTGGGAGGAACTGGAGAGGGAGTAGGAAGAGTGAAAATGATGGCGATATAGCACTAATGTATGATAATAAATATTTAAGACTATGGGTCTTTAAAAGTGTATACTTTTTCCCCAATTCTTTTTTTTCCATTCTGATAAAGTATAAATTATTTATTTTTTTATTTTTTTTATTGATGCTTTGTGCATTTCATACATCATTTTCCAATTCAGTTCAGGCATATTTCCCTTTCCCTTCCCCCCTACCCCCACCCCATCCCAGATCATGCATTTTGCCATAACTGTCCTGCATCTTTCAGGGTTTTTTTTTCATTTTTTAGCTATAAGTGATGATCCATGAGTACAAGCATCCTTCATATGAAACCAATTTGCAGGCTGTTGTGCCCAAACCAATTCTTAATTGCATTCAGCTTTAAGGATATTCAGATTTTGGCTGGAATTCCAATTCTGTCAGGTCCCTCTTTATTTTAATCTATAGGAACATGGTAGACACAGTGTGAATACAAATAGTAACTAATCCCAAGGATACTTGTGTAAACCAAATTGGATTCTTCCCGTCACTTAGGATGCTCGGTGCTCAGAGTTTTCATGTATTAGTATCAGATATATTAAGACACCAAGCAAGGGATTCCAAAACACTGTTTCAAGTTAAAGATGTGGATAGACTCGTGGCCACCACAACACCAACATGCGCCCAGGTGAGGTGCACCTGCCTTGGTGCTTTGTGTACCCCCTCCCATCGATGGAGGCTTGGTACCACCCAGAAACCTCCCACCTTCCAGCATGGCATGGGTAGACGTAGACATGCAGCCAGCAGATCAACAGGTACCAGCACAACTCTCCCCCCCCCCCAGCTTGTGGAGCTGTGGTGCCGTGCAGAGGACCTAGCATTAGCAACTCTAGTCTGCGCAGCCAACGTCGAGACACCAGAATCCAAATAAACAAAGAAACAAACAAACAAAAGAACAAATCAACATGCCAAAGATACAAAGAAAAAACAATGTGGGAAAAGCTCATAATAATTCCAAACTCTACCAACCCTACAGAAGAATCCTACAATGAGATCTCCCTGGAAGGCAACCAAGACACAGACTTAGAAGAACAATTGTAAACATATTCAAAGAAATCAAAGACTATAAAGGACAAATCAGAGAACTAAGGGGAGGGAATGAAAAACTCAAAAAGGGTTAGCACCAATAACCCAGTTGTAAACATTTCTTTTGGAGAGGGATGCATATTAAAAGCACAACAGAAAGACTGCATCAAAAAACTGACTGAAATGGTGAATCGGGAGGGGTGGGAGGGGCGGGAGAGGGACACGGGTCTATATTTGATTAATGTATATCTAATTGACATGAGTTCAACAAGTATCCAATTTTGCCCAGACTCTGCCTACAGGTTACATGGTGTTTTAGGACTTAGTAAAAGTAAATATGTGTATATTAAACAACATTGGTTTAAAGGTTCTGATAAAAACGGTAATGCACCTTAGTTAATTGGAAATATAAATTGTTGTCCACATTTGTTTTACTTAAAATCTGTATAACAATAACTTTGGGATTGGCACATACAAATGTTCTCTATAATTTTTCTATTGTACAGTATCATCTTGTAGCATTCTCTTTTACCTGTAGGATGATTTAACTTAAGAAATTAAGTTTGCTTCCCAAGTTAACGACATATAGTCACCGAAAATAGCTTGGGTGAATTTGATGAAATCTGTGCCTTGATTCCTGCCTATAGGTACGTGTACTACAAATGTCTTTTTGAGACTCATGGTTCAAAAAACAAAAATGTAAAATAAAAAGAGGGGATACAGATATATATGAAACCTTTTTGTCAAAAACTTTGCAATTCAAATCTTAAAACTAACTACAGGAAAAGATTTGTATGTTCCCACAGGTCAAAACGTCACCAACTTAATGGTTGAGAAAGAAAAGACACAGCTTTGCATTGTGTAGGATGTACCAGGAAGTCCGAGCAGAAAGGTTGGCCCATCGGAACATTTGAAAGGAAGAAAAGCATCAGACTGCTACAGGAATCAAACCCCTCTGTGGATCCTACTTGTAACAACTATTTATAATGAGTCCTAATGAAACTTACCTTCTAGGTGCTGCAAAGTTTTAATAGGAGAAATTTTCTTACCTCTCCTTCATAGAACAAGGAAGAATATGAGGATGATGAGATAGTTCTCTAACTGTAAATTGAAAACCAGTAAAACCACCTTCTTTAATTGACTAATAGACATAGGAACTGTGAAAAGGATTATTCTCTATTCAGAACCAAATATAATACTAAAGTCTCCTTAAACTGTGCACTTAAGCAAAATATATTAATACAAGAGACCTCTGACATCAGCAATGGATTATTCTAACAAGGAGATGTTGGCCAGGGGATCCAAGCCCCCCAAAAGGTTAAGGCTTCTTGCCTATAAACTGGGATGCCTGCAAGAAGAGAGGCGATAAGGCCCTGCTATCAAAGACCTGATGTAAGCATGGGAAAGATGTACTGAGACGGCACTTGCAAGTGTACAGTTGGTCTCTGGAATACCAGAGAGCATTACCAAAGGCCACTAATCTAATAAAGCAAATATAGGTCTCCTTGAGTCAAGCAAGACTCCACCATCAGCACCAGCTATACCTCACCTGCCTGGAAATACTGCGCAGCAGTGGCAGTCATATGCCCATATATCCCAAATCTAATTGGCTATTAGCTCTCTCCTTGGAGGAACAACCCATGGCTGATGCCACAAGCTTACATCCTCTAGCAGTTAGGAGATGTTATAAGCCACAGTAAGACCCTGTCATATTTTACAGGAAAAAATGTAATTCATAGATTAACATACCATCCAAATATCTGTGTCTATACCAAAGTAACCTACCATAACAATTAGTACTGTTTAAATATCTATATATCTAAATGCTTGTGCTTTATTAGTAGGACTGAAAGGTTATTCCTGGACAAACTGTCAGCCCATGAAAGGAAACAGCCAGAATTGACCAGAGTCCAAAACGACAGCTCCAGAGAAAGTAGACTGTTTTGCTTCTCATCCACCTGTGCCCCTTTTCTAAGCCTAGGGAACAATCTGCAGAAGAAGGGGTGTGGTAGAATGTAAGGGCTGTGATTGGGGTGAATGATGAAACTACAGCAATATAGACTGAACACTTATTTGGTCAACTTGATTGAACATACAAGCCCTCCAACTGGATGGTGGGACCCTTGGGCTGTGTGGGTTTGGGCACAACTGCTTACAAATTGGTTTTAAATGAAGGATGCTTGTACTCATAAATTATTACTTATTGTTAAAAAATGATAAAAAATAATAATAAATAAAATATTTTTAAATATAAAAAAAGAAAAACTCGAGAAGGACCTAGAGGGAGATAATGGCAAATGTTGGAAAGAACTAAACAGAGAAAATTACAAACTCCAGAAGGAAGTGGAAATGCTGAAAATATCCCAGGCTGGAATGAAAAACAAAACAAAAAAAGACCAACAAAGCAAAGAGCTACAAGAAAAGAATGACAGGCTCCATAAGGAAGTGGAAATACTAAAGAATCAAAGGATGAAATGAAAAAGGAAATTGAACATTCATCCAATCAACAGGAAAGGATAGGGAAAAGCCTAGAAGCAGAAAAAAAGAATATCAGACCTGCAGGATAACACGGAGCAACTAGAATGCTCAAGTAAAGACTATGAAAAATTTTTAAAAACACAAGAGTGGAACCAGCAGGAATTGTGGGACACTATTAAAAGACCAAACCTCAGCATCATAGGGATAGAAGAAGGAGAAGAATCCCAAAACAACACTATTGACCAGATCTTCAACAGGATAATAGAAGAAAATTTCCCCAAACTGAAAAAAGACAAACCCATACAAATATAAGAAGCACATAGAACACCAAATAGACAAGACAAGAAAAGAAATTCCCTGTGCCATATCACAGTTAAAACACTAGATGCTCAAAACAAAGACAAAATACTGAAAGCCACAAGAGAAAAACCACAAGCTACATATAAGGGGAAACCCATCCAAATCACAGCTGAATTCTCAGTGCACACTATGAAAGCCAGAAGAACATGGACCAATGCTAAAGGACTTTAGATGCCAACCCAGACTACTATACTCAGAAAAAAATGTCGAATATAGTTGGAGGAAAAAAAAATATTTCATGACATAAACAAAATGAAAGAATACATTTCTAAAAAAAACAACATTTCAGAAAATATATGAAGCAATCCAAAGAACAGAGAAAAGGAGCAACAATCCCTAAGCAATTAAAGAGAGAAATTAACAAAAGCATAACAGAGTAAATACAAACCTAGACCAAGAATGCAAACAAAAAATAAGTATAAAGGAAGCACCACACATCTCACAATAATAACCTTAAATTTAATGGTGTTAGCTCCCCAATCAAAAAACATAGACTGGGAGAATGGATTGGGAAACAGAACCCTTCTATATGCTGTCTACAAGAAAGCCATATAACCCTCAAGGACAGACTCCACCTTAGAGTGAAAGGATGGAAAAAAATATTCCAAGCATATGGTACCAAGAAACAAGCAAGAGTGGCTATTCTAATATCAGACAAAATAGACCTCAAAGTAAAATTAATAAGAGACAGAGGGCCATTACATCCTTATGAAAGGAACAATTAACCATGAAGACTTCACAATCCTATCAGACTACAGTTCAATAAAGTTCAATATGAACACCAGAATAAGCTCTACTAGCTACAAGAACACATGGAGACTAAACAACACCATCCTGAATAATGAATGGGTCAGAGAAGAAATGAAGAGTGAAATGAAAGTATTCATAGAACTGAATGAAAAAGACAATACGACACAACAAAACCTGTGGGATACTTTAAAAGCAGTCTTGAGAGGGAAATTTATAGCCTTAAATGCCCACATCAAAAAAGCAGAAAGGGAACAAATAAATGATCTAACACTGCAGCTAAAAGCACTTGAGAGACAACAACAAATGAACCCTAAACCCAGCAGACAGGAAGAAGTAACAAAAATCAGAGCAGAAATCAATGAAATAGAAACAAAGAAAACAATACAAGGAATCAATGAATCCAAAAGCTGGTTCTTTGAAAAGATGAACAAAATAGACAGACCTCTAGCCCAGTTAACCAAAGAAAGAGCAAGCAACTCCAAATCTATAATATTAGTGCTGAAAAGCGAAACATCACAACAAACAAAGATCCAGACAATCATACAAGAATACTTCAAAAACATATACTCTACTAAATTTGAAAAGCTAATAGAAATGGATGAATATCTGAAATCCTGGGAACAAACAAAGCTTAACTAAGAAGAGACTGACAGTTTAAACAGACCCATAATATTTGAGGAAATGGAAGATGCAATAAATAAAAATCTTTCCCAACCAAAAAAAGCCCAGGCCCAGATGTTTTCACAGCAGAATTCTATAAAACATTTAAACAGGACTTACAACCATTACTACTCAAACTCTTTAGAAGGATACAAACAGAAGGAATTCTCCCAATTCCCCCTATGAAGCCAGCATCACTCTAATAACCAAACCAGGCAAAGACACAATCAAAAAAGAAAACTATAGACCCATCTCATTAATGAACACAGATGCAAAAATTCTCAACAAAATACTTGCAAATCACACACAGACCCACATCAAAAAGATCATCCATCATGATCAAGCTGGATTTATAGCCCAGATGCAGGGAAGGTTCAACATATGTAAATCAATAAATATCACAAAACACATAAATAGACTGAAAGACAGAAACCACAGGATCATCTCAAGTGATGTAGACAAAGTCTTTGACAAAATCAAGCATCCCCTAGTGTTTAAAGTTCTAGAGGGAATTGGACTAAAGAGAATATTCCTCAACATAATCAAAGCCATATATAGCAAACCCACTGCCAATATCATCCTAAACTGAGAAAAATTGGAATCATTCCCCTTAAAGGCGGGAACCAGCAAGGCTGCCCCTTATCACCACTCCCCTTCAATATAGTCCTTGAAACACTTGTGAGGGCAATAGGACAAGAGAAGGAAATGAAAGGAGTACTAATGGGAAAAGAGGAAGCTAAACTCTCCCTTTTTAGAGATGATATGATAGTTTACCTAAGGGATGCTAAAAAACTCCACCAGAAAACTCCTAGAATCAATTAAGAGTTTCAGTAAAGTGGTGGAATACAAAATTAATCTAGAAAAACCAGTAGCTTTTCTTTACACCAACAATAAACAAGTGGAGAAGGAATATAAGAAGACCTTTCATGGGGCTGAAGAGATGGCTCAGCTGTTAAGAGTGCCGACTGCTCTTGCAGAGGACCCAGATTCAATTCCCAGCACCCACATGGCAGTTAAGAACAGTCTTTAACTCCAGTTCCAGGGCACTCTGATGCCCTCTTCTGACCTCCACAGCATTGCACAACACGGGTGTATCAATTTACATGCAGTTAGTACACTCATACACATAAAAAATAATAAAATTTTAAAAATTAAAGAAAGAACTTCCAACTCACAATAGCCTCAAAAAAAAAAAAATCTGGGAACAAACCTAACCAAAGACACCAAAGATCTCTACAACAAAAATTTTAAACCCCTGAAGGAGATTGAAAATTGTATCAAAAGATAGAAAGACCTCCCATGCTCATGGATTGGGAAAATTAATATAGTAAAAATGTTCATTTTACCCAAACTGATATACAGATTCAATGCAATCCCGATAAAAATCCCCATGCATTTCTTCACAGACATGGAAAAAATCCTTAAATTCATATGGAAGAACAAAAGACCCCAAATAGCTAAAGCAACCCTGAATGAAAAGTGCAATGCAGGGGGTATTACTTTACCAGACTTCAAGCTCTATTACAGGGCTATAGTCATAAAGACAGCCTGGTACTGGCACAAAAAAAAGATCCTTGACCAATGGAACAAAATTGAAGATCCAAACTTGAGCTCATACAATTTCAACCACCTGACACTTGACAAAGGGGCAAAAAAAGCTCAATGGAGGAAGGACAGCATCTTCAGCAAATGGTGCTGGCAAAACTGGATCACCATTTGTAGAAGAACAAAATTAAACCCCTGCCTCTCACCATGTACAAAAATCAACTCCAAGTGGATCGAAGAGCTCAATGTGAAACCTGAAACCTGAAGGTGATAGAAGAAAAAGTTGGCAACAACCTACAAGACATAGGCATAGGAAACGACTTTCTAAATCAGACGGCAGCTGCACAGGAAATAAGGTCAACGGCTGACAAATAGGACCTCATCAAACTCAAAAGCTTCTGTACAGGAAAAGAAACAATCAAGGAAGTGAAGAGAAAACCCACAGAGTGGGAAGAAATCTTCACCAGTAATACATCTGACAGAGCATTAACATCCAGAATATATAGAGATACCTGGGAACAAACCTAACCAAAGATGCCAAAGACCTCTACGACAAAAATTTTAAACCCCTAAAGAAGGAAATTGAAAATGACATCAAAAGATGGAAAGACCTCCCATGCTCATCGATTGGGAAAATTAATACAGTAAAAATGTCCATTTTACCCAAATTGATATACAGATTCAACGCAATCCCAATCAAAATCCCTATGAGCTTCTTCACAGACTTGGAAAAACAAATCCTTAAATTCATATGGAAAACAAAAGACCCCAAACAGCTAAAGCAGCCCTGAGTGAAAAATTTAATACATGGGGGATTGCCCTACCAGACTTCAAACTATATCACAGGGCCATAGTCATAAAGACAGCCTGGTACTGGCACAAAAACAGACCTGTTGACCAATGAACAAAATTGAAGATCCAAACTTGAGCTCATACAATTTCAGCCACCTCATATTTGACAAAGGGGCAAAAAACCCTCAGTGGAGGAAGGATAGCATCTTCAGCAAATGGTGCTGGCAAAATTGGATCATCATCTGGAGAAGACCAAAATTAAACCCCTACCTCTCACCCTGTACAAAAATCAACTCCAAGTGGATCAAAGATCTTAACGTGAAGCCCAAAACCCTGAAAGTGATAGAAGAAAAAGTTGGCAACAACCTACAAGACATAGGAGTAGGAAATGACTTTCTAAATCAGACAGCAGCTGCACAGGAAGGAAGGTCAACAGTTGACAAATGGGACCTCATAAAACTCAAAAGCTTCTGCACAGTTAAAGAAACAATCAAGGAGGTGAAGAGAAAACCCACAGAGTGGGAGGAAATCTTTACCAGTGATACATCTGACAGAGCATTAACATCAAGAATATATAAACCACTCAAAAAAACAAAGAAGTAGGAATACAAATAACCTACTCAAAAGATGGAGTAAAGAGCTGAACAGAGTCTTCACCAGTGAGGAATTAAAGATGGCTGAGAAACATCTTAAAAAGTGTTCAACATCGGGGGCTGAAGAGATGGCCTAGTGGTTAAGAGTGCTGACTGCTCTTGCAGAGGATCCAGGTTGGATCCCCAGCAACCACATGGTGGCTGAGAGCCGTCTTTGACTCCAGTTCCAGGGGAATCCGATGCCCTCTTCTGACCTCTGCAGCATTGCACTACATGGGTGCACAAACTTACATGCAGACAGTACATTCATACACATAAAGAATAAATAAAATTTTTAAAAATTTTAAAGTGTTCAACATCATTAATAATTAAGGGAATGCAAAATAAAACCACTCAGATATCATCTCACTCCAATATGGCTAGCTAAGATCAAGAAAACAAAAGACAACAGATGCTGGAGAGGTTATGGGGAAAGGGGAACACTCATCCACTGCTGGTGGAAATGTAAACTTGTACAACCACTATGGAAAGCAGTGTTGAGAACCCTTAAAAGACTCAGAATGAGCCTACCACCTGACCCAGTCATACCACTCCTGGGTATATAGCTCAAAGACTCATCCTACCGCAAAGATACATGCATATCCATGTTTATTGCAGCTCTCTTCACAGTAGCGAAAAGCTGGAACCAACACAAATGCCCCTCAACAGACAAGTGGATAACAAAAATGTGGTACATCTACACAATGGATTACTACTCAGTGGTAAAGAAAGATGGCATTATGAACTTTGCAGGTAAATGGATGGAGCTCGAAGTCATTATGCTAAGTGAAGTAACAAAGTCCCAGACCAAAAAAGGTGAATGATTTCCCTCATTTGTGGATGCTAACACCAAATCCCCCAGACGAAAGGCAAGTTGAATGACATTATTGTTATATTTCTGTCTATCTGAAAGCAACTATGTTGTTATAATGTGAATCTCTCAATGGGCTTTAGAGTCCACCCACCAATTATTTTCAGACTGTAATTACTGTATATGGGTGAAGAATATGTGTCCATATTTTAGAGTAATATAAAATTAATGGAGGAAAATGTGAATTCCTAAGCATAAAAAAAGACTGAGAGAAAGATGCAGGACAGTTATGGCAGAATGCATGATCTGGGTGGGGTAGGGTAGGGTGGGGTGGGGGGAAAAGAAAGGGGAATTCTGAACTGAATTGAAAAATGATGTATGAAATACACAAAACATCAATAAAAAATAAATAATAAAAAAGACCAAAAAAAAATAATAATAAAATAAAATACAAAGCTAGAACACACTATTCTAAATATCACTATCTTCATTTTTAATATTTTAAAATGTAGAAAACTGTGTACATAAAATGTACATAATGGGGGGCTGGAGAGATGGCCTAGCGGTTAAGAGCGCCGACTGCTCTTGCAGAGGACCCGGGTTCGATCCCCAGCACCCACATGGCGGCCGAGAGCCGTCTGAAACTCCAGTTCCAGGAGAACTCCAGTTCCAGGGGTATCCGAGACCCTCTTCTGACCTCCGCGGCATTGCACGACACGGGTGCACAAACCTGCATGCAGACAGTACATTGATACGCATACCGAAATAAATAAAATTAAAAAAAAAATTAAAAAAAAAAAGAAAAAGCATTTAAAAAAAAAATGTACATAATGTTTCATTCCATCTTGTATTCCAGAGATGTTTTTAATTATGCCACTGTTGGAGGAAACCAAGTTCCTAAGACATGCAGCTTCCAACTTGATATATTCTTTCATTCTATCAACAATGTTTATTTTTTAATTCTATTTTTTTTATTTTTTAATTTTATTTATTTTTTTATGTGTATGAATGTACTGCATGTGAGTTTGTGCACCCGTGTTGCGCAATGTTGTGGAGGTCAGAAGAGGGTATTGGATTCCCCTAGAACTGGAGTTCTCCTGGAATTGGAGTTATAGACGGTTCTCAGCCACCATGTGGGTGCTGGAGATCGAACCCGGGTCCTCTGCAAAAGCAGTTGGCGCTTTCAACCACTAGGCCATCTCTACAGCCCCTCAGCAATGTTTATTTAGCTGCTTTGTAGGCACTATAGTAGCTAAAAGGATTCCAAGTCAAACGTTTCCTTCATAATCATATTATTGGCTCTTAGTGTAGTTCTTGAATATAACAGAAACCAAAATAACATGCTTACTTACTGAAGAATTATTTTCATTATTTATTGATGTGTGACAATTCTCATCCTCAAAAAGATAAACTTGATGGCTTGAATCAACAGAATTATTGCTAAAGATCCTCTGTGTCTGGGTTTGAAACATGTCTGTCTGTTCCACATATTATAGATGAGGTGGTTCACTGAGACATTTTGACTGAAGGTTCAACTATTATTTAAATATCCATCATAGGCCATTACCCCTTGGGATCCCTTTCATTGCTGTCTCTAATCATTCAAAAGTCTCCCTTGAACTTGAACCCTTCTAAAGCAGGACATACCACTTCCATATGGGAAGTACAAGAAAAAGTCATGTCCTTAAATGCTTGAACTCAGAAACCCAGAAACATCATTCCTGCTACATGCTATTAGTTAAAGCAAATCAAAAAGCACACCCCATACCCAAGTGGAGAGGAAATGCGCTGACAGAAACAGCAGCAAGTACAGGAGGCAATTATAGGAGACATCTTTGGAAACATCCATGAAAATACAGTAAGGATGAATAGCAAAATAAGGTATTAGGTTCAAGTATTAGAATTATAGTATGGATTTTAAAAGGAAGTATGAAAAATGAAAGGAACATCAGATGAGAATATCTCTTTAAGAAGCATTTGACTAAGATGATTGTTTTAACCAAGATATTTTAATTGGATCATATAAATTAAGTTATAAGGAGGCTGGAGAAGTGGTTCAGGGATAAGGGCACTTACTACTCTTGCAAAAAAAACTGAGTTCTGTCCCCAGCACCCACATCATGTGGTTCACAACTACATGTAACTCCATCTCCAGGGGATTCCATTCCCTCTTATAGCACACACACACACACACACGCACACACACACACACACACAAACACACACACACAAACACACACACAATTTTAAAAAATAAAAACTTGGGGCTGGAGAGATGGCCTAGCGGTTAAGAGCACTGACTGCTCTTGCAGAGGACCCGGGTTCAATCCCCAGCACCCACACGGCAGCTGAGAACTTTCTGTAACTCCAATTCCAGGAGAACTCCAGTTCCAGGGGAATCTGACACCCTCTTCTGACCTCCGTGGCATTGCACAACACAGGGGCACAAACCTACATGCAGACAGTACATTCATACACATACAAAATAAATAATAAATAAAATTGTAAAAATAAAAACTTAAAATAAGTTATAAAAAAGATGTTAGCCAGGCGTGGAGGTGCACACCTTTAATCCCAGCACTTGGGAGGGAGAGGCAGGTGGATCTCTGTGTGTGAGTTCAAGGCCAGCCTGGTCTAATAGTGAGTTCCAGGCCAGCTGGGGCTACAGGGAGACCCTGTTTCTAAAAAAAAGAAAAAAAAAGATGTTAGAAAAAAAGTTAAACATAAACTAGATAAGTGAAATACAAGTGCACCATTCTGAAAGAGAAAATATTATAGATTAAATGCAAGCCATAGCTTACATCACTGATATGTATGAAGTGAGACAGCCATGCATGAGGGGGCTATCCAGATGGCCAATAGACATAAACACCTAGAGCTCAGGGAGATGAGGATAGGCCATGATGTCAAGAAGCCAGAAAATAGAGTAAAAATAGTTATATGAGAAAGATAATTTTTCATGAACAGGACCTAAGATCAGGAACAGAACACTGGAGCCCATTGACATGTGGAGTTCTACATAAGAGATGAGAGACATGGCAACAGGAGAAAAAAGAGGGTAACATGTATGAGAAGTATCTCAGAAGAGAATCTTCAGGAGGAAGGACTGGCCAAAAGCAAGTTTGACACAGAAAAAGGGACAAGCTAAAATCAAAAAAGTGTTTTTTGAGTTTGACAATAACCTCAGTGAAACCAAGGGATATTTCAGAAAGACGGAAACTACATCAGATTAATTCAACAACAAAAAAATAATGTTGAAAAAGATAGCAAAACTCATAGAAGCACACCTCTGAACAAAAACGAAGATTGTTGACAGATGTAAGCCACTCAAAAATTATGTTAATACACCAGTCCATGCTTTGTTATTAACTGAGTGCATATAAATAAGTGTTATTCAACTGAATGTGAATGAAAAAATATTGTATATAAAGAAGTACTTGACTTTATTAGAAAGATAAGTTGAAGCCTTTAATCCCAGCACTAAGGAGGCAAAGGCAAGTGGATCTCTGTGAGTTCAAAGCCAGCCTGGTCCCCATAGTGAATTCAAGGCCAGCTGGGACTAAAGGGAGACCTTGTCTCAAAAAGACCAAAAAAAAAAAGAAGAAAGAAAGATAAGTTGAAAGATGATTAGTTCAAAAAAGCCCTGCCCTAGTTATTTTGTGTTGTTTCTTTCCAATTATTAATTATGCCAATTATGACTGGATCTGTGCAACGAAAGACAGCTTAAGACAAAAGAAAGAAAACTGGATCAAATTTCTCACCACTTGCCAAGACCAGTGAAGGGCTTCATCTCTCTGGTCTTGGTTTGTGTCCTGCAAAAAAGAGTGTAGATGAGATCAGGGACAGAACATCAGCAGTGGATCATTTCAGCAAATTCGAAGTCTCGCTGAAATCCCATGCTCAACCATCAGGCATTTTTCCCTGGCTGAGAAATGCATCCATCTGTTAAAGTGCTTGCTGAGCAAGTATGAGGGCATGAGTTCAGATCAGCAGTACCTACAAAAGAGCTTAGTGCAGCCATGCATGTTGTAACCACAGTGATGAGAAAGCAGAAAGAGACCGATTCCTGAACTTCACTAGAAGACTGAGATCCAAGCCAGGCGTGGTGGTGCACATGCCTTTAATCCCAGCACTTGGGAGGCAGAAGCAGGTGGATCTCTATGAGTTCAAGGCCAACCTGGTCTACATAGCAAGCTCCAAGCCAGCTGGGACTAAAGGGAGACCCTGTCTCAAAATGACAAAAAAAAAAGAAGACTGAGATCCAAGTTCAGTGAGAGACCCTGTCTCAAAAAATAGATACATTTTATTCCTGGAGGACATAATTCTGGTACATATATGATGTGTACATAGCCATATTTTGGAGCGGTACAGTTGGGAGGGAACCACAGCAGCATGAGGACTGGGTTAAGGAACAGACTGATGTGGCTGAATTCTGCCTAGGACAATAAACCTTTGCAGAGAAAAACTTTGGAGAGACTGAGAGAAAGATGCAGGACATGTATGGCAGAGTGCATGAACTGGGGTGGGGTGGGAAGAAGGGAAAGGAGAATATGTCTAAATTGAACTGAAAAATGATGCCTGAAATACATGAAACATCAATAGAAGTATTACAAAAAAATAGAGTGTAGAATGACTGAGAAAGACATGTGGCTTCAGGCCTGCTCACTCACACACATGCATGAGAACCGGCACAAATATGTAAACACACACACACACACACACACACACGCACACGTGCATGCACACACACACACACACACACACACACAGGCACGCGCACACGCGCGAGCACACACACTAGGTATTTTTGCAAGGAGAAACTATTTTCAATGTTTACATTGATTTTTGTTGTTCTTTTGGTACTATTTGGAGGTGTGTATTTCACAAGTATATTATGTAACAAGTAGTCATATTATAAGCTAAACGTCTAAATGGGAAAAGCATTTTTTTGAGACTCGTCTCTCTAAAGCCCCAGTTAGCCTGGAACTGACTATGTAGACAAGGTTGGCCTTGATCTTACAGAGATCCACCTGCCTCTGCCTCCCAAGTTCTAGAATTGAAAGCATGTGCACGACACCCAATTCAGGAAGAACATTTTTAAAAACATATCAGAAATATTCTATGAGGAATTTGCCGCTTGCTGTTTACTGTTTTTAACATTAAATATAGATTCAGCAAGATAAATCATGATAATAGGAGAGAGCATTGTTTTCAACATGGAAATTTTAATGTCGGAACTGACATTAAATGACATGTTAGAAGGACTGACCAGTACAACGGTGAGCTAGAGGTAATCTAGGAAACAGTTACAAGCCTGAAGTGAGGTACAGATGGAAAGGGTGGACAGAGCCTAGGAGGTAAAAGGAGGCACCCAGATCCGGTGCTGTGAATGAGGGGCTTGGGCTGGCTGCAGCTGGTTCCTCTGAGAGAACATGCTGAGGCAGCTCTGAGAACTGCCAACAGGAAGCAGCAAGAGGCTGGAGCCACTCCAGAGCTATGGCCACAGGCTCGTGCTTTGGATTTGAAGCCAGTAAGAGCACCACAAGCTAAAAAGCACTTCACCTCTTCCTCCCCTCCACAGTTCCTTGAGTCCTACTCTAAAGCCTTCAGAAAGCTGCTGTGGACACCTTAGCTTTGGAACCTAAACTCCATGTCCTAGCATCCCAGAGTAGAGTAAAGGAAAGAGGGTGTGAAGTGAAGCCAAGAGACAATGTGTCAAGAAATTGCACAACTGAGCAAAGTTGTTGATAACAAAACTAATGTTAAAGAAAATCTCTTACAGAATGGGACATTGTAGGGATTTAGACATGAGCAAAATGAACATGTCTGACAGGAAAGAGAAAAGGCTGTTCTGTTCCTAATAAATAGCATAAAGAGGAAAGGAAGAAAGAAAATTTGGACTTAATGGAAAAGATTTCTATTAAAAATGGAGTCTGGGCATTGTGCTGCACATGTATCCTAACATTCAGGAGGCTAGGCCAGGAGGCTTTTGAGTTCAAGGCCAGTCTGGGCTATGGAGTGAGACCAAGTATTAAAGTAAACAAGGTCTGGGGATATAAGTCAGGGGCACAATGTTTAGATAGAAACAAATGCTTTTAATTTGATCCCCAGTACCTAGGGGGAGAAAGTGACAAATAACAATAATATTTAAAACTCTGTGTAATGAAACCCATTCCAGGGTTAAAAAATGGCTCTTATACCAGTTCCATGAGCCACCATGAAATACCCCACAAGGCCATGCTTCCCCGAATACAGGATTTCTCAGGTCAGATGCATGAGCAGCACTAGTTAGAAAATGGCCCAAAGTTAAGGTGGACCAACAGTGACATCTGCTGCCAGGGACGTACTTTGGGAAATGGTTGGTCAAACATCTGCACGTGGAGAATGCTGCCAAACCGCTGGACTTCTGCTGGGATGAGTCAGCACTTCTGGAACCCCCTATTTGTCATCTGTGCTATTGGAAGATTTTCCAAGGGGAACACAGAACATGGGAAAATGAGGGAATGTTTGAAAATGTAACTAAAACAAACAAAACGCAGTGGGGGATGAGACAAAAGTGGTGAGAAGACTTCACTGTATCTTTCTCATCCTGTTTTTCCTTTGACTAAGTCTAAATTAATTCTGTAAGTTTTAGCAAGAATGACCATGTTTCCGTGAGATGGATTACTTTAAAACATTGCCAGCTTCAGTGGATTTCAACCCAAAATTTACAACATAGTATCTTGACCAGAAGAAAGTCCAAGGATCAAAAGAGAATATGCAGACGATTTTTAGAGTAACCCTTGCTAAGAAAACCACTTCCTAATGATCTAATTGCTTACCTTGATTATATATACCTCCTTCAACATCGGCTGACCCTCTGGCATTTTCTTTTCCTTTTCTGAAAGCCAGCAGAACATACGGTTTGAATCAAACACCAGACTTTAAAACAAAATCAACTGCCATTAAATGGTCAGTGTGGTTCATCTGTGAAAATATCACAGAAAACAGAGTTAATGCAATTGCTTATGGAAAACAGTAAATAATAATGAATGTCAACTACTGTAAATGAAGGTAGCTATTTCTGTTGAATAACTCATGAGTTTGGGCTTGTCGTAGAGGAATGCCACCCTGTCTAGATGTGGCATCCTAAGGGAATTATACTTCTCTGGGCCTCAGGTTTCCTTTATGTAAAATGAAAGGATTTGACTGCATGTGGGATTACAGATGGATTGCAACCCCTTTCCCTTCTTGGATTAGCCAATGGCTGCTTATAAATTAGTCATTAAGCTGCATGCAGACTCAGTGGAAAGACTTACTAGCAAGGCCTAGGGAAATGTGGAATGGCCATGTGCACCTCACAGATGTTCTGACCTCAGGCAAGAAAATCTCCATTTTTGCAATTATAGATTCTGGTATCAGCTGTCCATTTTAGTGCCTACTATGTTTCCGCTGTACAGGGTGCTCAGCGAACATTATTTCCAATATTAACAGTGTTTTAATGACAAGAAAAGAAAGCCTCAGGGAAAAAACAATGTTTCCCAAAGTTAGAAAACACACACTCAGTTAGTAATGTAATATCCCAGCAATTTCTACTATAAATAAAATCTTAACTTTTCATACTTTGAATCCCATACCCTCTTTAAACATAAAAGCTATATAGTATAACGTCACTGTGCCCTGTCTGCCAATGCCTTAATACACACATGTGCCTCCACAAAGGAAGAATGAATATTTTGATATGAAATTCAACTATCCCATATAAACTTGAAGGGTTGGGTCAAGAAGCTTCCAGATAAAACCAATCAAGAAAATGTTTTGTTCCAGAAAATAGACTACACAGTTTGCATTTTACAGATTAAAAGTGACGAAAGGAAGAACAATGACAAGAAGTCATGTTCCACTTAAAAAGAAATAGAATTATAAACAAACGAAACCAAAACAAATCCAAAGTTTAAAAGAGCCATGATCATAGGACGCTGTGTGTTGTACCAATTTGGTGAATCTGGCTGACAATGGAATCATTGGACGCCTTTGAAAGTGGTCAACACTGATTTATTACAGGATTATACAGTGATGCTTCATGCAGTGGACAATTGCTTTTGGAAAATTACCCAGAAAGACAGATTCTTTTTTTTTTTTTTTGAGACAGGGTCTCGTTTTAGTCCCACTTGGCCTGGAGCTCACTATGTAGACCAGGCTGGCCTTGAACTCACAGAGATCCACCTGCCTCTGCCTCCTGAGTGCTGGGATTAAAGGCATGAGCCACCATGCCTGGCCTAAGATGGTTCTTAGCCACCATGTGGGTGCTGGTAATTGAACCCAGGTGCTCTGCAAAAGCAGTCAGTGCTCTTAACTGCTGAGCCATCTCTCCATCCCCAAGATAAATTAATTTTTTAAAATGTTAAGAAAACTAGATACAAGAATGAACCCATAGCAGAAAAAAATTATTCCTACCAGCCAAACTGAATTTCATATCAAAGTCCTTTGTGGTCTTATGATTACCTAGTTGATTCATTTGTGTTATCAACATTTGGTCTTCACTTTAGAATAAATACTCTGATAACTGATCACAAAGAATACACTTACAAAATAGTCTGATTTCAAGATTCAGGTAAGTAGTTAGATATAAGCATATCAGCACCTTAAAATACAAAGTCACAAATAAGTCAGGCTACATTACGACTGAAGGACATGCGTATTGTGGGTAAGTGAAGAAATTAATCTTCTCTTATGAGATATGAAAAGACCAAAATTAAGAAACACACAGAAGCACAAGAATGAATTGAAGCTCCCTGTATTTCTGTGGAGATCAATAGTTTACATATTGTTTAGATAATATTAAAAGAGTAAAAAAATGGTAAAATTGAAGTTATAGACAAACTCACATGTAAGATAGTTTTAAAAAGTGAGCAACTGGCCACTACATAAGAGTACCTAGGCAATAATTAAAGCCAAGTCCTATATTCTACTTCATTCCCAGTTCTGCATCAGTATCATTTCAGGATGTGAAGGCCAGTCATGATATCATGCACTCAGTCTGTACAAGAAAGTCCTGTGGAGTACTGTTCCATGTGTGCTCCGTGACTAATTCTGTTTGTGCCGTAAACTGAGCTGCGCTCATGGGTCACATTCAGCCAGCCAAGAGAATGTTTCCAGAGTGTAATTGTTCTGGGCATCAAGGCACTTTACAGCATGTTCCCATTGCCTTTGGATACTCTGTGGCCAGGAGACTGCTGAGAAAATATTATTCACCAGAATTAGACTGGACTAGTCAACCGCATGGTTATTACATCTCCATGTCAGCTCAAGCCATGTCTGCAACTGAACTCACCAGATGTTTCTAATTTCTCTACCTTCTGAACTACACGTTGAAGTTTTTTTTCTCGCTTTGAAATATTTTAAACAAAGAACTTTCTGTGATGTCTCAGGAAACTTACATAATTAAAGTCCTAGCTAGTATCATAATAAAAGTCTCGACTCTCCTGAATTGCCACACAAGCTGGGTAGTCATCACCTGTCACATTCTTTTGATAATGTATTAGCTATACGAATCTCATTCATGTGTTAGAAATTCCCATCAGGTTAACAAATTTTAAAATCACTATCTGTTGTCTGCTGATGTATTAAGATAAACACTACATGAAATTAAGCTCTCAATAGCTATAAAAATCATCAGTGTATAGAAATTTAAAGTCACCAATTGGATCTCAGAAAATTACTCAAAGATTTTACACATGCTTCAAAGGAAACACATACAAGGATATTCATCGCAGCTATATTTATTAAAATCTAGAATTTGAGAACAACCTAAGTCCTTATTAATAGAGAATGGTAGTGTATTTTATGCTATGTCAAGCAAAAGATACACAAGGATCTTAAAATAATTAGGCATATATACATATTAAAAATCCCTATAATAATTATTAAGTGAAAAATAAGAATTAGGTTAGTATAAGTGTATATAGGAAAATATCTATGTATGCTATATAATTTTAGAACTGTGAATTTTAATTTGTTGTCGTGCATTTAAATTATTTATTGAAAAATAAATAAATTTGGGGGAACAGAATAAAGTAAAAGTAGACATTTTTAAAAACCTAAATCCTTGAAGAATATAAACACATGAATTAACAGAAAGGTTGGGAATAAGAAGAGTGAAAAGAAGGCAAAGAACACTGGGAATCCCAGTTTCCAAAAGATCAAACGAATCTCTCTTACTGTCATCAGAATTTCCAACCATGCTACAGGCTGGCCCATCTCAGTTCGGATTCTTTGAAATTTCTCAGGTGCCACGTTTGACACTCAACTACAGTCGCCCTCTTCCATGACTGCCAGCCTCTGATTCCTGTCGCTCCTAGCAGTTACCACAAGCATTCCCCACAGCTTGGGGTCTAATTTTCAGTGATGTTTGGACAGTACCTTGAAGACGTAATTATAAGCTATTTGTAGTTGATTCCAAATTCTATCCTCCAACATCGGTATGTGTGTCATCATGTCTTTTTCCTTTTATCTTTTTCCTTTTTCCTTTTCCAAATTTTATCCATTCTCTGATTGACTACATAGAGCTTCCTTCAATTGCTGTATGTGTAAACACCAGCTTTAATCGCCCTCTATCTCTCTTTCATTTATGGTGTGTGTGTGTGTGTGTGTGTGTGTGTCTGTATGTCTGTCTGTCTGTCTGTCTATCCATCTGTGTGTATGCACGGACTATATATATATATATATATATATGCATATATATGTGTGCTGACTTCAAAATCAAATTTTAGATTCCAATTATCAGTTAAATACATGTTAATTATTCATCTTCTTTACTACACTGTTTAGCCAGGATTAGTAATCTACTCTAGATTATTAGTAAACTCTTGATAAAAATATTTTGTGAATAAACCATTTCCTCCCCATAAACATCATATCTAATACATAATATTGTATGTATGATAATATCTAGAAAATTAGTCTGTAACTGATGATTTCCAGTTGAAACTAAACTACAAGGAATTTGAAACAATGCACATAATTACTTGCTTATATGTCTTCCTTCCTCATTAGACTAATATATTGTTTCCACATTCCTGAGGACTGACTCCAATTAGGAGCTTACATCCATTGTTTTATTAAAAGAAAAGAAAATGAGGTCTGGAGAGATGGATTAGCTGTGAAGAGCATTGGCTGCTCTTTCAGAGGACCCCGGTTCAGTCCCCAGCACCCACAGGGCAGCTAACAACCATCCATAACTCCAGTTCCAGGGAGTCTGATGCCATTCTTTGGCCTCCATCAGCACTGAGCTCACATGGCAAACTTACATCCATGTAGGCAAAACACTCATGCACTTAAAATAAAAATAAATAAATCCAAAAAGTTAAAATTAAAAAAACATAAATGTACAACCAGAAGAATTTTTCTAAACAGGATTTTATTATTCAGTAAAGTGAATTATTTCTTTAAACAATGTTCTATATGTTCATAAAATAAAATGTGCCTTTCACTATTTCATCAAGGTGAATTAAAGTCTACAAAATCACACATATGATAAACACAAAAGAATTTTTATTACTTGACTAAATTGTTACTAAAAGTCTGTAGAGTAAAAACTTCAGCTCTCCCCTTTCCAAAGGTCCCCCCAATTCTCTAGAGCTATTCTGAGATTCCTCAGAGATAGGAAACTAATGTGGCCTTCAAATCAGCTCCAATGTAATGGAAGTCTGTCATGTCATGATGGGCTTTTAGGTGGCAAATTTGGCAACAGTCTTGGAACATAGGAGTTTCCCTATGGAGTCTCAGCCACCATCTGGTAGAAGCCCCACGGCATTACTTCCTGGGCAGCATCTTACCAAACCCACCCTCTCCAGATCATTGTAGAAAGCAGAGTAGATCACTCACTAGTCTACATCCCAGGAATCTTTCCTCTTCCTTCTCAGTCCATTACTTTTGACTCAAAGCAGCCATCCTTTCAAATATCCAGCCAAGACACTTTTCTGGGCTCTCACATCCACTTTATTTTACAGATTATATAAATCCTCCCTCCTTTATGAGGTTTAAATTTCCAAAATAAGAGCCAAGCCTTGTTCTTTCACTGAACTATATATATATCCCTTGAGGTGAAGAGACTCAAAGCAAATACTTCAATAGAAGGATAAAGGAAAAATACAACACGCTGCTTAAAAACTAGGTTGCTTTCTCAGTAAATAATCCGAGTCTCTTTCTCCCAGCTCATCCATCACTGGACTCTTGCCTTCCCTTTCCTTTTTATCACTGAAATTCTATTTCATATCACAGCACTCTGAACACTTATCATGTCACGCTGGAATTACTATAATAGCCTCCTTGAATCTCTAATTCACTCTGGCTCTGTCACCCCTTTCTTCTCAGAAAGCCTTTTCCATGCCTCTGTATAATCTCCCACTGAGCAATACAGGAAATATAAATTCATCTGGCAACTTGGAAATTATGCATGCGAGTAGTCTCAGACTGACTTGATCTCAATTCCCAGCATTCAACCTCTTTTCCAAAACTGTCAATCATCCATTTGTACTCACACACATACCTTACACATTTCTACAACATTTTACCTCACATTTTATTCTCACCATTTTCTCATCTTATGAAAAGTTTATCCAACTTTTTAGAACCAAGTCAAGATTCACTACTGCAAACCAATCTCTCCCAACTTCTAAATAAAGCAACTGTACCATAGCTGATGAATTGCCTAATTTAGTGTATGACTGTGTATTCATGATGTACTTTTCCCACCTACTTTGTTTTTGTGTGTTAATATTTGCTCTTACACAAGCTAGGTCCACACACTACAGAAAAATTAGAAATTAGTTTAAGATTTTACAAAAAAAAAATATCTTTTACAGCATTACAAATTGCTGACATGTATAAAGCCTCAAAGACAAAAATTTACCTAAAATCTTTGGGTGACCATAATGGCATGGTGGCAACGAAGGAAGGTGTATAAGGCACTGGGGTATAGAACATGGTATCATAAATGTATTCACTCAGGCAAAGCCATTCAACTTATCTGTTCAACAAATAAATCACTTTCTTTTTACCCATTATTTCTCTCCTCATTTTTCCCAGCAACATTCTGTCAACCAAGTACATGAAAACCACAATGATAGGAAATGTTTGTCATTTATTTCCTTCCTATATTCTGTGAGTTCTTAACCAAGAGCACAGCTGGATGATAAACTACTTGACTTGGTGCAAAATGTTCCAGCTGCATCCTCACTGCCAGACATTTTTGTTGTTGCTTTATAACTTTACTGGCAAACATATTATTAACTTTGTATAGCTGTAGTTAACTGCCAAATGTAAATAATAATTTCTTTAATTTATCAGCTTCCTTATTCTTCCGAGAAAGACTAGTTTCTGCTTGCTGAGAAAACACACTCAGTGGAAAGCACTAAAGATTAACTGAAAAATATTTCATATTTTACAAGTAGAATCCAAACCCACATCAACAGTTAAACTTTATAAGGTTTAAAATATAAAAGTATCAATTGTAAGGCACCAGAAAGGACAACCAAGCATGTTGGCACTTGGCTGTGATGACACTGCTTGAGAGACTGAGGCAACAGGCTGAAAGCCACCCTGGATGATATAATGAGTATCAGACCATCCAAGGCAACATAGAAAACCTTGCTTCAAAATTAATAAAAAAATCTAAAAAATCATTGACCTGAATATAGAATACTGTTATATGGAGATGGAGATGGAGATGGAAGTATGAAGGAAAGTTGACTTTGACCCTTGCATGTTGTATGCATGTGTAGAAATAACACTTTGAGCTCCATTAATACATAGAAACAATCAAAAATGTTAATCAAAAACAAAAAAATGTTAATCAAAAACAAAAGAAAATTGACTTTACTGTACATACTCTTTCAAGATTTGGGTCTTTCTCAAAAAAAAAAAAAGTACTTTTTGAAATGATGGAAGTAAATTGTTTCAGCTCCTTGAACACTTATTCCTAAATGGTATCCTGAATACTGTTTAGAAAACTCCACTGAGACACACATGTTAAGAACACTACCCTCCTCAGACCTGCCTCCCATTTCTTCTCTTTGCTGCTAGAACATTATGTAGGGCCAAATGTTACCATAGCTTGACTCAATTATACCAAATGAAGTAGAAGGCCTGAATGAAAGAAGCTGGTAGAGCCAGGCGTGGTGGCGCACGCCTTTAATCCTAGCACTCACGAGGCAGAGGCAGACAGATCTTTGTGAGTTCAAGGCCAGCCTGGTCTACAGAGTGAGTTCCAGGACAGCTGGGGCTACAAAAAAGACAAAGAGGAAGAAAGAAAGAAAGAAAGAAAGAAAGAAAGAAAGAAAGAAGCAGGTCGTCCATTGTGTCATCATGCTGATCCATTCTGTCATCATTCTGCTCCTTTGTTCCCTCACCCTGCTCAATTTTGCACTCACAGTGCGCCACTGTGTCATCACACTGCTCCATTTTGCCCTCAAACTGCTCCATCGTGATATCACACTGCTGCATTGTGTCATAATGCTGCTCATTTCTGTTATCTCACTGCACTATTGTGCCCACACACTGCTCCATTGTGCCATAACACTTCTCCATTGTGC